>OV049874.1:17226005-17783505 GCA_920104075.1 Melanargia galathea | reverse complement strand
AGAGCACGGGTCTCCTCTCAGAGTGAGAAGGGTTTTGGCCATAGTCTACCACGCTGCCCAAGCGGATTGGCAGACTTCACACACCTCTGAGA
This sequence comes from Melanargia galathea, assembly GCA_920104075.1. Classification (NCBI taxonomy): domain Eukaryota; kingdom Metazoa; phylum Arthropoda; class Insecta; order Lepidoptera; family Nymphalidae; genus Melanargia; species Melanargia galathea. Next base: position 17,783,413 of record OV049874.1, on the reverse strand, counting down.
ACGTTATGGAGAACTCGCAGGCATGCAGGTTTCCTCACGATGTTTTCCTTCACCGTTAAAGCAAGTGATATTTAAATACTTAAAACGCACATAACTCCGAAAAGTTAGAGGTGCGTGCCCGGGATCGAACCCACGACCTCCGATTAGAAGTCGGTCGTCCTAACCACTAGGCTATCGCAGCTTTTCTTTTTCTGCTTCTGTGTGTCTAAGTCATTTTATTTAGAACACAGAAAGTTGGCTAGTTACAAAAACTTATGATATAAATTGAAATATTTTTATTTTTATTTTATTCATCTACAAGTTAGCCCTTGATTGCGATCTCACATGTGAGTGACGATGCAGTTTAAGATATATGCGGGCTAATCTGGAAGGGGTATGATGGCAATTTTTAAAAAAATCTACTCGGCATCGTAGCGGATGTTTAATCGCTTGGCGGCACGGCTCTGCCGGTAGGGTGGTTGTAGCTACGGCCGAAACCTCCCACCAGACAAAATGAGATGTTGACAAAAAATAAGTCTATTAGGTAATTAAATTTCAATTTTATTTATTTGTACTAGCTGACCCCCGCAACTTCGTTCGCGGTTTTATATAGGATCGGAACGGATCCCATAATTCTTTTATGTACCAAAACTAAATGTAGCCTAAGTTACTCCTTATAACATCACCTATCTGCCATTGAAAGTTCCATTAAAATCGGTCCAGCCGTTTCTGAGATTAGTTGAAACAAATAGACAGACCGATAAACATAAATTTAAACGCACGCCAGTTTAAAATAAGCCGTACGTACAAAGATCCGGGTCCCAAGTTATTTGAACCCAATAAATGTCTGTCATTTCTGAACTAAAAAATCTATGACCTTGAAATATTTACGACAATATAATATAAAGTACTACCTTTCTAACAAAAAAAGAATGAGTGAAATCGAACAACGCGTTAATGAATTACAGCTAAATACACGTTTTAACTTTCATCCCCTCTCCCAAGGGAACCGTGCTGAATTTCGGGATAAAAAGTATCCTATGTCCTACCTTGGAGTATAAACTCAAATCGTACCAAGTTTCATTTGAATCCATCCAGTAGTTTCGGCGTGATGCGCGGCCAAGATACAGACAGACAGACAGACAGACAGACAGACAGACAGACAGACAGACAGACAGACAAAAATGAAAAAAATTGCAGTTTTGGCTTCAGTATCGATTATAGAGTGCCCTCCAATAAAAATTTTCAAAATATCTTCAATGTACAGAATTGGATCTGTTACAGTTTTATTATATTACTAGATGATGCCCACGGCTTCGCCCGTGTGGTTTGTAAAAATCTCGTGGGAACTTTGATTTTCCAGAACAAAAAGTAGCCTATCTGTAGTAAGTAGTAACCCGTCCACAAAACGGAAAAATTCCGTGGGATCCTTACGATTTCGGAATGCAATTCCTTACAGCATCAGGGTTGAGGAGTTGGACATGTACCTACTCGAGGTCATTCAACAATAAAGTCTTTAATTGGTATCCCCAATATCAATTTAAATAACCGACAGTGCCTAAATCCCATTAGTGTTGGGAATCAGATGCCCTACAGCATCAGGATTGAGGAGTTGGAATCCAAATTTTTTGTAGGACAGTGTCGCAATGTTTCTCTATCGATTAAAAAAAAAATTACGCAAATCGGTTCAGAAATCTCGGAGATATCGGTGTACATAGGTAGAAAAACACAACTCCTCCTTTTTTGAAAGTTGGTTAAAAAAGTAGCCTATGTTACTCCCTGGTTAATTCTCTACTTGTATGTGAAAGTCCCGTCAAAATCGGTTCAGCCGTTCCAAAGATTAGCCCGTTCAAACAGACAGACAGACAGACAGACAGACAGACAGACAGACAGACAGACAGACAGACAGACAAAAATTTTAAAAACGTGTGATTCGGTTATAGTATCGTTCAAATAACCATATGAGCTTAATATGAGGTAGTTATTTCGATATTACAGACAGACACTTCAATTTTATTTATTAGTATAGATAGATAGATAGATAGATGGTAAATCTGTATTTAATACCCCTTCCAAGTTAGCGCGTTATAAATTTACAGTTTCTTTCTTTCAGATGCGTTACAAATATAGTACAGTTTTTTTTCTTTCAGATGAAAATAGCGGATGAGGAAAGAAAGGAAAAAAGGTCCCTTCCTCTGCCACAACGCTTAGAGTTCCTGCGTATAAAAACAAAAGCTCATTCCGTAGAAGTAGTAGGTGTAATAACTTAAAAAGTTTTATCTTTTTCTGAGTCGTGACGCGATTTTGAATCTTAATTAATTGCGATTATAATTAATCCTCCACCACCACGTCCTTTTACGTCCCACTGTTGGGCACAGGTTTTCATGAGAGGGATTTAGAGCTTAGACCTGCCACGCTGCTCCCATGCAGGTTGGCGGGCTACGATTATAATACTTAATTTTATTTATTTATTTATTATATTTTACATTTTACATTTAGTCATGCCTATAAATTATATAAATATTATTCATATTTGCTATTAATGAATACCCCGCCTAAAATTATCATAAATAAAAAACTCGCCTGTGGCTGGGTGATTAAAATTTTTGCCTCGGTTGTAATTTTCAACCGACCGCACTTAGCCCATAGCAAATGTTAGTTTTATTTATTTAAAACTTAAATACTTAATCCACGTGAACCAAGTGAGAGGGTTACAGCTGGTTTTTAATCGACTTCAAAAAAGGAGGTTCCGTATTCGACCCGTATGCATGTATGTATGTTCGCGATTATTTCAAAAATAAATGAACCGATTTTGACGATTTTTCCACCATCGTAACTTTCCTGAAACTTTCCTGATTTTCATCAGGAAAGTTTCAGTGTATAACACACCTAGTTATCACTTTTATGTACTAAGTTACACGCATAAGTGTACCCATATGCCACTAATATTTTTTTTGGTACACCGGTTTCTCTGAGATTGCTAGACCGAAATCGGTGTAATTTTTTTCTAAAATATATCTTATATCTGTAATTTTTCCTGAGAAGCTATATTATGTTAAAACTATATAGGTATAAGCTATATTATAGCATAAACGCCTCGAAGGATGTGTTCAAGGCCTTATATATAGTTTCCAGAGATGAACTTCAGCAGCGGATATTAAATTTGTAATTTGATCAATCGCCTTTATAAGTGGTAATTCAGTTTCAAGTATTACCTACTGTCGGTCTAGTTTGCACCCGAGTTTCTCAGTCAGTTTTCATTAAAATAACAAGTAGATATAAATTAAAAACTTAAAAAACCCCCGACAACGACATTCGCCATTTTGTGGCGGCGGCCATCTTGGATTTGCATAATGCTATTCTACTACTCAAGCCCTTTCATTTGACATCCATATTAAGGGAGTTGTGAAAAAATATGTAATCCGAAATTTTGTAGCGGCCAAAATGGCCATCTTGGATCGATTTTTATCAAACATAGCTAACTGCAACACTCTCGACTAATTTATCTTGACTAATTTACATATGGCTAGTTTCTTTCTAACTTTATCCTATACTAGCTTCTGCCCGCGGCTTCGTCCGCTTTAATTTCGGGTTTTCACAAATCCCGAGGAAATCGTGGATTTTCGGTTCCCGGTCCCGCTTCGTTTTCCAACCTTTATACCTACTTTCAAGGAAGTTTGCTATAGTAATTTACCTATAACTGTAGCTGTAGATTTCGGTTTTTTCAAAATCCCGCGGGAACTGTGGATTTATCCAGGATAAAAAGTACCTAGATGCGTTAATGTCAAATTCTATCAAACAAGTATAAATTAAAAATTTAAAAACCCTGATAGATTTTGCCCTGACTTGACACATAGGTTGCCCTGACTTTGACACATAGGTGTCAAGTCAGTGCAAAATCTATCTCCATTCAAAATTTCAGCCAAGTCGATTCAATAGTTGCGGCGTTAAAAAGTAACAAACATACACACACACACAAAAAAAAATTTCGCCTTTCTAATATTAGTGTGATCAATGAGAACGCACCGAATAAAAAAGTATAGATTTTCTGAAAATTTCTGAAAATGGTAGATTTATAGTTTGCTCCAAATGAAAAGGTTAAGGTGAGGGTCTGTTGATACATGCGTATGACTTCTAAGCCGGGCTTATCCCCGCGCGTGTAGGAAGGCTTTTATTTGTGTTTCTAAATCTTCAAGCGTGATGTATTAGTGCGATTTCTCTGGTCATGTAGGTAGCTTTGTACGCAAATCATTTGTACAAATTAATAAAATTGAATTATTAACCCCCGACGCAAAAACGACGGGGTGTTATAAGTTTGACGTGTCTGTGTGTGTGTGTGTGTCTGATCCCCTGTAGCGCTCAAACGGGTGAACCGATTTGAATGCGATTTTTTTTGTTTGAAAGGTGAATTAGTCGAGAGTGTTGTTAGTTATGTTTGATGAAAATCGATCCAAGATGGCCGCCGCTACAAAATGGCGGATTACATATTTTTTACATCTCCCTTAATATGGGCATCAAATGAAAGGGCTTGACTATTAGTAGAATAGCACTATGCAATGCAAGATGGCCGCCGCCACAAAATGGCGAATGTCGGGGTTTTTTTAATTTTTAATTTATACTTGTCTGTGTGTCGAAAAACTTTTATCCCGTACTAGTAGGTATTGTTAATCTAGAATACTTTTTATCCCGGAACTATTTAGAGATCCTGCGTTAAGCTCATAAATGATTAATTAAGTATGTTATTATTAATTGAGAAAAAAAGTTTTTGTGTGTAATTCACACACGGCAGAAGTGACAGAAGACGGAAAATATGCTCAAATTTTTCGAATGCTCCAAAATATTTAGTAGGTACCTAAATATTATATTAAACATGTTACATGTTATACAAACTCTGTTTGTTTTTAAAATAAAATTTGGGTTCAAAAACGAAGAGTAGTTGGAGAGTGGAAGCGATCCGACTTGTATTCTATCTCATTCTCTCGCAGGCTATATCTTATGTGATATTTGTTTGTCCCTCTCTGTCACTTGTGCAGCGCCTGGGAACTCAAACGACCTCCTGTTGCCAATTTTTTTCCTTCACAGTTAAAGGAAATGATATTTATTAATTGCTTAAAATAAAAATATTACTCCGAGAGGTACGTGTTGAGACGTACCAGGAATCAAACTCGGCCCCCGGCCTTCTTGTAGGCCTTCAGGAGGACTTCGGCCTCCTGAAAGGGAGGCCGAAGTCTTAGTATCTATCTACTACTAGGCTATCACTACTTCACTAGGCATCAGCTAGGTATAAAATGTCACCGCTTCACTAGGTATCAGCTATCAGCTATTAGTCTGGTATAAAATACCAGTTTATAAAAGCGCAAAATAAAAGAAAAGCTTATGCGAGGATTTAAACTATGTCAGGACATTATGATAATAGGATTAGTTGATCCGCTCCAGTCGAGATAGAGCCCGCGCCCAGGATGAAAAAGCAATGTCATTCTTTAAATATTATATAAAAAAATTCTCGTCTAAAATTCTCATTCTTTACATAAAATTTAAACTATTATAGAGTACTTTTATTTTAAACTCGTTTTATCTTCCAAACGCTGAAAAAATATAATGTTAGCGCCAGATTAAAAAGTGTAGATCTTTAGTGCAATACTTGTGCAATTTTTAAAAAAAAAACTTACAACTTTTACGTTTTATAAGACTTTTAGAATCGTCATAGTTGAACACCGGTAGCGAATCTACCATTGGTTCGGTACCGGAAGTATTCTGGTAGAGATACTTCCTCTACCAGAAATCATGCCAGATGTTGTTGTTTGGAGTCCATTTAATTGAGATATTCAATCTAAGGAGTTACAGCAATCCTGATTTTTAGCAAAAATGTGAAAAGGGATAGATTTATTCAGTGTACTGTAGCGGAAAACAGACGGTACTGATATAAGTTGGCAAAAAGTCGAATTACATCGTTTTAACAATTAACTATGCAAAATGAAAGTTAGCCTTTATAGGTTTCAAGTTGTGGCCTTTGAATCACGTAAACCCAGAATATTATGTCCCCTTATGAGCCGGCAACACACTAACAGTTTCTCTGGTACTGCAAATGATAGGGTAATCACTTACCATCAGGTGACGCGTCTTCTCTTTTGCCCGTTATTTAAGAAAAAACTAAATAAACGTAGTTACAGGATTGCAACTGATAATGCTTTCCTTAAGAAATTAAAAAGTAAGTTAGACTTAATTAAACTAAGTTATGCTAGGTACGATGTTTTCTCCCGTGTGGGGTTGCTGGTCCCCCATCGGGCGCGTCCCCCCGGTGGCGGATGGGGGAACGCCTCCCAGATATGGGAGGTACCGGGGAAACCCGGCGCGGACCAAAACCAGCAGGGGGTTGCCGCTTGGAGGATCCTGGTACTTCTCTGTTCATCAGAGTGGACTGTGGAGACTCCGGGCGGCGACAATTGGGGGGGAGGCTTTCGGGCCGTGAGGAAGAAAACCTCGTTAAAAAATAACAGGAGGGGGTGGAAACGCCCTGCGCGGCGGGTCCGCTGGTCTTTTTGGCCGGTGGGCGCTGGCTTCGGCCACCGTCGGGCAACCCGTAATCCGCACTGAGCGGAACCGGGGGCCCCACGCACTGAGCGAGGGGCCGCGAGGAAGAAAACCTCTATAAAAAATTACATGAGGGGTGAACCTCTTGAGGGTCGCCTGCGGGTGTGGCCCTCTTGAGGATTGCCTCTAGCGAGGAACTCCGGGTGATGGAATGGCGTATCCGTCGCCCGTTGAGACGCCTCGGGTCGGGAGGCGCACCACTATGTTCCTGGTGCGCCTCAGACGGTGTTAGGGGGCCTTTAGGTCCCCCGGTGGAGGGTCTGCCTCGGCGGACGGCGCCGGCTGGGTCGCGGATGATTGCGCAAGTGTACCCGTAACCCAGCCACCAGGCGACACGGAGGAACATCGCTGGGTTTTAGTGGGTATTCTGGCCACTTCTTGGCCTGCCTGAGTCCCACACTACCTTCCGGAAGCGTCGCACTACGACGACACTAATCTATACTAATAAATAAAATTGAAGTGTCTGTCAGTAATTTCGAAATAACTACCTCATATTAAGCTCTTATGATTATTTGAACTGTACCATAACCGAATCAAACGTTTTTAATTTTTTTGTCTGTCTGTCTGTTTGAACGGGCTAATCTTCGGAACGGCTGAATCGATTTTGACGGGACTTTCACATACAAGTAGAGAATTAACCAGGAAGTAACATAGGCTTCTTTTTTAACCGACTTTAAAAAAAGGAGGAGTTGTTATTTTCTACCTATGTACACCGATATCTCCGAGATTTCTAAATCGATTTGCGTAATTTTTTTTAAATCCATAGAGAAACACTAGAAGATGCCCACGGCTTCGCCCGTGTGGATTTAGGTTTTTAAAAATCCCATGGGAACTTTTGATTTTCCAGAACAAAAAGTAGCCTATCTGTAGTAACCCGTCACCAAAATGGAAAAATTCCGTGGGATCCCCAAAATTTCGGAATGCAATTCCTTACAGCATCAGGGTTGAAGAGTTGAATATGTACCTACTCGAGTTCATTCAACGATAAAGTCTTTAATTGGTACCCCCAATATCTATTTAAATAACCCACAGTTCCTAAATCCCATTAGTTTTGGGGATCAGTTCCCCTACAGCATCAGGATTGAGGAGTTGGAATCCAAGTTTTTTGTAGGACAGTGTCGCAATATTTCTCTTTCGATTAAAAAAAAAATTACGCAAATCGGTTCAGAAATCTCGGAGATATCGGTGTACATAGGTAGAAAAACACAACTCCTCCTTTTTTGAAAGTCGGTTAAAAAAGTAGCCTATGTTACTCCCTGGTTAATTCTCTACTTGTGTGTGAAAGTCCCGTCAAAATCGGTTCAGCCGTTCCGAAGATTAGCCCGTTCAAACAGACAGACAGACAGACAGACAGACAGACAGACAGACAGACAGACAGACAGACAGACAGACAAAAATTTTAAAAACGTGTGATTCGGTTATGGTACCGTTCAAATAACCATATGAGCTTAATATGAGGTAGTTATTTCGATATTACAGACAGACACTTCAATTTTATTTATTAGTATAGATTGCGAAATTGTCCTATAAAAAATTTGGATTCCAACCCTCAATCCTGATGCTGTAGGGGACCTGATCCCCAAAACTAATGGGATTTAGGAACTGTCGGTTATTTATATTGATATTGGGGGTACCAATTAAAGAATTATCCTTGAATGAACTCAAGTAGGTACATATCCAACTCCTCAGCCCTGATGCTGTAAGGAATTGCATTCCGAAATCGTGGGGATCACACGGGATTTTTCCGTTTTGGGGTCGGTTTGCTACAAATAGGATTATAATAATATGTATTAAACGTATAATATACTAGCTTATGCCCGCGGCTTCGCCCGCGTGAATTTCGGTTTTTCACAAATACTGAGGGATAAGTAGATTTCTGGTTCCCGTTCCCGCTCCCTTTTCCAACCTTTATACTTACTTAGGGAATTTTTATCTCCATTCAAAATTGCAGCCAAATCTGTTCAGTAGTTTTGACTGGCCCGTTGGCGCGGTTGGCAGTGACCCTGCCTTCGACATACATACGAATAAAACAAACTAAAGAAATAAAAAACATTATAACCCCCAATAAAAACAAAATCTCCGATTCAAAATAAAAATTACGAAAACGCACGCAACAAACGCAGTACACATCCGCACGCATTAGCTCCCTCGTTCGAAATGGAGAAGATTGGAATTGGATTGGACTTGGAGCATGCACCCTCTTCACCGCACCCGCCCGCCGCGCGGCGGCGTACCGCCGCACCGCGAATGCTACCGTCGCGCGCAGCGAAAATACGGTCTATCAGGGCGTTTTTTAACATAGGTACTTACCGATTTCAACACAACTCCTTTTTTGAAAGTCGGTTAAAAAAGTAGCCTATGTTACTCCTTGGTTAATCCTCTACTTGTCTGTGAAAGTCCCGTCAAAATCGGTTCAGCCGTTCCGAAGATTAGCCCGTTCAAACAGACAGACAGACAGACAAAAATTTTAAAAACGTGTGATTCGGTTATGGTATCGTTCAAATAACCATATGAGCTTAATATGTGGTAGTTATTTCGAAATTACAGACAGACACTTCAATTTTATTTATTAGTATAGATATAGATTATGCTTTTATATTTTTGGTATTAATATATTCATTTAAGTCTAAACTTTTTTGGCTACACTTATCGTGTTGTACGTCTAATAGCAAACTGGTAGAAAATGCTGTTAGTATTAGTTAGTCCGCCAAATGTCCTTCATTTTCTGTATAATGAAGAAACTGTGATTAAAAAAAGAAACATCCATTTACCGACTTGGATCAATATTGTTTAACCAGCACAAGTAACTAGTATGATAGTTGATCTTCGCGTACTTATGTTATGCCCTTTCAAAACTAGGGTACACCACGCTTACGTACATATTTTTAACCCCCGACGCAAAAACGACGGGGTGTTATAAGTTTGACGTGTTTGTCTCTGTGTGTGTGTGTGTGTGTGTGTGTCTGTTCCCCTGTAGCGCTCAAACGGGTGGACCAATTTGAATGCGGTTCTTTTTGTTGGAAAGGTGAATTAGTCGAGAGTGTTGTTAGCTATGTTTGAAGAAAATCGGTCCAAGATGGCCGCCGCTACAAAATGGCGGATCACATATTTTATCACAACTCCCTTATAATATGGGTATCAAATGAAAGGGCTTGACTAGTAGAATAGCACTATTGCAAATACAAGATGGCTGCTGCCACAAAATGACGAATGTTGGGGGTTTTTTAATTTTTTAATTTATAGTTGTTAAGTATATTTTATTATTTTGTTTAAGAGATGTTACTCTTCTTAACTGTAACTCCTCTCCAAAGGTGATAAGCATAAAATGAAATCCAATCGAGCATTTGTCAAAGTTCATGAAGGAATATCACAAGACTTCAATAAAAGCTACTTTTGCTTCCTCCCCTCGAGTATTTGGCAGGCTGTGTTTTATGGTAGTCGTTTAATATTGAACGCTATGACAAATCGCTGTAATATTCTATTGGAGTGGCAAATCTACATAAAAATTACAATAAAACAGAGGAAAGGTGATGTCAGCAGAATATTGAACAGTGAATGTACCTGAGGTTTCCGCTTAACCGACTTCAAAAAAAGGAGGTGATCAATTTGACACATCGTAAGTATGAAATATTACTGGGACTGTAAAATATTCACATAATTATGATAAAATCTAAAAGGCTTTCCAAGCAAATACACAAAATTTCAAAGGTGTATGTATGTATGTGTGTATGTATGTTTGTTCATGATTTCTCTAAAATTGCTAATTAGATTGTGACCATTCTTTTTTCATTGGTTTACATTTATTTCAACTTAGGAACCTAGGAAACTTATAAGATTCATCAAAATCGATTCAGTAGTTTTCAAGATATGGACTGTTAAGTGTGTGTCTGTGACAGAGTCACACTCACACTTTCACTCGGTTAAGGTGAGTGTACAAGAAGATGAAAAATGGTATTTCCTGGACGGCAGTAATGGGCAATAACGTCACTATTACAAGACGGACGTCCGCGCCGTAGAGACGAGATAAATACGAATACGCGCAATTTATTGTTGACAAGCGGATACCCGCGACTTCGTTCGCGTGGATATTGGTTTTTAAAAATCCCGTAGGAATCATTTTGTTTTTCCTAAGCTCCTTTGAGCCTGTATCTTACTAAAAACTGTTAAAAGTTCACTGGCGTTTAGGTATAACACAGATGTTTAGGTATACCCAAATTACTAATTCCCCGGAATTCTGACAGCTGTCATTGTCATTTACAAATGAGTTATTTGTATGGAGAACAGGGTTAACATCTACGAAGTACGATTTTACCCCAAACTACTTTAATTCCCTGTCATCATAAAAAGCCATATGCCGAGTAATAATATTAGTCGTTTCGCCCTAAAATAGAAAACACCAAGAGTGGAAACTAGAAACTGCACACTAACAGCAATAGAAAACAAAAGAAGCACATTGAAAACAATCATTCAAAAATGGATGTCGAATGACATTCTCACCATGAAGTGTCTGCTAGGCATTTGTCATATCTACATGGTGGCAGTTGATTTTTATTTGCATAAGTTTTGAATTTTTTATCTTTTTTGTGGGAATTGTTTTATTTCTGGTAACATTACGAAACGTCAGAATTCCGGGGAATCAGTAATTCGGGTATAGATCAAAATGTAAACATCCGCCAGTGAAAGTCCCATCAAAATCGATCCAGACTTTCAGAGACGAAGAGACAGAAACTTTACGTTCTACCTATTACTTATCACTAACATCCCCCAGTTATTTTTTTGCAAAAATATTTAGGGCCAGTTTCACCACCTTCTGATAAGTGTCGGATAGTCTAAACGTAAGTTTTGTCCCTTTCTCATTTTATATCAAGTGACAAAGATAAAAGTTGTAGATAGCTATCTGATACTTATCAGAGGGTGGTGAAACAAGCCCTTAATGTACAGATACGGCCAGCGGCGTGCAGAGGATTTCAAGTCAGGGTATGCAATAGCGGTGGTCTGTATTGGGTTCGACACCCGATAGATACTGTGTAGGTATTTATAGGTGGACCAAGTCGCGGTCATTCGTTAAATATATGTAAATCTGATAAGTAGGTATAAGTCGCGCAACGTAAGTCGACTGGTGACCTTCAAGTAATTCTATGATAAATATTTTTGGTTTATTAATAAGTATTTTAATTTATAATTAAGAAGGTACGTAGGTACTTCGTTGTGGTCATTTTAAAATGTCATTTAATACTTACAATCGGAATAAATAGATAAGTATGTTAGTTAGCCCGCCAACCCGCATTGGAGCAGCGTGGCGGGTTTAAGCTCTAATCCCTCTCTCCTATGAGAGAGAAGGCCTGTGCCCAGCAGTGGGACGTTAAAAAGCTGTAATGGTGGTGGTGGTGGTGGTGGTGATGGTAGTTAGTACTTACTATACATTACCATTTTACTACTAATAAAAAAAATAAAGTAAGTACCTTCGTCACTTTCCCCCGTAAACATCAGTTTTCAACAAAATAACAATTCCAATTTCTTATCTTGGGATAACTAATCACTATAATATTATTATACACTCCACATACACTTCCGTACATTACATCGCAAATATTAGGGCTTACTATTAACACTTTTTGCACGGAAATTTTCACAAGCTTTGAAGCACAGTAATGAAAGAAACAAAAAGATACCTACCTATAAAATAGCGTTCGTAATAATCAGTGCTTATTTTAGACGCACACAGCAACAATTTCACTTTTAAAACATGTATACAACAAACGCTTCTTCATGTGTGAGTTGCCTTTAATAACAGCACACATACAGCAATTATTAATGTGTGAGTGCGAAAATGAAGCTGAATTTCTCGGAGCTTACGCCAATTCCAACCGCCAAATCATTTATTAAACAACGCCATCTACTAGATTATCATAAAACTTTTACACCAAATACTAATATGGATGCGAACCATCAACTAGATGGCGCTTTGATGAGTTTTTGACTATAAATATTAATTTTTTATTTCGAATATTTTTTAATTACTAGACTGATAATCTATAATATAATAAAACTGTAACAGATCCAATTCTGTACATTGAAGATATTTTGAAAATTTTTATTGGAGGGCACTCTATAATCGATTCTGAAACCAAAACTGCAATTTTTTTCATTTTTGTCTGTCTGTCTGTCTGTCTGTCTGTCTGTCTGTCTGTCTGTCTGTCTGTCTGTCTGTCTGTATCTTGGCCGCGCATCACGCCGAAACTACTGAACGGATTCAAATGAAACTTGGTACGATTTGAGTGTATACTCTAAGGTAGGACATAGGATACTTTTTATCCCGAAATTCAGCACGGTTCCCTTGGGAGAGGGGATGAAAGTTAAAACGTGTATTTAGCTGTAATTCATTAACGCGTTGTTCGATTTCAATCATTCTTTTTTTGTTAGAAAGGTAGTACTTTATATATTGTCCCGTAAATATTTCAAGGTCATAGGTTTTTTAGTTCAGAAATGACACACATTTATTGGGTTCAAATAACTTGGGACCCGGATCTTTGAACGTACGGCTTATTTTAAACAGGTGTGCGTTTATATTTTATGTTTGTCGGTCTGTCTATTTGTTCCAGCTAATCTCCGAAACGGCTGAATCGATTTTAATGGAACTTTTAATGTTATAAGGAGTAACTTAAGCTACATTTAGTTAGTAGTACATAAAAGAATTATGGGATCCGATCCGATCCTATATAAAAACCTATATCTACGCGAACGAAGTTGCGGGGGTCAGCTAGTAGATTACTAAAGGACTAAAATAGGAGTTGTCTAGAGATTCCTAGGGTATGCAGGGCTTATCAGCATGTTAGGACCGCACGCCACTGGTACGGCAAGTCTACGATTTTATTATATGTATAGATAGACTAGATGACGCTCATGGCTTCGCCCGTGTGTCTCTAAACTGTAAACTCTAAAGCCCTCTCTCCTATGAGAGAGGAGGTTGTGCCCAGCACTCAGCAGTGGGACGTTATAAGGTTGTAGTGGTGGTGACCTTGGTTGACTATAGCGTTGTCCTTGTCGTTGTGGGTGTGTGAAGTGTCGGGGGTGTATAGCGTACGATCTGAGGCCAATGAGCCGCGTCGACGCGCGCGTGATGAACCGTGCGCGTGTGTGAGCGCATGAATGGAATCACACCGCTAGGAGGGGACGAGTAATTAAGTCGCATACTCGAAATCGCTTACTTTTTAATCACACTAATATTATAAAGGCGAAAGTGTGTGTGTGTTTGTGTGTGCGTGTGCGTGTGCATGCGTGCGTGCGTGCGTGCGTGCGTGCGTGCGTGCGTGTGTGTGTGTGTGTGTGTGTGTTTGTTACTTTTTAACGCCGCAACTACTGAACCGATTTGGCTGATATTTTGAATGAAGATAGATTATGGCCTGACTTAGTACATAGGCACACTTTTTATGCTGGAAAATCCACAGTTCCCACGGGATTTTGAAAAAATCTATATCTATAGCTACAGCTATAGGTAGATTACTATAGCAAACTTACTTGAAAGTAGGTATAAAGGTTGGAAAAGAAAGCGGGACCGGGAACTGGAAATCCACGATTCCCTCGAGATTTGTGAAATTCCAAAATTCACGCGGGCGAAGCCGCGGGCAAAAGCTAGTACAGAATGTAAAAGAACCATTACCAAAAACTTAGCGCTATTATTATGCCTAAATACAATCCAATAGCAATAACCATTTTGTCTTTTTAAAAATATAGTAAATATTTTAATTTTTATTTGCATTTTTTCTGTGGTATCTACTTAGTAATAGAATAGAATAGAAAACTGTTTTATTCAAATAAACTTTTACAAGTACTTTAGAATCGTCAACTGAATCTACCACTGGTTCGGAAGGCCGTTGCAACCGAGAAGAACCAGCAATAAACTCGACGGTTGATCTGTTTTTTTTTTTTTAAATAAGAATATAACAATTTTATTTTAAGTACATGATTGAATTGCCGTTTCGCGCATTGCTGGAACGAGTCAAATCCACACTTTTTTATCATTTATATTATAATCATTAATCATCACTACCTTGTCTTCGTTTCCGAGAGCGGTCCCCTCATACCTGTTATAACGCATAGACTACAGAAAGCCTTTATTTTAGGAGTCCACTAAAACACACGATAGACTACAAAATTCCAATCTGTCGCGTTGAAAAGGTCGTCAAATACGCAGCGCCTCAGTTAACTAAGTTACGCGTGCAACGTTATCTATGTCCACTAAGGTTATGCCGAGCTTACGCCTCGGTGACGCTACTATGGATTTCGAATATCGAAAATGGACCCAAAGCCTCTTATTTTAAAGTCTTAATTCAGTTTCTTCCAATTCCATTTATTCCAATATTCATTCCAATATTCATTTTGCAAAATTTCCGCTTGGGGCGCTGGCTGTAGATGTACGAGCTCAAATCTTAAAACAAGTTAGTTTAGGTCCATTTCACTCTGAAGTCATTGTGTTTCGATACTCGAATTTCGATCAACGCTGCCACAATGTGCTAACTGTATAGGTATTCTGAGTTTTTGTACCTCCAAAACTTTACCAAATATGTACTACGTATCGATAAACTGTGATATGTAATGCAAAATGAACCCAAACACTCCTGTTTTAAAGTCATAATTCAATACTTCGAATATTTAATTTACTTTCTGCTTGGGGCGATGTCTGTATTCGAATGCTGAATTATTGGCGAACTCAAACCTTAAAATAAACCAGTTTAGGTCCATTTTATTCTGAAGTCATTGTATTTCGATAAGTAGTATTCAGTAAAGTTTTCGAGCTGTGCAAAGTGAGACTAAGCATACTGAGCATAACCCCACAGGAATATCCCGAGTCCCGATTTCTATTTCGTCGGGATCTGACATTGATTGGGTTTTCGGCTATTTCGCCCCGGGACAATTAGTTCGAACGGACCCTATTTTTAACCCCCGACGCAAAAACGACGGGGTGTTATAAGTTTGACATGTCTGTGTGTGTGTGTGTGTGTGTGTGTCTGATCCCCTGTAGCGCTCAAACGGGTGAACAGATTTTAATGCTGTTTTTTGTTAGAAAGGTGAATTAGTCGAGAGTGTTGTTAGCTATGTTTGATGAAAATAGATCCAAGATGGCCGCCGCTACAAAATGGCGGATAACATATTTTGTCACAACTCCCTTAATATGGGTATCAAATGAAAGGGCTTGACTAGTAGAATAGCACTATGTAAATCCAAGATGGCCGCCACCATAAAATGACGAATGTCGGGTTATTTTTATTTTGCATGACCTGACTTTGTACATAAAATAACAATACCTATTTTTTAAGAACTAGAATTGTCTAACTTTAACCGAGCAAAAAGGATTTTTGGTTTTATTCTGGTCTTTGTTTATAGAGTGGCGTTAATTATCACTAAGTATCTCCTCAAAAGATCAATTGTAAAATTGATATCAACTGTACCAAATATAGTATTACCTATGTTAATAAAGATATGAGTTTATTAATAATATAATTAACCTGGGGATAAAACGAAAAGCTGGGACATGTTCCTCACTAAAATATGAATACAAAAACTATGAACTTAATTTGCTTAAATATGCAATAACTTTAAAAGATAATTAAAACTAATTATCTTCAGTAAGGCGTGAATGCAAATGAAGAGTATGAATACAAAAGCAATAGCCATTCATTGCGACAGCTCGCGAATTTCATTACTGTGGGTGAGCCTTGTAAGTTTTAAATCCCTTTACCTTACCTCCCTTAATCTCCCGTGCCTTAAGACTAATTTTTTCTTCGCGAATGTGTCAATTTTTTTTTGTGTACAATAAAGTATTAAATAAATAAATAAATAATAAATGTTAATATGACAGATTAAGCACAGTTTATGTTAAATTACCTACTATAAGATTTTTGATGTATTACCGATCATGATCACCATCCCATCTCTTCGTTGCGATCATGAGCGGTATTTTAAATGCAAATGTTTTTACTGGTGTGATCACCCATCTGATAAAGCTCGAACATCATAGAAGCTTGATCATGTTCGTATATTGGACATTATGATCGTGATCGGTACGTATGGACGTGTTTTGTAGAGAAAAATTCATAGCGTTCGTACTACAATGACAGTTGACACGATCATGTTCGGGCTAATAACGCGATATGAGTAAAACGAGCGGTGACCTTCAAGTGCGCGCAGCGTCGTACGAGTGAGCGGGTCACAATACGATTGGAGAGCCCATCAGCGCTTACGAGGGATCCGCGAGAGCTAATCAGTGCTTACGAACGATCCCCACGCCCTCCCCGCGACCCCCTCACCACCCGAGATACCTCATTTTCGACTTCTGCAGCGCATTGAAGGTCACCGCTCGACTTACGTGCCGCGGGTTATACTTGATATACGATGATACCGCTGTGCTCGGTGAAAAAATCAGATATGGAACCACCATTACAGAATTTCATTCAAAAACCTGTACAAAATTTTAACGCAATAAGAACAATGAGGTTAAGCACCCGACAATGCCTCAAAATAATTTATTAATGTTTCATTTTGTAAATGTGTTTCATTTTTATCATTCTGTTCTCGTTGACCTAGAAACAAGAAGCTACTCGAGGGAGAGATTCTATACGTAACGTTCCATTCTACCAACCAACCAGACTACTTGGTCGTAAGTAAGTGTGGGAAGTATCATGTGTGTGAATCGTTAACGTGACAAAGACGTCCACTGCTGGACATAGGTCTCTTGTAGCGACTTCCACACACCGTGATCTTGTGCCACCTGTATCCAGCGACTCCCTGTGACTCTTGTGATGTCGTCGGTTCACCTAGTGGGGGGTCTGCCAACACTGCGCTTTCCGGTGCGAGGTCGCCATTCCAGCACCTTGGGACCCCAATGTCCATCGGTTCTTCGAACTATATGCCACACCTATTGCCACTTCACTTCATTTTATGAATTTGCCAGTACTCTATATATACATATAATAAAATCGTAGAATTGCCGTATCTGTACATTGAAAATTTTTGCAAAATAATAACTGGGGGATGTTAGGGATAAGTAATAGAACGTAAAAAAGCTATTTTTGAATTTTTTGTCTGTTTGTCTGTTTATCTGTTTGTCTGTTTGTCTGTATGTTTGTGCGCGCATCACGTAAAAACTACTGAATGGATTGAAATGAAACTCGGCATGATTTAAGTTAATACTATGGAGTAACATATAGGATACTTTTTATCCCGAAATTCAGCACGGTTCCCTTGGGAGAGGGGATGAAAGGTAAAATGTGAACTTAGCTGTAATTCGTTAACGGGTGGTCCGATTTCATTCATTCTTTTTTTGTTAGAAAGAAGATACTTTAAAGACTACTGGCTAATCTCCGAAAGGCTGGACAGATTTTGATGGAACTTTCACTGGCGGATGTTTACATTTTGATGTACCTAAACATCCGCCAGTGAACTTCTAACAGTTTTTAGCAAGGTTTAAGCTCAAAGGAGCATAGGAAAAACAAAATGATTCCCACGGGATTATTAAATCTATATCCACGCGAACGAAGTCGCGGGTATCCGCTCGTCTTATATAAAACTGAATATTTGAAGTAATAATAGAAGAGTCACCCAATCGGTAAGGATTGTGATAATCTCAATGTCGCTAATAATAATTAGTGTGCTGTATTTGTGGTATAAAACTGTAGTAGTTTCTATGTCTTCTGTTAAGAGCGTTGACGCACGAACCCGCTTCGCAAGTTTAGGCATTTACCTGAGATTCTTTGTTTACGTGAATGGACGGACCACTTCAAGTGCAGTGTAGTGTAACAAACCGTTTTGATCCTAATACCATTTTCAAGCAGGCTATTATTTTTTCAATATTTTTAGGTACCTATAAGTTTTTAGTTTGTAGATTTTTAATTTTACTAAGTAGAATTAATGAATAATGCTTGAAAAAGACCTTATAGAGTAAATCAGTACATAAAAATTGTTTCTTGTTTCAATTTTAACCACATAATGGATCGCTGATTGAAAAATAGAACTAAAAATTATTCTTATAAATAAACCACTTGAAATACTAGACTAATATAAAAAAAACAGTGGACGAGTGATTAAAATTTTATTTGGGAGGAGATAAGGTAGCTAGCTTGTAATAACTGTACCTAAAACTATAAGCCTTTATGCATAATTTTACTTTATTTTACTATTAAAATAAATATAATTTATGTTAAACTAGCTGATCCCCACAACTTCGTTCGCGTAAATACAGGTTTTTATATAGGACGGATCGGATCCCATAATTCTTTTATGTCCCTAATCTATATGTAGCCTAAGTTACTCCTTATAACATCACCTATCTGCCATTGAAAGGTCCGTCAAAATCGATCCAGCCGTTTTGAAAATTAGCTGGAACAAATAGATAGATTGACAAACATAAATTTAAACGGACACCAGTTTAAAATAAGCCGTACGTTCAAAGATCCGGCTCCCAAGTTATTTGAACCCAATAAATGTCTGTCATTTCTGAACTAAAAAACCTATGACCTTGAAATATTTACGGGACAATACGTAAAGTACTACCTTTCTAACAAAAAAGAATGAGTTAAATCAAACTACGCGTAAGGAGTAATTAGCCTTATAACACGAAGCTCCGTTAAAATCGATCCAGCCGTTTCGGAGATTAGTTGGAACAAATAGACAGACCAACAAACATAAATTTAAACGCACACCAGTTTAAAATAAGCCGTACGTTCAAAGATCCGAGTCCCAAGTTATTTGAACCCAATACTGAGGGTTGTAATGTCTGTCATTTCTGAACTAAAAAACCTATGACCTTGAAATATTTACGGGACAATACTTAAAATACTACCTTTCTAACAAAAAAAGAATGAGTTAAATCGAACTACGCGTTAATGAATTACAGTTAAATACACGTTTTAACTTTCTTCCCCTCTCCCAAGGGAACCGTGCTGAATTTCGGGATAAAAAGTATCCTATGTCCTACCTCTATATATATATATATACAGGGTTAAATAAAAAATACCAGAAAGCTCTCGGCACGTAATTGTTATCATTAAAACTAACAACTTTTGTTCTACGACTTTTTTTTAACTCGATATTTTGTGAAATATTTAATATTCAATAGTTTACATAGATTATCTCCTTGTAGCTACTCTGTAACATCGGCAACGCCGCACGAACGCACGTCACGTGTCTTGGTCTCGAGTCTCGACTCTGTGCGCACAGAGTAATGTCACTTTAGAGAAATAACATATTTTTTTTATTTTTTTGTATGAAAAAAATTAATGCGGAATTTTGAAAAGTCGTAGAACAAAAGTTGTTAGTTTTAATGATAACAATTACGTGTCGAGAGCTTTCTGGTATTTTTTATTTAACCCTGTATGTATATATATATATATATATATATATATTACAAACACAGTTAAAAAATACACATATAAAAAGTTTAAATCTGACTAAGAAAAATAGCGAGTATTAAAAACATCTAGTATTGAGAAGTGATAGTTGCACTACAATTTTACGTATAATCCAAGTAATCCAATAAGAGTTACCGAGACAAAAAGCGTTACGTCCGTTCTCGGAGAGGCCTCGGCCCGTACTAGTTTCCTAGTTCAATTTACTACTGCTTTTTGACGGGTTTCGTAGTAACTTTCAATTTCATTTTTTGGAAACAAATAGTAATTAATCTTAGATTTTTTTAAATTCATATTATTGCAAATATATTTTACTTTTATAAGTACTAAATTTTACCTATAAATAACGAAAAATAATATGCTAAAATGACGGTTTTATATGTCTATAATTTACTGAAATTATAATTTCTTTGATTGGATTTTTAAGATGTAAAAAACGCCAAATTAAAAAATGTTTTCTTCTATGTCCCTAGTTCAGGACATTTCCTTTAATAAATATATCTTTGTGTGTGAATTGAACAAGTAACTTTCGACGTAGTGAACGTCAAAAATTACACGAATCCCAAAATTCCGAAATAGGCTTTTGGTATTTTGGCAATAAGACACAAACTATCAATAAATTGCAAAATGTTGTCTTCCAATTCCCTAGAATAGAAAATTTTCTACAGAACAGTATAAATAAGTTTTTAAGTAAATGCATTGATTAACAACATATGAAGGGTCAAAAAAGCCTAAAAATGAGCTAAAATGGCGCAGAACGCGTCAACGCTCTTAAGCGTGCTGCTCGCTGACCTACAAAGCTCAGCCGAGTGACGAGCCCCCAATAAGACTTGGAACACCGCGTTGGAAATCTTAAAAAAACAAAGCCAAATAGTGAGAAACTCTTTGTTGACTTATTTTTGGAGGTAGTATAAATATCTGCAAGAACTTAAAAAACTTTCAGCAGTAGAGCTTAGTTTAATTTGCACCTTTTGTATACCTATATAGGTTTTCACGACCTCCCAGACGCAGTGGTGAGCTCTGTGATCTGATAAGTGAGTAGTGGAAGGTCCCGGGTTTGATTCCCGGTTGGGGCAATTTGGGATTTTATAATTTCTAAATTATCTCTGGTGTGGTCTGGTGGGAGGCTTTAGCCGTGGCTGGTTACAACCCACGATTTAGCGTTCCGGGACTATGCCGTGTAGAAACCGATCAGGGGTATGCATACCTCTTCCAAGTTAGCCCGCTTCCATCTTAGACTGAATCATCACTTACCATCAGGTGAGATTGCAGTCAAGGGCTAACTTGTAGTTGAATAAAAAAAAGGTCCATCTAATGCGACCGATAGGCGTCCACAAGTGGACATTGGTCTCTTGTTTGTTGGACTTCCACATGCCGCGCCCTTGTGGCGCTTGTATCCAGTGGCACCCAGCCACTTGTCTGATGTCATCGGTCCACCTAATGGGGGGTCTGCCAACATTGTATTTCCGGTGCGAGGTCGCATCTTAGGATCTCATCGTCTATTGGTTTTTCGAACTATGTGCCCGTCCATTGCCACTTCAGTTTTGCAACCCGTTGAGCTATGTCGATAACTCTGGTTCTTCTACAGATCTCCTCATTCTTTTGTCATCACGTACAGAATCATCTATTTAACGACAGAAAAATTAATAAAATACAAGAGATAAAGTTCGTAAACTAAAACCCGACTACTATACTTCCTATTGTTTTTGCCAAGCTAAATTAATACTTTGTTTTAACAGTATGACACTTTAGATAATATCTCACCTAGTGGTAGGTACAAGTCACGGCAAATAAATCGAGCGGTGACCTTCAATGCGCAGAAGTCCAAAATGAGGTATCTCGGGGTGTGAGGAGGTCGCGGGGAGGGCGTGGGGATCGTTCGTAAGCACTGATTAGCTCTCGCGGATCCCTCGTAAGCGCTGATTGGCTCTCCAATCGTACTGTGTCCCGCTTACTCGTACGACGCTGCGCGCACTTGACGGTCACCGGTCGACTTACGTGACGAGGTTATATATAGTGTGGCTGTTTAAAATATAAGTGAGGTTACCTGGAAGGGGTATGTATGGCAGTTTTATTATGGCAACTTATTGAGAATTTACGGGATTTATGCTAAGCTTTGGACCTTCCTTGCGGGACATTAATTACACCCAAGTGTTATTAATACTGTGTATTGGTCTAGTTGTTAGCATATTCGACCGCAGATCACGAGGTCTCGGGTTCGATTTCAGGGTTGGGATCATGTGACAATAGTCGTAAAACCCGCCAACCCGCATTGGAGCAGCGTGGCGTGTCTAAGCTGTAAATCCCTCTCTCCTGTGAGAGAGGCCTATGCCCAGCAGTGGGACGTTATAATAACCACCACCACTATAGCCTTTTAACGTCCCACAGCAATAGAGATAAAGTTCATAAACTAAACCTCTACTTCTAATTTAGTGTGCAGAAAAACGTGTATTCAACTGCGAAATTAATGAGAATTCGTACGAAAGAAGCGCGGGACAAGCAGCTAGTGGCGCCATCTGTTATGTGTATCTGAAACTAACGTAATATTCTAGTTTAAGCCGCGAAGGTCACTTCTTGATTTTTTTCATATACATATAAAATGTAGCCTATGTCGCCCGGTGGATAACAACGAATCAATTGACACACATTTCTCAAATTCATCAAAATCGGCCCAGTAGTACAAAAATCGGATACAAACATACATACTTACATACATACGTACACACATACATATATAGACTGCTAAAATCATAACCATTCCTTTGGCTTTGCCGTAGTCGGGTAAAAATTGTTGTCTACAAAGTTTGTTGTCGTATCTTCAGTTCAAACAATAAGCTTTTATTGCTTATCCTCTAAAAACATTTTACGAGCCCCGATACTTTAAATTGTACGTAGCTTATCCATAGATACTTAGTAAGTAGTGTTATTGTAGCCTTGAGTGTCCAGGAAGTTTTACTTTATGAAGAATATTAAACGGGAAATTTTTACGTGGCCGGCTTTCTCCATTTTCAGCAATAGAGTGAATAGAGTCGCCATTCAGCGCTAGACATATGGATGCAAGAATATTTTTTCTGACTTTTGGACTAATAGGTATAATAGGCGCTAATAGGCAAACGTGTACTCAAATTTTGGAAAAAAAAATAATGCTTACTCAAAAGATAAAAAATGATTGTACTTAGATACAATAATATTTAAAATATTTAAAAATGAAACACATTAAATATAAATCAAAACTACTTAATAAACTACTTAAAATGAAAATTAAAACGAAATTACAAAAACAAAATAGGTAGACCCAAATCAATCTAAAAACTCATCGTTTCCACCGTGAAAAAAAAAAACAATTAATTATTGTATATGCTTTATACAATAATTAATTGTAATACTTAAACTTTAATTATTCAAACTACTCGTAGTAGATAAGTTTGTAAAGTAGTAAATTGTATAATTTTAATCGTACTAAAAGAGACACTTTCCATAAATTTCAGGTGGAATATGGAAATAGTAAAATGACATTAAAATCAGGAAATAAATAGGAAGTGCCGCAGCCAGCAGTAACGAGTCTCTGGAGGCACTCGTGAAAATTAATTCCTTCAGGCCTCACCGCACAGTCTTCGCTCGTATATAATTTTGTTGAATTTTCAAAAAAAAAATTAAAAAAGTTTCGTTATCATAATAATAGTCCATCCACTAAAGTTCTTTACCATCCCACTGCTGGGCACAGGCCTCCTCTCTTATTCAGAGCGATTTAGACCTTAGACCCGCTACGCTGCTGCAATGCGGGTCGGTGGGCTTTAACCCTAGATAACTAAACATTCGTCCAGGCGACGACGCCCCTTCCCTCAAAAGTTGAGTTCTCTTGCTTCCCCTGATCCCCCGCCTGCCACTCTTTGTTTACCTTCCTGATTGGTGTAATTAGTACATTACGTGATGCAATTTCGATTAAACGATAATTAGGAGTTGAGTTACAGCTATTTTCGTCGTCCGGACGACGAAAGTTTAGTTACTACGCAAGTTTTTTGCCAAGGTATGTGCTATTACTGTTTGATTATTTTTTAAATGTAGACGCCAAAACAAAATGTTTATTTTTAGATTAAATGTAAATTATGTTTATTAGAATATTCCTAAACAAATTTTATTATAAAGAGATGAAATTTTACGCAGTTTTACGAAATCTATACTAATAAATAAAATTGAAGTGTCTGTCTGTAATATCGAAATAACTACCTCATATTAAGCTCATATGGTTATTTGAACGCTACCATAACCGAATCACACGTTTTTAAAATTTTTGTCTGTCTGTCTGTCTGTCTGTCTGTCTGTCTGTCTGTCTGTTTGAACGGGCTAATCTTCGGAACGGCTGAACCGATTTTGACGGGACCTTCACATACAAGTAGAGAATTAACCAGGGAGTAACATAGGCTACTTTTTTAACCGACTTTCAAAAAAGGAGGAGTTGTGTTTTTCTACCTATGTACACCGATATCTCCGAGATTTCTGAACCGATTTGCGTATTTTTTTTTTTAATCGATACAGAAACATTGCGACCCTGTTCTATAAAAAATTTGGATTCCAACTCCTCAATCCTGATGCTGTAGGGGACCTAATCCCCAAAACTAATGGGTTTTAGAAATTTTCGGTTATTTAAATTGATATTGGGGGTACCAATTAAAGACTTTATCGTTGAATGAACTCGAGTAGGTACATATCCAACTCCTCAACCCTGATGCTGTAAGGAATTGTATTCCGAAATCGTGGGGATCCCACGGGATTTTTCCGTTTTGGGGACGGGTTTCTACAGATAAGCTACTTTTTGTTCTGGAAAATCAAAAGTTCCCACGGGATTTTTAAAAACCTAAATCCACACGGGCGAAGCCGTGGGCATCATCTAGTTACTAATAAATAAAATTGAAGTGTCTGTCTGTAATTTCGAAATAACTACCACATATTAAGCTCATATGGTTATTTGAACGATACCATAACCGAATCACACGTTTTTAAAATTTTTGTCTGTCTGTCTGTCTGTTTGAACGGGCTAATCTTTGAAACGGCTGAACCGATTTTGACGGGACTTTCACAGACAAGTAGAGGATTAACCAAGGAGTAACATAGGCTACTTTTTTAACCGACATTCAAAAAAGGAGTTGTGTTGAAATCGGTAAAAAACGCCCTGGTAGGTATTTTCGCTACGCGCGACGGCCGACCGCGACGCTCGCGAGGCACGGAACTCCCCGCGCCGCGCGCCCCTGCGCCCTGCGCCCGTCGTACGCGGTACTGCGGTACGCCGCCGCGCGGCGGGGGGCGGGTGGACCAGAAATCCCAAATTATCCCTCAGGATTTGTGAAAAACCGAAATTCACGCGGGCGAAGCCGCGGGCAAAAGCTAGTATTCAATATTTTTTATTGTAACTGAATCATTTTAATTTTTAACATGATTTATACCTATAATTTTTATGGATGGCTATGAAAAAACAAGAAGAGCAAATAAGTCAGTAGCTTGAGGCACAAAGGAAAGATGAATCTATACGAAGGGATCTGATAATTTAGTTTTGCAGACAGAGGATAGTTTGGAGGAAGACAATGGCAGTAGGTAATTCAATTTTTTTAGTGAATTTTTGGAGTCTGAAAATGACATCATACAACAAAGTAAGAGACAAAGAACCTAAATTATAGACTGTGATGATTTTTTATGGGGCGATATTGATGAAACGAGCTTTCAAACTCAAACCAGGGTAATCAACGTATTGTCAGCCAACTTGCCGATTCCTTTACTTTTTATAATATGCTAAACCTATCTACAATCAATGTTTATGCTGTTCACATTTTGAAAAACCTGAGAAATAAAAAAAACAAAGTCTCGGCGCGATTTTGTCATGAAGACAGTAGACCAACTGATGGAAGCACTATCTATGGCAGCGAATAAAGACGATGATTTTGCGGCGTCACATCAAGGTCATGGTAATAGATATTCTTGGTGATTCTTCTAACCTAGAATCTCCTGTTCATAATGTGACAATTGTGATAAAAAAATTGTTACATAAGTCCATCAAGGGCTCGTAGGATGATAAAACATCGATGCATGAAATGCAAAAGTGCTATTCGTGACTCACACAATGTTGACATATATAGGAGCTATATGAGATAGTAACTTATTACTTTAATTCTCATAATTAGTTTTTATTAAACCAAACTTTAGTGCCATGTAACATTATCCTATTTTCGTTAAATACTTTTTATAATATTCACGTTTTTTATTGCGTAGTCCGCCTGACGAATGTTTAGTTACTATGTAACTCTGAATATAGTTTAGTTATCTAGGGTTAAAGACTATAAATTGTCACATGAAAGTGACAATAATAATTTTTCAAAAAAATTTAAAGGTTTCGTTGTCATGTTACTAGTTCACCCGCCTCGTTCTACTGCCTCGTTGGTCTAGCGGTTAGCACGTTCGACTGTGGATCACGAGGTCCTGGGTTCGATTCCCGGGTCGGGCCAAAAAAATGAGGTATTGGGTTTTTCTGTTAAGAAATTCTCAGTGCCAGCCCGGAGTTGGAAGTTGGCGGTGTTAGATACACCCCCGTGCCTCGGAGAGCACGTAAAGCCGTCGGTCCTGCGCCTAATCTCTCTCCGGTCGTGTCGCATTGGCGTCCCATCGGATTATGAGAGTGAGGGAATAGAGAGTGCACCTGTGTATGCGCATACACTTGTGCACTATAATATCTCCTGCGCAGATGGCTAGTCTCTGCCTCGGTTGAGATTGGCCGCCGTGGCCGAAATTCGGTCAGGAGGACATTATTATTATTATTAGTTCACCCTCTACAGATTAGAAAACTGCAGACATTAGATAGAAAGCCTTTGACGCAGATAACAACGTGTCAAATGAGATACAAAATTGGCCATTATTTCACAAACAAAAGCCTTTGTACCTAGATAGGCCCCGACAATGCTTATTGTCGGGGTAATTGGCGTAAATATTGCGGTCGAAAACTTTACAGCGGAGTTTTCTATTAAACGTTAGAAGTTGGACAATTACAGTCGTCGTCGACCACTGTTGGGATAGACGTCCACAGCTGCACATGAGCATCTTAGTCTTTTTAGGGTTCCGTAGTAAACAAGGAACCCTTATAGTTTCGCCATGTCCGTCCGTTTGTCTGTCCGTCCGTCCTCGGTTAATCTCAGAGACTATTAGTGCTAGAAATCTGTAATTTGGCATGGGTATAAATATTAATCACGCCGATAAAGTGGTGAAATAAAATTTTGATAAATATTTTTTTTAGGGTAGCTCCCCTACATGTAAAGTGGGGATGAATATTTTTTTTCTCGTCTACCCCATAGTGTGGGGTATCGTTGAATAGGTCTTTTAAAAATACTGTGGGTATGGGAACATCATTTTTCGATTTATAGATCCGTTTGTAAAATATGATGTTTTAAAGTGCTAATTTTTATTAGAGTCAAGTGTCCCCCCCCTCCCCCCCTCTATCAGCCAAATGGCAGTATATAGGAACTTGAAAAAATTCACAGCAGTAGTATATATAATCAATTTTAAAGGAAAACTATCATGGCTAAGTAGGGTTCACAGGTTAAGGAGTTACATCTGTTTTTAGAGGATTGTGACTACGGAACCCTACATTGCGCGTGGCCCGCCACGCACTTGGCCGGTTTTTTAAAAGGTACATTGGTTTTGCCAGCTGCTTATTCTTTTCTTCACAAGTTTCTCCAGAAACATTTCCTCACCAGCAGAGTTACTCTAAGAGCTGTCTTCTGTTATATGTTAATCTCTTTTTAACACAAATTGGGAGATATTTTATTAAGATAAATTAGGTTTTCAGCGACAGTCCCGGCACGTCCCGGCCTCGTCCCGGTACTGGTCTTGGCCTACTTTATCCGAATGTCCCACCATATAACCGAAATTGAACAAAAGGCTATACAGCTATTTATGTTGCCAAATTCTGTAAAGACAAGAATTCACTCGATACCCAAATAATTACATCGGATATTTGGCTTCGCGCCAGAACGTAGCCCTTTGCGTGTTCTCGTTAGGTTAAAGGTTGGGGCAGACACAACGTGGCATGAAGGCAGTTCGTCATGGTGTCATACGGAATGCGCGTACAGCATGCTTAGTGTCACTTTGAACAGCTCGAAAACTTTACTAAAAACTACTGATCGAAACACAATGAATTCAGAGTACAATGGACTTAAACTGGCTTCTTCTTCTTTCTGGGCAGTTGTCCGCACTTAAACCATATTAGGTCTGTTGTGCGTGAAACTTAAACTGATTTATTTTAAGGTTTGAGTTCGTCAATACATTCAGCATTCGAAAACTGCCAGCGCCCCAAGCAGAAAATGAATATTCGAAGTATTGAATTACGACTTTAAAATAAGAGTGTGCAAACTGAGACTAACCATACAGGTTTCGGAACCTTAAGTCGAGAGTAGTGCGTGAATTAAAGTAACGATTTCATTTCAGCCTTTCCTTTTAGTATGGAGTAAGGGCTGCCATAAAAATGAACTAAGGGCCCCGAGCATATTTCGGCGGAAACCTCTTTCGGGGCCTTTTACGACTAGCCGTAAAGGAGATCAGCCCGGCCGCCTTGTAAAAACTTTATTCAAACGACCCGGTATATTGAACTGGGCTTATTTACATCCCGGTATGGTTTGGCCGGTTGGACGTAAAGTGGAGGGCGTAAAACTGGAGTAAAAGTATTATTTCAGCCAGTCCGTCAGTCAGTCAGTTTGTCAGTCGGGACAAGCCTCTTTATATTATTATAGACAAGCGGATACCCGCGACTTCGTTCGCGTGGATATTGGTTTTTAAAAATTCCGTGGAAATCATTTTGTTTTTCCTAAGCTCCTTTGAGCCTAGTCATACCTCGCAAAAACCTGTTAAAAGTTCACTGGCAGATGTTTAGGGAGATCAAAATGTAAATATCCGCCAGTGACCAAATTGTAACCAGTGACAGTACCATCAAAATTGATCCAGCCTTTCAGAGATTAGCTGGCAATCTTTAAAGTATTTCCTTTCTAACAAAAAAAGAATGAATGAAATCGGACCACGTGTTAATGAATTACAGCTAAGTACACATTTTGACTTTCATCCCCTCTCCCAAGGGAACCGTGCTGAATTTCGGGATAAAAAGTATCCTATATGTTACTCCGTAGTATGAGCTTAAATCATGCCAAGTTTAATTTCAATCCATTCAGTAGTTTTTGCGTGATGCGCACACAAACATACAGACAAACAGATAAACAGACAAAAAATTCAAAATAGCTTTTTTACGTTCCATTACTTATCCCTAACATCCCCCAGTTATTATTTTGCAAAAATCTTTAATGTACAGATACGGCAAGTCTACGATTTTATCATATGTATGTATAGATAGATAGATTATGTGGGCAAAATTTTCCCCAATGGATCCTCACAAATCAGTGTAAGTTAATAACATCACAGAAAGCGGCTTCTTACTGCCGAATAAAAGAAGGGTTTTGGCCATAGTCTACCACGCTGCCCAAGCGAAATGGCAGACTTCACACACCTTTGAGAACGTTATGGAGAACTCTCAGGCATGCAGGTTTCCTCACGATGTTTTCCTTCACCGTTAAAGCAAGTGATATTTAAATACTTAAAACGCACATAACTCCGAAAAGTTAGAGGTGCGTGCCCGGGATCGAACCCACGACCTCCGATTAGAAGTCGGTTGTCCTAACCACTAGGCTATCACAGCTTTTAACTATAGGTAATTAGGTACATTATAATACTTTAGTTGAAGAAAGATGTAGTTGGCATATAACTCGAAGAACCTATTGGGGTCCCAAGATGCTCGAATGCCGACGACCTCGCACTGAGAAACTAAATATTGGAAGAGAGAGAGACCTCATTAGGTGGTAGTGGCGTGTTCTTGCTAGACACATACGACTCGCTCTTGGCCGGTTTCTATATTTTCAGTTTTTAGGGTTCCGTACCCAAAGGGCTAAACACCAAAACAAACGAACGTTTTTTAATCGCCTCCCACTGGCCGATTTTTAATCCTCGACACAAAAAGAGTATTGTGCTTAATAATTTGTACCGTAATTCTGAATTTGATCGATTTTAATGCATTTTTTTTTAATTTGAAAGCAGGTTTTTAGCAACAGTTCCTAAATATGTTTTATCAAAATCGGTTCAGCCGTTTTGCGTTGGGATTCATTGAATTTTTTGCAATTTCTTTATTGTTAAGTATCACCAATTTCGCTCGCTGCCAATTATTTCGCAGGCGTAGAAATTCTCGTTTGTTTCGCCGATTCCCCAACTAAACAATCCACCTTTGGATTAAACGTAATTCAACAAGGTTTTACGACAGTGCTTGTAGAGCTTGAAATGGAGTAATTTCGAAAACGAGAAACAGTATGCTTAGTCCCACTTTGCAGCGCTCCAAAAATTTATAGTTAGTATACTATTGATCGAATCACAATGAATTCAGAGTAAAAAGGACCTAAAATGGTTCGCCAACATATTTAGCATTCGAAAACAGCCCCAAGCAGAAATTTTGTAAAATAAATATTCGAACTATTGAATTACGACTTTAAAATAAGAGTCTTTGGGTTCATTTTGCTCTGAAGTAATTGTGTGTCGATACTCGAATTTCGATCATCGTTGCCACTATGTAAAAAGTGGGACTAAGCATACAGTTCTCGCCTGTTTTTCACTTTTGTTTCCTTCTACCCCATTCATAATGGCCGCCCGTAATTCCATTCAGCCTTAGGTCATTAGTGCCCGGCCTCAGTAAATGTGATGGCACTTCTTGGCTTGACACTGTGCTTTCCTTGGAAATATGCCTTTTCATGAGAGCTCTTGGTAACATCGCGAATATCAGCAGGTGACTAATGTTTGTTTTTTTAACCCCCGACGCAAAAACGACGGGGTGTTATAAGTTTGACGTGTCTGTGTGCGTGTGTGTGTGTGCCTGTGTCTGTCTATTCCACCGTATAGTAGCGCTCAAACGGGTGAACCGATTTGAATGCGGTATGATGGTTTGAAAGGTGAATTAGTCGGAAGTGTTTTTAACCCCCGACGCAAAAACGACGGGGTGTTATAAGTTTGACGTGTCTGTGTGTGTGTGTCTGTCTGTACCCCTGTAGCGCTCAAATGGGTGGACCGATTTGAATATGTTTTTTTTTTGTTTGAAAGGTGAATTAGTCGAGAGTGTTGTTAGCTATGTTTGATGAAAATCGATCCAAGATGGCCGCTGCTGCAAAATGGCGAATTACATATTTTTCCACAATTCCCTGAATATGGGTATCAAATGAAAGGGCTTGACTAGTAGAATAGCAATATTGCAAATCCAAGATGGCCGCCGCCAAAAAATAACGAATGTCGGGGGTTTTTTAAATTTTTAATTTACACTTGTAGCTATGTTCGATGGAAATCGATTCGAATCTAGTCGCCACTACAAAATGGCGGATTACATAATATTGTTTCACAACTCCCTCAATATGGGTATCAAATGAAAGGGCTTGACTAGTAAGATAGCACTATGCAAATCCAAGATGGCCGCCAACACAAAATGGCGAATGTCGAGGGTTTTAAATTTTTAATTTATTCTTGTTTAATTCATTACTAGCAACCCGTCCCGGCTTCGCACGGGTAGTAATTACCCGCTACTATCTCACCATACATTGTTTTTTATATCTCAAAGGGATTAAGGAGTGTTGATTGACAGCTCCCATTAAACTAATTTACACAAAATCTAAACCTTCCTCATGAATCACTCTGTCTATTGGTAAAAACTGTATGAAAATTCGTTCTGTAGCTTTTGAGTTTATCGCGAATAGACAGAAAGGCAAAAAAGCTGTGATAGCCGAGTGGTTAGGACGACCGACTTCTAATCGGAGGACACCTCTAACTTTTCAAAGTTATGTGCGTTTTAAGTATTTAAATATCACTTGCTTTAACGGTGAAGGAAAACATCGTGAGGAAACCTGCATGCCTGAGAGTTCTCCATAACGTTCTCAAAGGTGTGTGAAGTCTGCCAATCCGCTTGACCAGCGTGGTAGACTATGGCCAAAACCCTTCTCACTCTGAGAGGAGACCCGTGCTCTGTAGTGAGCCGGTAATGGGTTGATCATGATGATGATGATGAGACAGAAAGGCAGATAGACGCGGTGGAGGGCTTTGTTTTATAATAATACTAGCGACCCGCCCCGGCTTCGCACGGGTAGTAGAGCATATTATGCGTAGGTAGGTACTACCCGCTCAGGGATTAGGCAGCGTTTTCGATGAAAGCTCCCAGGCGGCTTGACTTTTTACGATATTTTCCACAGTGAACTTACTATATCTCACCTTATACCCGAATTACTAATTCCGTGGAATTCTGACGTTTCATAATGTTACCCGAGATAAAACAATTCCCACAAAAAAGATAAAAAATTCAAAACTTATGCAAATACAAATCAACTGCTGCAAGTAGATATGACAAATGCCTGACAGACACTTCATGGTGATAATGTCATTCGACTTCCATTTTTGAATAAATTTTTTCAATGTGCTTCTTTATTGCTTTCTAGTTTCCATTCTTAGGAATTTCTATTTTAGGTCAAAACAATTAATATTATTAAGCGGCTTAGAGCTTTATATGTTGACAGGGAATTAAAGTAGTTTGGGGTAAAATCATGGTAAAATCGTACTTCGTAGATGTTAACCCTGTTTTCCATATAAATAACTCACCTGTAAATGACAATGACAGCTGTCAGAATTAAGTCGATATTAAGTCAAAAATAAGGAGAAAAACTAAATATTTCAAATCAAATAAATTACAGTGTATTTGGGACATAAAAAGGTAAGTTTTCACCAGATTCCGTGAAAAAAAATTATTTATTTTAAAAGATAAAAATAAAAAACCAAAAACTTGGTTTTTTGAACTTTTCACATAAATGAGGTTATGTGAAAAAAGTGTAAATACAAAAGTTGTAGATCTTTTTATTACCTACAACTTTGCTATTTGATTTTTTTCCATAGGACTTCTAGTTTTGCCGGAAATCGAGATAAACCGTTTTTTACCCATAAAACTCCCCCCTTTTTTCCCGAGCTCAGATCGCCCGTAAATTATTTTTCCTTGTATTTTTATAATATTCTCCTCGTTTTCCAATGGGTTTCTTCCTACGTACTGTGATTTTTTTTTGGTTTCAAAAATTATCGACACTGGGCTAATATAATAGGGAGAACCGCGGCCACCGACGACGCGCTTATAGGCACGCTCCCGCCGCGCCGCCGCAATTTTTAAATCTGTAATATCTTCGAAAGTATTCATTTAAATCATATGCTGTAAAGGGCCATATGGATTTATATCAAATCAACAATGTATTTAAGGTATTTAATTAGATAAGGATTAATGCTGTATTGGTTGAAATCGCTTCGAAAATTAGCCATTATTTGTCGTAAAAAGTAAATGACAAAAAAATGTTATTGTGGGATATCCATAAGAGATAGACGTATACCATCGCGGACTTTTCTGTAGACCTTTTCAATGTGTACAATACTTAGTACATTATTTTGATAAATCTCGTAGGGTTCAGCCTGCGTTTGCAATGTAAGCAGAAAAAATGTAATTATTTACGACATCACATTAGAAACCTCAAAAATAACAGTATTTCTCCACTATTTAATGGATGTTATTATACATATAAACCTTCCTCTTGAATCACTCTATCTATTAAAAAAAGCCGCATCAAAATCCGTTGCGTAGTTTTAAAGATTTAAGCGTACAAAGGGACATAGGGACATAGGGACATAGGGACATAGGGATATAGGGACGGAGAAAGCGACTTTGTTTTATACTATGTAGTGATGTAGTGATAATGATGTAGGTAGGAACAATGCGAATCAGTTATATCGCGTTGCGGAAAAGTGGCCTTTGTCACATACATTTAAGATCTAGAAAGAAAGAAGAAAGAAAGAAAAATCAAAATACACGTCGATATTTTCAATAGTCTGTATTCCTACACGTTTTGGCAAGTGGCCATCTTGAACCTTAGTATGCGGGGAGTTTCCTTCGAAAACGTACACCGGAAATTAAGCTATACGTGTGCGTAGAGTGCAGATACAACGTTGTTTACAATGTATAGTTGTTACGTGAATCTATTCACTTTTAACTACGAAAGTTTTTTTTTTTAGTGAAAACTTCTTTAAACGCGTTGAGCAATTTTTGGGTGAACAAAAAGCGTGAAACTCGCGTCGTCGTCACCGCACGCTTCCCATGAGCCATATCATATAAAAAATATCATTTATAAAAAACTAGCTTCTGCCCGCGGCATCGCCCGCATGAATTTCTGTTTTTCACAAATCCCGAGGGAATCGTGGATTTCCGGTTCCCGTTCCCACTACCTTTTCTAACCTTTATACTTACTTTCAAGGAAGTTTTCTATAGTAATCTAACTAACTATAGCTATAGATTTCAGTTTTTTCAAAATCCCGTGGGAACTGTGTATTTTCCAGAATAAAAAGTAGCCTATGTGTTAAGTCAGGTCATAATCTATCTCCTTTCAAAATACACAAACACACACAGACACACACACACAGACACACAGACACATATACACACAGACACACAGAAACACAGACATACGCACACGCACACATACACACACACAAACTTTCGCATTTATAATATAGTGTGATAAAGTCATTTTAGTTTTTTTAATTTTTAAATTATAGCTTGTTTAATTCCGACTTGTTTGCACTGCATCCATGCGAAGATTCATATCCCCAATAGAAGCCCACTAAACAAATTTATTCGCGACTATAGTGTAAAATGATATTTTTTATCGTTCCCCCAATATATTCCGGCAACACCATAAGCACATTTATTACGATCACATTTGGGATAACGATCGAAATCCTCCCATAATGGCCGACATAATGTTGTTTAAACAGTTTCGTCGAATTAATCGCCTATTGGTTGCCCAAATCTTTGTGGGGCTGGGACAGACTTGGGTCCGTTTTATAGATTTCATAATCGGTTAACGCTGGAGCGGCTCCAAGCGAACTCTCTAAACTGGGGTGGTACAAGTTATAAGCCATTTGTAAATATGAAATTCTAAATAGTCGCAGGAATGCAAGCAGGATACAAGCGATACAAGATCGTGACGTGCAGAAGTTGTGCTGATACTCGTAACTCTGATCGCAACAAAATCAAAATGTATTTTTAAAAATCCTGTGGGAACTCTTTGTCCGTGATTGAAGTACCTATCCTATGTCCGTGTCCAGAATGCAAGCTATCTCTGAGCCAAATTTTGACGAGAACGGTTCAGCATTTGAGCCGTGGCAAGGTAATATGCAGACAAACAAATACACCTTCGCTTTTTTAATAATCGTAAGGCCATAGGTAGCATAATAAAGTATGTAAGAATTGTTTGCCCATTGAGGTGTTTTTAGAAATAATTAAAACATTGGGGCTAATTTTGTTTTACACAATTTCTAAACTAAACTAAAATGACAGGTCTAAATCTATGCCTATCTCTTTCATGTTTTTCGTCGCAGAAAAGGATGTTTGATAGGTAGTTTAGAGATTGTGTATAAAAGAATAAGAATTAGTATTTAACAATATTTTGTTAAATTGTAGAAACTCTTATAGCTTGTACTCTACGGTAAACTTTACCGAGGTCTCTCCGAGAGACGGTATATTTTGTGTCCCGAATTTGGATGCAATTTAAATTTAATTCTTTTATTGCCTTTATTAACATTTTACTGCCATTGTGACCTATTTTTATTAACAAAGATGTTATTTTAAATACTTGTACAATACATAAGTAATACATATTAATTCCCCCTAATGTTTGTCTACGGCTGCAGATACAGATCGACGTGATTTCTTGGATTAAAGTTGCGGAGATTGTGAAAGGCTACTTTTTATGCCGGATAAACAAAGGTTTTCCGCGGGATAGCATGCAATATTTTACGCATACGCAGCGTTCGGGAAACTTCGAGATGTCTTTTCGTCCAATATCCCTCAGTGTCTGAAGACGAAAGTCTTCGAACAGTGCGTGTTGCCAGTGATGACTTACGGATCTGAGACATGGTCGCTAACAATGGGCCTCATAAGAAGGCTCAGGGTCACTCAGCGGGCGATGGAGAGAGCTATGCTCGGAGTGTCCCTGCGGGATCAAATCAGAAATGAGGAGATCCGCAGGAGAACCAGAGTTACCGACATAGCTCATCGAGTCGCGAAGCTGAAGTGGCAATGGGTGGGGCACATTGCTCGAAGAACCGATGGACGTTGGGGTCCCAAGGTGCTTGAATGGCGACCTCGCACCAGTCAACGAAGCGCAGGTAGACCCCCCACTCGTTGGACAGACGATCTCAAGCGAGTCGCTGGCAGCCGCTGGAGTCAGGCGGCACAATATCGTGTGCTGTGGCGATCCTTGCAAGAGACCTATGTCCAGCAGTGGACGTCTATTGGTTGAAACGAACGATTTTACGTATTTTTCTTTCAATAACGGCGCAAAAGAGCTACGGATCGAAATTATTTTTTGCAATATTGTTACTTGACCTAGATAATATAGAGGTCTTTTTTTCATTTTATTTTCAAAAAAGGAAGTTCTCTATTCAAGCCGTATGTATGTATGTATGTATGTATGTATGTATGGATGTATGTATGTATGTTCGCGATTATCTCCGCAACTAATAAACCGATTTTGATGATGTTTTCACTATCGTAATCTAAATACTTTCAGGAAGGTTTTAGTGTATAACACATCGAGTTATTATTCTCATGTACGAAGTTTATGCGTAAACTAGCTTTTGCCCGCGGCTTCGCCCGCGTGAATTTCGGTTTTTCACAAATCCTGAGGGATAAGTAGATTTCTGGTCCACCCGCCCCCCGCCGCGCGGCGGCGTACCGCGGTACCGCGTACGGCGGGCGCATGGCGCAGGGGCGCGGCGCGGCGCGGCGCGGGGAGTTCCGTGCAGCGCGAGCGTCGCGTCGACCGTAAAATACCTATCAGGGCGATTTTTAACATAGGTACTTACCGATTTCAACACAACTCCTTTTTTGAAAGTCGGTTAAAAAAGTAGCCTATGTTACTCCTTGGTTAATTCTCTACTTGTCTGTGAAAGTCCCGAAAGTAAGAAAGTTGAACTTTTTAGTTCGAATCGATTGAAGTCGGTTCTTCGGTTGACAGAAAAACCCAATACCTATAACAATGATTTGTTCGACCCGGGAATCGAACCCGGCACCTCGTGATCTGTAGTTGAATATGCGAACCACTAGACCAACGAGGCAGTTTTTTGAGGCTTATTATTAGGATATTTTAAATTACCCCGGGGTTTTAGAATAACGTAACTCCACGCGAACAAAGTCGCGTGTAATAGATAGTGTTCTAATAAAAGCTTAACTAATGTACATAATATAATAACCATCGGCTCTTCAAAATGTTTATACTTGCAAAACATCGATGATTGAAAAGGAATTCAATACGAGTTTATTGGGAAATTGTTGGCCTATTTACCGTTTGTTATGCAGTTAATTAGAAACACCTACCTACTGTAGTACGTAATAAATCGTTGAGTACCTAACTACCTATTAAATTATTATTCAAAATAGTATTTATCTCTCTGTACATATTCATACTGAAAGCTGTGAATGGAGCTCTGTCGCGGATTAGTTTCATAACGTAAGCTCGAGTTTCCATACAAACGTAGTTTTGCCTTAATTTAGAAACTACACATGTCTGAGTTATATCAAACTGCGAACATAATGGAGTGAAACGTGACTAGCTTTGAAATTAGAATTTGTTTTGAAAATAATTAAGTGAAACAGTAAAATATTGGGGAGTTAAAATTTGTATGATTTTGCAACGTCAATGAACTTTCGGCAACCTTTTATATTGTGCTTGTTATGTACAGTTTTAGCCCGCCAACCCGCATTGGAGCAGCGTGGCGGGTCTAAGCTCTAAATCCCTCTCTCTTATGAGAGAGGAGGCCTGTGCCCAGCAGTGGGACATTAAAAGGCTGTAGTGGTGGTGATGGTGGTATAGCTTTAGTCGGAGTATAAAATATATATTTCAGACATCGATGATATCATGTGTTTTCACGCACAATTCACATTTTTTTTCAATAGGTATATTAACCTTTTTGAAACGGATTTTTATTTTTCCTTACCGGACAAACTTAATGTGATATTTTAGCATCACTGTCTTCAAATTAAAACGAGATTTTTAATCATGATTTCTTGTCAATAAAGATTACGGAGAAAAAAAATGAATGGAATTTAAACTACATCTGCCACCTCAGCCCTTTTAATGTCTCACTGCTAGGCACAGGCCTCCTCTTTCATAAGCTGTAAATCCCTCTTCTCGTCTTCGTAGGAGAGAGGGATTTGTACAGCTTAGATCCGCCATGCTGCTTCAATGCGAGTCGGCGTGCATTAACGACTATTGTCACATGATAGTGATTACAACCGAGACCGACCGCTTAACGTGCCCTCCGAAACACGGGCGTGAACACCGCCAATTATCAACTCCGGACTGGCACTAAGAATTTCTTGACAGAAAACCCAAGGAGTTATTTCATCTTGGGCCAGGTATATGTACAGAATTTCAAAAAATAGAATAAAATGATAGATATTAAAATAAAATATACTTTTTTGCTGTTTTACAGTGAATAAGAGGTAAATATACAAAATTGATTTGTAAAATAGCAACTCTCGAAGTGCATCCATCTGTTTTTGTTCTCTATGTTTGTAATGACATTGCATCATCATATTGTCATTTTAATTGCCAAATGTCAATTGTCATCTAACTCGTACAGCCACAGATTTATCCAGATGTAGCCATCTGCATGGCCGATCGTGAGACAGCGATATTCAAGTACTTTTTAAATCGTCCTTGGAAGTCATGCATATATTGATATTATACTACAACCCACCATTGCACAGTAACTTTATAAAGAAAAGTTATTTTTAATTTACAGAACAAATCAATTATTTCTTCAATAAACTTGAGTTTATCGTAACCGAAGTAACCTGATTTCACGTTGTTTGGCTCAATTTCACATACAAAATACGTTTAGCCAAACAAAATACTTTCCAAGGTGACAGGGACAAAAAAATCATTCGTCACGTTCTAATAAGGGCTTAATTGTATAAACATATCTCACTTTAAGTCAATGTCATCATCATGACTCGTGTACGTCACATGTATATCATTGTCAAAAAAACGCCATATTGTGGCTCTTTTATTCTGCAAAAATAATTTCGCACTCCACCTCGTAAAAGACTTTTTCATGAGAAATAAAGAAAAAATAATTAGGTACTATTTCATGACCCCAAACATTTTATAAGACTGTAGAAATACCTGGCCCAGGCTCCATATAAATTTGAAACAGCCCCTTTTTAGCTGCATCGAATGCAATACCACTCGATTTGTATTATACCAACTGCTAGACAAATGAGGCAATAAAACTACACGCGTATTCCCTATAAGCACCGTTATAATTTACCAGCCGCCGTATCAAGTGATTCGAGGTGGAATTAAGCACCTAGCGTATTTCTCCGCCGTGAAGAGGTAATTAATCAAAGGATAAGACTCGCACTAACGAGCTGTGCGGAGAGGCAAATCTGTCGAGTGTCTGTGTGCTCGCAGCTATCGGAAGTTTAGCTCAGTGATAGATCGGGAACTTACGAGAAAGTAGAAAATGGAGTATAAGCCTCAGAAAGCCCTATTATAGGTACCTATCTATTAATATTAAAACTATTTATGTAGGTCTTCCTGGCACAGTGGCGGTCGCTGTGGTCTTAAAAGCGGTAACCAATAATTAGAATGAACAAGCGGACACCCGCGACTTCGTTCCCGTGGATATTGGTTTTTAAAAATCCCGTGAGAATCATTTTGTTTTTCCTAAGCTCCTTCGAGCTCATACCTTTCTAAAAACTGTTAAAAGTTCACTGGCGGATGTTTAGGTAGATCAAAATGTAAACATCCGCCAGTAAAAGTCCCATCAAAATCGGTCCAGCCTTTCAGAGATAAGCCAGTAATCTTTAAAGTATTTCCTTTCTAACAAAAAAAGAATAAATGAAATCGGACCACCCGTTAACGAATTACAGCTAAGTACACATTTCGACTTTCATCCCCTCTCCCAAGGGAACCGTGCTGAATTTCGGGATAAAAAGTATCCTATGTGTTACTTCATAGTATGAGTTTAAATCATGCCGAGTTTCATTCAATCCATTCAGTAGTTTTTACGTGATGTGCGCACAAAGATACAGATAAACAGACAAACAGATAAAAACTAACCTGGAAGGGGTATAGCAATTTTTTATTAAACCTCACAAAACACCTCAGTTTTTATGCGGCATCGTACCGGAACGCTAAATCACTTGGCGGCTTGGCTTTG
Source organism: Melanargia galathea (assembly GCA_920104075.1). NCBI lineage: Eukaryota > Metazoa > Arthropoda > Insecta > Lepidoptera > Nymphalidae > Melanargia > Melanargia galathea. The sequence continues at coordinate 17,743,079 of OV049874.1, read as the reverse complement.
CCGGTATGCCACGGTTTCTCCAGGATCCCATCATAGAATCCTAACCTGATGACTATGGAACTACCTGAGAAATGTATATGTATATATTATATACCTTTCAAACAAAAGAAGAATTTTCAAAATCAGTCCAGGCGCCTTTGAGTAATCGGGGAATATACAAACAAAGATTCCGACGAATTGAGAACGTCCTCCTTTTTTGAAGCCGGGTTAATCATTTAAGAATTCGGAGAACGAATTTCGGCCCTTTATTCATATACTAGGGGTCCGCCCCGGCTTCGCCCGTGGTACATATATAGCCTATAGCACTCAAGGATCACTTACATATCCAACGGTGAAAGAATTTTTGAAATCGGTCCAGTAGTTCCTGAGATTAGCGCGTTCAAACAAACAAACTTTTCCGCTTTATTATATTAGTATAGATAAAGGACTGAAATTCGTTCTCCGAATTCTAAAAAACAGCGAAAAATTCTCGAAGCGGGACTGTGCCTACATGATTCCTGTTTTAGCTTAAACATGAATAACTGCGGCCATGTTTCTCTTCAAATAATAAACAATAGGCTATGGTAATGAATGTTTACGGCGGGAATTATGAAATATGATTTTCAATTTCTCATTCCTAAATTCATTTTCAAATAAAAAAACAAATAGAGAAACTTTTCATCGAGGAAATTGATTCCAATTTCCTCGACGAAAAGTTTCTCTCAGCACTACCTACTCCAAAATTAAATAGGTAAGTATTTAGTTTTAATCGAAATCGGTATGTGATTTTTCTTTACGTGAAAATTACTTTTTGACGTGATCTTATAAATCGATGAACGTATGTCACGTACTACGTGCAAGCAAGAGCGCGGAACAAGCAATAGAGAGGCAAAGTTTTCATATGACGTCATCACCTAAAATTTTATCGTCCGTAAACCGACTTTACAGACAACCAATTTTTTTTAATTTTTAGTTTAATAAAAATAAAAATTAAAGTTGTTTAATTTGTGTAGATGATTCTTATTTCCAAACAAACGGAAACCCGCGACTTCGTTCGCGTGGATATATTTTTTTATACAGCCCGTGGGAATCATTTTGTCTTTCCTAAGCTCCTTTGAGCTCATACCTTGCTAAAAACTGTTAAAAGTTTACTGGCAGATGTTTAGGTAGATCAAAATGTAAACATTCGTCAGTGAAAGTCCCATCAAAGTCCCATCAAAATCGATCCAGCCTTTCTGAGATTAGCTGGTAATCTTTAAAGTATCTCCTTTCTAACAAAAAAAGAATGAATGAAATCGGACCAGGCGTTAATGAATTATAGATAAGTACACATTTTGACTTTCATCCCCTCTCCCAAGGGAACCGTGCTGAATTTCGGGATAAAAAGTATCCTATATGTTACTCCATAGAATGAACTTAAAGTCTACGATTTTATAATATTATGTATAGATTTGTTGTGAATTTGTTTTTGTTAATTATTTATTCATAGTTTAATTCTTAAAACGATATTTGCGTTTTTGCACATGTCGCGTCTAACGTAGATTAACGCCAACTCTTTTCCTATACAAGAAAGTGTATAAATGTACCCTCTCATTTCTGCTAAATACCATGATCCTTTAACCAGACCAAACAGCGAAAACTAAATAGAAAATACTATACCTACTATTATCAAAGGATAAAAATAGCCCGCGCTTTAAACGGGGAAAACACCTACAATTTCATTTGGCGAGCTGAAAAGAATAACCAAGCGACAACAAGTTGACAAAGGTCGCGTGTATTTAAGTATATAAACGCCCAGTAAACACTAGTTACGGGTATAGTGCTCGGAATCCGTAAATATTCCCGCTGAAAACTGAAAATATTTCCCGAAACGAGACACGAATAGATTCTATACAAGCGAGTTTATTGCGCGGTTGAGACATTTATTTGTCTACTAGCTGACCCCCGCAACTTCGTTCGCGTGTTTATAGGTTTTATATAGGATCGGAACGGATCCCATAATTCTTTTATGTACCAAAACTAAATGTAGCCTAAGTTACTCCTTATAACATCACCTATCTGCCATTGAAAGTTCCATTAAAATCGGTCCAGCCGTTTCTGAGATTAGTTGAAACAAATAGACAGACCGATAAACATAAATTTAAACGCACGCCAGTTTAAAATAAGCCGTACGTACAAAGATCCGGGTCCCAAGTTATTTGAACCCAATAAATGTCTGACATTTCTGAACTAAAAAATCTATGACCTTGAAATATTTACGACACAATATATAAAGTACTACCTTTCTAACAAAAAAAGAATGAGTGAAATCGAACAACGCGTTAATGAATTACAGCTAAATACACGTTTTAACTTTCATCCCCTCTCCCAAGGGAACCGTGCTGAATTTCGGGATAAAAAGTATCCTATGTCCTACCTCGGAGTATAAACTCAAATCGTACCAAGTATCATTCGAATCCATCCAGTAGTTTCGGCGTGATGCGCGGCCAAGATACAGACAGACAGACAGACAGACAGACAGACAGAAAGACAGACAGACAGACAGACAAAAATGAAACAAATTGCAGATTTGGCTTCAGTATCGATTATGGAGTGCCCTCCAATAAAAATTTTCAAAATATCTTCAATGTACAGAATTGGATCTGTTACAGTCTTATTATATTATAGATTTGACTGGCCCGTTGGCGCTGTTGGCAGTGCCCTGCCTTCCGCTCTGGGGTTGCGGGTTCGATTCCCGCCCTGAGTCTGACACGAATAGATTCTATATTTTATTGTACCGTTTAAAAATTTATTTATTTTATTATATTTAGAATATTGTACAGTCCACCAACCTGCATTGGAGCAGCGTGGCGAGTCTAAGCTCTAATCCCTCTCCCCTATGAGAGAGGAGGCTTGTGCCCAGCAGTGGGACATTAAAAGGCTATTATAGTGGTAGTGGGTTCATTTTGCATTACATATTACAGTTTTTCGTTACGTAGTATTTGGTAAAGTTTTGGAGGTGCGAAAACTCAGAATATCTATACTGTCTACAGTCTCTCCGTGTCGCTCTGTGTCATCGTAACGTTCAAATGGATAGACCGATTTGGATGCGGATTTTTGATTAGTAGGCGAGATAATTTGGATAATCCTCAGCCACAGTCCTCAGCTATGTTTGATAAAAATCTGTTCAGCCGTTTAAGGATTATTATCAGCCTTGTCGACGGGTGCGATGGATATTCATTTAATCAATAGCACGCTTTATGATGTTTTTTCCAATACATTATTTATAAAATTGAAAATATTTTACGTGATTTTCACTGAATTAATAAATAAAATATAAAACAATACGATTTTCGCTTGAAGCTATAATTAAACATGAAATTCTTCGTCGAATTCAATGGTCTGCTTTTAAATATATTTATGCGTGATAATATCAATACATTGAAAATTTATTATGTTTGCAAATGTTAATTTTGTGTGTGAATATTTAAATTAGGTATAGAAGATAGATAATTTTATGTGTGATTAATTAGGTTTGAATTTCGTTTTGCGATATTATAAACGTGAATTATTGCATGAAAATTAATAATAATAGACAAATATGTATTTTGATGGTAAAATCCCTTAAGGTTCTACTTTATCTGTCCATCTATCACAACTTCTTATTTCAGTAACTACTATTATGAAAGGAGACTAGAGACTATCGACTTGAAAGGAAATATGTGAAAGTCCCAACTTATTACTTACTAGCGGGCCCGGCAGACGTCGTCCTGCCCGCTATTAGCGCCACCTACCGGGTCCAATTTTTCTACTTATAAACCTTCCTCTTGAATCACTATCTATTAAAAAAACCGTATCAAAATCCGTTGCGTAGTTTTAAAGATTTAAGCATACATAGGGATATAGGGACAGAGAAAGCGACTTTGTTTTATACTATGTAGTGATTTCAAAGCTATGTGGATAATCATATGTAATGGCTTCATTTGGACATTCTAAAGCAGTTTGCATTTAAGCCTAAGCATAGTTATGGATTTATCATGAAAATTAAACAAGAAAAATATAAAAATAAACTGGTCAAGTGCGAGTCAGACTCGCGCACCGAGGGTTCCGTACTCCAGATGTATAAGTACAATCTGTTTTTCATTAGTTTGTCTTAAAAGGTAAGGTGCTAATTAAGCTAGGCCTCTAAATTGTATGAGCACTCATACAACTCAGAGGTTTATCTTAATTGGCTCAACTACGTATGTATGGGGACACCCTTTAATTTCCAACTTCTTTTAGTTTTTGGAATTTTTCCTTTATTTATGCTGTAAGACCTGGCTTTTTGCCAAATTTCGTAATTCTAGGTTAACTGGAACTACCATTTAAGTTTTCGACCCAAAACCTATAGGGTACTTCCGGTTGACCTAGATTTGTCAATTTTGGTCAAAAGCAAGGTCTTACAGATCAAATAAAGGAAAAGTTCCGAAAAATAAAAAAAAGTTGAAAATTAAGGTAAATTTTGGTACTTACAAGTTTTCGTGAAAATCTAAAGCCCATATCTTTTTATTGTGTGGACTCAGGACCTTAATTTTTATACACCTAATAGGGACCATAGACCTTAGTATTTGGTATAAATATCAACGTCCACCCGTTCCTGACAAAATTAGTGGTGACAGACGGACAGACAGACGGACAGACGGACAGAAGGACAGACGAACAGACGGACAAGAAAGTGATCTTATAAGGGTTTCTTTTTTACCTTTTGAGGTACGGAACACTAAAAACGCTGCTACTACCACGTTTTTTTTAAATATCATACTTATATTATACCTACCTAAACAAAAATAGTTATGTGGATCGAGCAATAGGAATTGGCTTTTGCTTTAAAGGTTGCCGAATAATTATTCCAAATGTCTATTAATTAATATATATATAGCTGTTCGTTCTGATTCACTGACTCATTCATCGCCTCTCCTGTAAAATTTTGTATGAAAAATTTTTTTTTCACAAATGGTTTCGTATAGAGGACAAAAATTCATTAAGAGGAAAAATATGGAGAGAGCTGATGATTGAGGATTTCGGAGACGGTTGAAGAGCACGCTTAAGGTATTGAAGATAGGTGGGGGGTGCTCGAACAAATGTCACTCGAAACGTCATCCAATTGGCAGTGAGCCGAAAAAAAATTCAAAATGGCGAAAAAAAGATGGCCGCCATACAAATTTCGTCGGTGTCCATCTCGAAGGGTATAAAAGATGAAAGAGTTGTTTCTTAGCAAAACATGATCAGGATCCAAAGGTCTACTCGATGAATACAAAAAAAATTCAAAATGGCGGACTTTATTTTTCCATAGAAAATGTATGGCGAATATTGAGAGAGAGTATAAAGTTGTGAACTAGGTATGCAAGGCGATTGATGCGGTTCTTTGGAGAAATCTCAAAGAAAAATATGGGAAGACATGATGATTGAGGGTTTGGAAGATGATTGATGAGCCCGGGCAGAGTTTTGTAGATAGATGGGGGCTGCTCAAACAAAAAATACTCAGAACCTCATCCAATTGGCACTGAGGTGAAAAAAAAAAACCAAAATGGCGGATTCAAGATGGCGGCTATACAAATTTCGTCGGTGTCTATCTCACCAAGTATAAAAGATGGAAGAGTGGTTTCTTTGAAAAATATGATCAAGAACTAAAAAACAAGATGGCGGAATTTATTTTTCTACACAAAAAAAATTTTTGATGGTTTCGTGTAGAAAACAAAAATTCATGCGGAGGAAAAATACGGAAAGAGCTGATGATCGAAGACTTTGGAGACGGATGAAGAGCACGGCGAGGGTATTGAAGATAGGTGGGACGTGCTCAAACAAAAACTACTCGAATCCTCGCGGTCCGCTTGCGGGCCGCGCACCCACGCGCCGTACTAGTTAATATATATATAGCTGTTCGTTCTGATTCACTGACTCATTCATCGCCTCTCCTGTAAAATTTTGTATGAAAAATTTTTTTTTCACAAATGGTTTCGTATAGAGGACAAAAATTCATTAAGAGGAAAAATATGGAGAGAGCTGATGATTGAGGATTTCGGAGACGGTTGAAGAGCACGCTTAAGGTATTGAAGATAGGTGGGGGGTGCTCGAACAAATGTCACTCGAAACGTCATCCAATTGGCAGGGAGCCGAAAAAAAATTCAAAATGGCGAAAAAAAGATGGCCGCCATACAAATTTTGTCCGTGTCCATCTCGGAGGGTATAAAAGATGGAAGAGTGGTTTCTTCGGAAAAGATGATCAGGAGCCAAAGGTCTTCTCGATGAGTAGAAAAAAAAATCAAAATGGCGGAATTTATTTTTCCAAAGAAAATGTATAGCGAATATTGAAGAGACTACAAGTTGTAAACTATGCAAGGCTTTGATGCGGTTCTTTGGAGAACTCTCAAAGAAAAATATGGGAAGACATGATGATTGAGGGTTTGGAAGATGGATGAGGAGCCCGGGCAGGGTATTGTAGATAGATGGGAGGTGCTCAAACAAAAATTACTCAAAACTTCATCCAATTGGCACTGAGCTGAAAATAAAAACAAAATGGCGGATTCAAGATGGCGGCTATACAAATTTCGTCGGTGTCTATCTCACCAAGCATAAAAGATGGAAGAGTAGTTTCTTAGAAAAATATAATCAACAACTAAAAATCTACTAGATGAACAGGAAAAAAACAAGATGACGGAATTTATGTTTTCACACAAAAAGTTTTTTTGTGATGGTTTCGTATAGAAGACAAAAATTCATGCGGAGGAAAAATATGGAGAGAGCTGATGATTGAAGATTTCAGAGGCGGGTGAAGGGCACAGCGAGGGTATTGAATATAGGTGGAAGGCGCTCAAACAAAAGTTACTCGAAACCTAATCCAATTGGCAGTGAGCTTAAAAAAATTCCTAAATGGCGGTTTCAAGATCGTGATTCGTGGCCATACTTTCGTCGGTGTCTATGTCACTGAGTATGAAAGATGGAAGAGTGGTTTTTTGTACAAAAATACCTGAAAACAAAACCTCGCGGTCCGCTTGCGGGCCGCGCACCCACGCGCCATACTAGTTAATTAATATATAGCTGCTCGTGCTGATTCACTGACTGATTGATCACCCCTCCTGTAAAATTTTGTATGAAAAATTTTTTTTTCAATAATGGTTTCGTATAGAGGACAAAAATTCATTCGGAACAAAAATATGGAGAGAGCTGATGATTGAGGATTTGGGAGACGGGTGAAGAGCACGCTTAAGGTATTGAAGATAGGTGGGGGGTGCTCGAGCAAATGTCACTCAAAACGTCATACAATTGGCAGTGAGCCGAAACAAAATTCAAAATGGCGAAAAAAAGATGGCCGCCATACAAATTTTGTCCGTGTCCATCTCGGAGGGTATAAAAGATGGAAGAGTGGTTTCTTCGCAAAAGATGATGAGGATCCAAAGGTCTACTTGATGAATTGAAAAAAAAATCAAAATGGCGGAATTTATTTTTCCATAGAAAATGTATGGCGAATATTGAAGAGACTACAAGTTGTGAACTATGCAAGGCTTTAATGCGGTTTTTTTGAGAACTCTCAAAGAACAATATGGGAAGACATGATGATTGAGGGTTTGGAAGTTGGTTGAGGAGCCCGGGCAGGGTATTGAAGATAGGTAGGAGGTGCTCAAACAAAAAATACTCGAAACATCATCCAATTGGCAGTGAGCTGAAAAAAAGTCCAAATGGTGGCCATACAAACATCGGTGTCTATCTCACCAAGTATAAAAGATGGAAGAGTGGTTTTTGCCAAAAGATGATTAAGACCTTAAGTTCTACTTGATGAGCAGAACGATTCGAAGAAAAAATATGGAGAGTGATAATGATCGAGGATTAGGAATAGGGGAGAGATAGATGGAGGCTGCTCAAACCAAAATACCCGAAAGCGAAACCTCGCGGTCCGCTTGCGGGCCGCGCACCCACGCGCCCTACTAGTTAATATATATATAGCTGCTCGTGCTGATTCATTGACTGACTCACTGATTGATCACCCCTCCTGTAAAATTTTGTATGAAAAATTTTTTTTTCACTAATGGTTTCGTATAGACGACAAAAATTCATTCGGAACAAAAATATGGAGAGAGCTGATGATTGAGGATTTCAGAGACGAGCGAATGGCACGCTTAAGGTATTGAAGATAGGTGGGGGGTGCTCGAGCAAATGTCACTCGAAACATCATCCAATTGGCAGTGAGCTGAAAAAAAATTCAAAATGGCGAAAAAAAGATGGCCGCCATACAACTTTCGTCGGTCTCCATCTCGGAGGGTATAAAAGATGGAAGAGTGGTTTCTTCGCAAAAGATGATCAAAATCCAAAGGTCTACTCGATGAATAGAAAAAAAATTCAAAATGGCGGAATTTATTTTTCCATAGAAAATGTATGGCGAATATTGAAGAGACTACAAGTTGTAAACTATGCAAGGCTTTGATGCGGTTCTTTGGAGAACTCTCAAAGAAAAATATGGGAAGACATGATGATTGAGGGTTTGGAAGATGTATGAGGAGCCCGGGCAGGGTATTGTAGATAGATGGGAGGTGCTCAAACAAAAATTACTCAAAACCTCATCCAATTGGCACTGAGCTGAAAAAAAAACAAAATGGCAGATTCAAAATGGCGGCCATACCGTCAGCCTCTATCTCACTAAGCATAAAAGATGGAAGAGTGGTTTCTTGGCAAAATATGATCAAGACCTAAATTCTACTTGATGAACAGAAAATAAACCGGTCAAGTGCGAGTCAGACTCGCGCACCGAGGGTTCCGTACTCCAGAAGTATAAGTACAATCTGTTTTTCATTAGTTTGTCTTAAAAGGTAAGGTGCTAATGAAGCTAGGCCTCTAAATTGTATGAGCGCTCATACAACTCAGAGGTCTATACTGTACTGTCTGTACTGTACTGAAAACTGTACTGTACTGTCTGTTTTGGATAAAAATCGGGTTTAAAAAGCATCAACAACTTTTTATCATTTGGTTTGTATTTTAAATTGTTTAGTCAACTCTCCACCACCACCATCACAGGTACAGCTTTTTTACGACCCACGGCTGTGCAAATGTCTCTTCTCTCATAGGAGAGGGATTTAGAGCTTAGAGCCGCCACGCTTCTCTAATGTGGGTTGGCGGGCTGTAACGAATATTGTCACATGATATTGATAATAACCGGGAACGACTGCTTAACGTGCTCTCCGAGGCACGGGGGTGAAACACCGCCAACTATCAACTCCGGGCTGACACTGAGAATTTCTTGATAAAAAACCCTACAATAATTTGCCCGACCCGGGAATTGAATCCGGGACCTCGTGATCTGCAGTCGAATATAATACCCCTAGACCAACGAGGTAGTAAGTCACCTCTAGGAACACCTAATTTCACATCTCCGGTACCTACTTATCAATGTTACCCATGTCTACTGTATATACCCATACTACTCAATTCAAAAAATAAAAATAGATTCAATAATTTATTTATGATTTTAATCTGTGGTTTTCTACCTGTACTTTTTAGCAGTGCAAAGCTGTAAGAAGTTTTTATCATAGACCACGAAAAATAAGGTTTTTACTGTATTTTTTACTTTGTACGGATTAAGTACTAAAGCGACAATTTATGATAATTATTCAGAGAGCAAAAAGTGTCAAGATGATTTCGGAAATCATTTTGTTTTAATAATAATAGAACAAGATAAATGTAGTTCTTATAAAAAATAACATTACTTAGTTATATATATAGTTTTTAATTCTTATTAATATTATGTCAAACTTTTTAGAGGAGTTTGGCTGATGTTTTTTTTTTAAATCCGTAGACTGAAAAAAAAAAAAACAAAACAAAAGGCGGTAAAAAAAAATATGTTTTACCTTTCTTTCTACGTTGCATTCCTTCTGCGTAGAGTGATTTAATTGTTCTCAACATATTTTTAAAGATTTTCAATCTTAAAATATATATTAATATTTAATTACATATTTCAGACTGTATTAATCTATTAAATTAGTCTTAGTAATTAGTATTAAAGTTAAGTTACTATTGTTAAGTTAAGTGTTTAGCCGATTTCCTGGTAAGTGACAAAATTTTATTACTGAGATAGAATTATGGCGTCTTTTCTTCGCACCGTGCAAGTCAAGGAAACTGCTAATCTCGATGCACCTACTCGAGAAGTTCTCTTATATAATATTCCCGGTGACGGGAACTGCATGTTTTCAGCTCTGTCTTTTCATATATACGGTCATATAAACCGATCTCAGGAAATACGATCGCGTATAGTTGGAGGGATTGTATCGAACTGGGATCGATATGGCATGTTTACAATGCGTCGTGACGAAAGCCCGTATGTGTCAGCTGAAGAATATTGCAATGAAATGATGCAAAACGGAATTTACGGCACTACCACAGAATTGTCGATGGCAGGGGAAATATATAAAGATTATATGTTTAAACTGTATATAGATGGTGTTTATGCGCAAACATTCGGCACCGGACCTATAGAAAAAATGATCGGTTTTACAGGGCACCTCACGAGCGGTCATTTTGATGTTTTCATCGAAAAGAACGTAAATCAGGTCCCTTCACAAAATAGTAATTATAACGATATCCATTTGCCCAGCAGTGGGCAAATCTATAGGGCTGAATCTCCAACGTTTACGGAGTCACAGTCCTATAGTTTACATCTGAATAGTAATACTTTAAGCAATGAATCATTAATGACTATTAGTAATACAGAATGTTCTTTGCCAATTAGTAAGCATATACTGATAAATGAAAGTATAATATCTCCTACTTTCACGCAGTCGCAACCCTATTGTTTAAATGTTAATAGTAATAGTTCTGGCAATGTCTCATTAATCACCATGGTTAACGAAGAACGTTCTTTGGCAAGCGATGGGCAAATACTGATAAATGAATTTGCATCTCCAACTTTTACAGACTCGCAGCTTAGTAGGATAAACTATAGCCTTAGTCCATGTAAAGTCGTATTAGAGCAATTGCCTGTTGATAACCTACACGTAACAGAACGATTACAAAATAAAACTAATAGAAACGATATGTATCAACAAAACTGTAAACGTTCACGTGGTAGGCCAAAAAAGCAAGTAACTGTAGCTGAAAAAAAACGTAAGCATTTGGAGGCTGTTTTGCGTTACCAAAAACATAAGCCACAATCTCACAGGAAAGCCGTGCATCGGTATACAGCTGCACATCCCGAAGTGAACCAAGAGGCAGTACATCGATATACAGCCGCACACCCCGAAGTGCACAGAGAAGCTGTCCAACGGTATACTGCTGCACACCCCGACGTGCACCGAGAGGCCGTACAAGTATACAGGGTGACTGGTAACAGGATACATTCCTTGCAGGGACTTAAAGTAGAGCTCATTTGCAGTAAATTTTTTCATATAATGTCCTATCCGAAACTTAGTCGTTTCCGAGTTATTGAAGATTTAAGGTTTTTAGCAAAAAATTCCAGTTTTAAAGTTAAAATTAGTTGCTGAAGAAAATCATACCCGGTTTTGTTAGTTTTTTTGTTGTTTTCTGATAGAAAAACGTTCAGAAACTCAATCAAAATCAAAATAAGCTAGAAAATACCGTTAACTTTTCAGTTAAGGCCTAAAAACCACGTATTATTTTTAAGAAAAAAATCGAATTTGATGAAAAGCAATAGTATTTCTAAAAAAAAATGTATGGAACGTTACGTACAAATTACTGAAATAACTTCCTTGATTCATTAGCTATCCAAAAAGGTACAGATGTCTACAACTTTTTTCAAAACCTCGATTTTACTAACAAAATTCTGAGAACTGACGAGTCTCAATTTGACCGGGATGGAATCACAAAGTATCATAATTTACATTATTGGGCGGCAAAATGAGAAAACCTAAAAAAGAAAAAGAAAGGGCACATCAACGGAGGTATTCTGTAAAAGTATGGATAGGATTAATCAATTAAACATCTAATTGGCCCGCATTTTTCCCTCAGAATTTAAAAAAAACGAATTAGGTGAAAAGAATATTAATTCAAAAAAAAAAAATGTATGGAACGTTACGTAAAAATTACTGAATTACCTTCTTTGATTCATTATCTATCTAAAGAGGTAAAGATGTCTACAAAAAACTGCAATAACGATAGGTGAACCTATTCCTTGTCCAGATTTAACGCCTTGAAACTTTTATCTTTGGGGCCACATGAATGATTTGATGTACGCTTACCCCATTATCACAGATGAGCTTCGCGAGTACTCTTCGTGCAGCTCATGAAATACGTAAGAATTAGCCAACAAGAGTCACTGAAACGGAAATACGAAAAAGGTTTTGGGCTTGTATCAGACAAAGAGGTTCACAGTTAGAGCAAGTTTAAAATTAGATTTAGATTAAGATTAAGATTAACACTAAGATTTAGAATAAAATAAAGATTAAAATTTAGATTAAAATCATAACTAGTTTTTCTTTTGCGAACCTAAAATATGTAATTACTAATAATTATTAGTTAGTTTATTGTTATTCCTAAAATTAATCAATTAGTCATTAAACTACTACAAGTTTCAAATTGAATTAAAAATCGTTCTTGCAGTTTTTTGTAAATATATTCACCTCGTTGGATAGCTAATGAATCAAAGAAGTTAATTTAGTAATTTTTACGTAACATTCCATACATTTTTTTTTTAGAAATAATATTATTTTCACCTAATTCGTATTTTTTAAATTCTGAGGGAAAAATGCGGGCCAATTAGATGTCTAATTGATTAATCCTATCCATACTTTTACAGAATACCTCCGTTGATGTGCCCTTTCTTTTTCTTTTTTAGGTTTTCTCATTTTGCCGCCCAATAATGTAAATTATGATACTTTGTGATTCCATCCCGGTCAAATTGAGACTCGTCAGTCCTCAGAATTTTGTTAATAAAATCGAGGTTTTGAAAAAAGTTGTAGACATCTGTACCTTTTTGGATAGCTAATGAATCAAGGAAGTTATTTCAGTAATTTGTACGTAACGTTCCATACATTTTTTTTTAGAAATACTATTGCTTTTCATCAAATTCGATTTTTTTCTTAAAAATAATACGTGGTTTTTAGGCCTTAACTGAAAAGTTAACGGTATTTTCTAGCTTATTTTGATTTTGATTGAGTTTCTGAACGTTTTTCTATCAGAAAACAATAAAAAAAACAACAAAACCGGGTATGATTTTCTTTAGCAACTAATTTTAACTTTAAAACTGGAATTTTTTGCTAAAAACCTTAAATCTTCAATAACTCGGAAACGACTAAGTTTCGGATAGGACATTATATGAAAAAAATTGTTGCAAATGAGCTCTACTTTAAGCCCCTGCAAGGAATGTATCCTGTTACCAGTCACCCTGTATAACGCTGCGCATCCTGAAGTAACTCGACAGGCTGCGTTAAGATATCAAAGCTTGCATCCTCAAACTCATCGTGAATGTGTTAGTAAATATTCTAAAACACATCGAGATGAAATACGTCGAATCAGAAATATTCCTTTAGAAATACGTGGGCTGGGTTTAACGGGTGCACTGAAAGGTAACGATTTAGATAAAATTAAACCGATTCATTTAAAATATTCTCTTATGTGTGAAGAAACTTATAAATGTATTTACTGCAGTGCAAGACTTTTTGATGAAGAAAAGTCTCGCACAAAGTGGTGCTGTGGACAGGGCAAATATAACGTTGACCCACTCGGACCACTAGATGCCGAGTTTTACGCAAACCAAAATTTTTTAAAAAACGCTAGAGCATATAATAATCTGTTCAGTTTTTCAGCGCTAGGTACAACTCACGGCTTTCAAAGACCTGCGGGTCACGGTCCTAACTTAGTGAAAGTTCAAGGGCGTATTTACCATCGCGTCTTTGATTTGGCTTATAGTGGTAGCACAAATAATACAGCATTATATATACACGACGGAGAAGAGCATCAAAGATTAGGAAATCAACAAAATTTGTGCCCCAATCTTATCAAGGAGATTTACGTGTACTTAAAAAATAATAATCCCTTGATAAAAGATTTACACTTATTAAATAATCACCCAAGTTCAGAAGCTCGATTAATTTTTCAAAACACAAGTCGACGTACTCATGGACCGATATTAGGAGATAGACCGGTGTCGAATGAGCTTGCAGGTTTGATTGAAACTTCAAACGAACATCACCCGCGAGCAGTAGTAATATGGAAAATTGGTGAAGCAAAACCACACACAGTACACTACTTACATCCCGCATATGAAGCGTTTCAGTATCCTTTACTGTTTCCTAGAGCTCCTGAAAGATATTCCATTGATATTAAAGATAAAGCTGGCAATAAACTAAGCCAAGTAAAATACTATCGTTGTCAACTCTTATCTGAAGAGCGGTTTGCGATCTTACGACGCCTTTCGCAAGAATACTTTGTTGACATGTGGTGCCGGACCGAAGAAGAGCGTCTACAATATTTCAAAGGTATTCAAAGCGAACTAAGAATTGCAACCCGACGTGAAATCGACGAAACGATCGCAGGTGAAGGCATACGACCCGGTAAAGTATATTTACCGGCGAGTCTTACGAATAGCCCACGTTATATGCAGATCAAGTACCATGATGCTATGGCCATTGTTGCACGGTTGGGAAAACCAAGCTTTTTCCTCACTGTTACATGTAACCCGAAATGGCCAGAAATAACCAACAGTTTATATCCCGGTCAACAGTCAACAGATCGCCCTGATTTGTGTGTGAGAGTATTTCAACTAAAGTTGTCAATACTGTTGAAAAAAATCAGATCAAAAGACTTCTTTGGTACCATTGTGTCAATTCTACATGTTATAGAATTCCAGAAAAGGGGTTTACCTCACGCACACATTACGTTCCGTGTAGAAGGAGGAGGGCCCATCGATAGTATGGATATTGATAAATTTATTCAAGCAACTATACCTCCACCGGAACAGGGACGACTGAGACAACTGGTTTTGCAACACATGGTGCACGGCCCATGTGGAACAGAAAGGTCACCCTGCTACGATCAAGCTGCTGGGAAATGTTCGAAAAAATTCCCTAAAAGTTACACTGAAGTGACGTACACGGATGAACGAGGCTCAGTACACTACAAACGTCCAGCTGGCGAACAGCCGGCAATTCGTGAACGAAATCAAACTTCAGTCACTAACAGGTGGATTGTGCCGTACAACCCGGCGATACTATTGATGATGGAGTGTCATTGCAATTTGGAAATTGCATCCACCTCCAAAGTGGTTAAATACCTTTACAAGTATCTGCACAAAGGTCCCGATCACGCAAAAGCGGGGGTGACAGAAGTATTCGACGAAATAGAACACTACGCTCAATATCGATATGTGAGCGCCTCAGATGCAATGTGGCGTCTATTGGAGTTTGACATCAGCTGCAGATACCCAACTGTTGTTGCACTACCGGTACATTTACCCGACGGAGACGCGATTGTTTTCCGTACCGGAACCGAGGCGCAAGCATCAGAAAATTACATGTCCAAATTGAAAATTTACATGACGAGGCCTCCAGATCCTGAGTTGGATGAATGTACTTACATAATGTTTTATGAAAGGTACAATGTCGAAACTCAGGTCCGGCCTAATCCAACTGTAAAAGTGTTGGCTCATGAATCTGGAAAATATTTTATTACAAAAAGAGTACGAGGCGAAATCGTGGCTCGAATTGTCTTTATATCTCCTACACTCGGTGAACTTTATTTTCTGCGAATGTTACTCATGCGTTATCCGTGCCGGAGCTACGACGAACTGCGAACTGTCAACAATATAATTTACGACACTTTTCAAAAAGCAGCGTTCGAACGTGGTATTCTGAACGATAACCAGGAGTATGAATCGGCAATAGAAGAGGCAGCCGGCTTCAAGACCGGCAAAGGTTTACGTCAGCTTTTCTTCGCACTTATCATGGACGGTGCCCCAGCCCTTCTGTTATGGGATAAATACCGTGATCATTTGTGCGATGATTATCACAGAGGATGTGAATCTGAAATAGAAGCCGCTTACGACCACGGCCTTAGAGACATTGAACAAATGTTACGTGCTCATGGTCGCTCGCTGTCAGATTTCGGTTTGCCAGACATAAGACACAGCATAACCGAGCTTGACAGAGAAACTGGAAGATGGAATGATGAGGCGACTGCCATATTAAATGAATGGGAGTCCAAATTAAATTCGCAGCAACGGGCTATTTATAACACAGTCATATTACTTACTGAAGATGATTGTGAAGATAAGCACCCGGTTTTCATCGACGGTCCCGCTGGCACCGGAAAAACCATCTTGCTTAACGTGATTGCTGCAAAAATTCGTTCTAATGGACATATTGCCCTATGTACGGCTTCCACGGGTATAGCTGCACTAAATCACGATGGAGGTGTCACAGCACATTCAATGTTTAAGCTTCCGTTAGACTTTGAAGGTGGTAATGCAGTGTGGGGAATTTCGAACAACTCTCAAAGAGCAGCGTTGATCAAAGCAGCACGTCTTATCATTATCGATGAGGCACCAATGGCTCACAGGTACCTGCTTGAAACAATTGACCGCGGTCTCAAAGATCTAATGGAATGCAATACCAAACCCTTTGGAGGCAAAGTGTTAGTATTAGCTGGTGATTTTAGACAAATACCACCAGTGATAACAGGAGCAGGAGAACGTGACATATGCCGGGCCTCAATAAAAAATTCTGAAATTTGGCACTACGTTCAAAAATTCAAGTTAACTGAAAATCAGCGTGCAAAAGAAGACCCCTATTTTGCTAACTTTGTATTGAGTATTGGAGAAGGTGAAGCTGAAACAACTGAAGAAGATTTATTAATTTTAAAAAATATCAATTACGTAAATAGCTTGCAACAATTAATTTATATTATATATCCAAAGTACGAAGTCTGTGACCCAGAAAATATATGTAAAAGGGCGATTCTATCGGGAACTAATGAAAACATAAGAGATATTAATCAAAAAATACTTGAATTGATACCTGGACCAATGACTATCTGTTACAGTGCCGACACTACTGACCACCTGAATGACAACTCAGCTGAACGATTAGAAGGCAATGTTTTAAATTCTATCACAGCACCCGGTGTGCCCGATCATGACTTGAAACTGAAAGTAGGCGCGGTCGTAATACTTATTCGAAATATCAGTTTCACACACCGTTTAGTTAATGGTACTAAATTAATTATAGATCAAGTCTCAAAATTCACTCTGTTAGCGCATCACCCAAATAGTAGTGAGCCCATCGTCATACCTCGCATAACTTTTAAATTTAAAATAGGGCGAAACGGTGTAGAAATGACACGCAAGCAATTCCCTGTCAAGTTGGCTTATGCTATGACGTTCAATAAATCTCAAGGGCAAACTCTTGATCGTGTGGGAGTAGATCTAAGAAGTGATGTTTTTTCACATGGACAACTATACGTTGCTTTGGGCAGAGTGCGGCACAGTCACAATTTGCAAGTCTTGGTCCCGCCAGAAAGAGTTAGCAGAAATTACGCTCTTACTAAAAATATAGTTTATAAATCACTACTGACCTAAAATTCAAAAGAAAATCGGACAAAAACAGTAATATGTAAATAATATTATGTAATGTGTAATATAAGTAGGTAGATAGCGTTGTAATAGAATATACTTAAACAATATTATGTTCACTTTCTATACTTTTCTTTGTGTTATTATTATTTTATTTCAATAATTTTAAATGGCTTAATATACCAAACATTAAATTTTCAATCATAATACCTTACTTTATTCTTACTTCACAAATACCCCCAGTCAGAAACTTAAGATGTTACAGTAATATAAGGGTTTTTTACTATAACACATCTGAATCACAGGGATCTTTTGTTTCATATATCAAAACATATTTTTAAATATGTAAGTCATTATTCTAAGATGTAAGTAGATATTTTTTAATTATGCTGTTTTTCATATTTATTTAAGGATTAATGCTTAATAACGACACAATATTTGTTTTAATGTTTATTTTAAGTATTTATTTATGTATCGTGGAGCAAGGTGGCAAAAATATTTAAATTTTTGTAATATTTTTGCTAAATTGCAATAGGTCTCATTATTCAGGCATGCAGAATATTTTTTACCCGATTACGTTAAAGCCAAAAGTAACGGTTATGATTTTAGCAGTCTATGTACATATGTTTATAGTTAAATTTTAATTCTGTTTTAAATGTCTGTTAATGGGAGAACCACGTAAAAAAAAACGAGCTGATGCCATACCTCCTGGGTGGCTTGGAAACTGGCCCACTACACTTTTTATATTATAAAGTAATACGTACCTACACGAAAAAGTTTATACGTATTTATAATATAAAGAATTATAGTGAGCCAGTTTTCGAGCTACCGAAGCTAATTTCACTGTTTCAGATATTCATTTTGTTGCTAAGTTTCTTTAGTGATATGACTCCCAGGGTGATGTGACCTGAAGATGATGACTAAATTCTTAATACAATATACCTATACCTACTAAAAATCAAAACGGTTACACACCAAAGCTATAAATCCAAGCGGACTCCTGTTTCTGTTGTTTACTCGGTCCGTCCACGCGGTCCGCTTTAGCGGGCCGCGCACGCACGCGCCGTACTAGTTTTAAATAAGTCCCGTACTTTCGAAAGTCTGGAACCCTCAGTTGGCGAGTCTTATTCGCACTCCCTTTTCTTTTTATGTTGACCCACTGAGACCATGAAATATCTCGGTAAATATGAGGCCTATTTCTTTGCCCTCATAATATTTCTATCTTGTACTTAGTGTCATAAGATGTGTCAGTGAAAAAACGACAGGTCTAGATTAAACTGAGCAAAGTTGGCACAACCGCCTCCAGCCCTGAGTTATTACTAGACATAAAGCCCTATATATCAAGGAGGTGTAGAATCTACATAATAAATTCTCACAGAGTAACACCTAGACTCAGCCTAGTTTGGGGTTACCAGATCTGAATATGAAAGTTAAGGACATAATCTCTAATTTTTATTATCCGAACACAGATACACCCACAGATTAAATAACTCTGTGGATACACCCATTAATATCGCCTGAGCCACACCCCCGACACTTCGGATAATCGAATATACCTACTATTAGAAGTTCGGCTAACAGTATAACGTGTAACGTTTTCGTTGTCCCGCTCGATTCACGTTTAGCATTTTCCTTGTCACCGTTGAGAAATCAGTTCGATTATCAGATTAGCTGTGATAGCCTAGTGGTTAGGACGACTGACTTCTAATCGGAGGTCGTGGGTTCGATCCCGGGCACGCACCTCTAACTTTTCGGAGTTATGTGCGTTTTAAGTATTTAAATATCACTTGCTTTAACCGGTGAAAGAAAACATCGTGAGGAAACCTGCACGCCTGAGAGTTCTCCATAACGTTCTCAAAGGTGTGTAAAGTCTGCCAATCCGCTTGGCCAGCGTGGTAGACCCTTCTCACTCTGAGCCAAAACCCTTCTCACTCTGAGAGGAGACCCGTGCTCTGTAGTGAGCCGGTAATGGGTTGATCATGATGATGATGATGATGATCAGATTATTAGGCCGTTGGAAGATTCGATGGTGTGGCTCAGGCGACAATAACGCCGCAAGCACACGTGTCGTCAGAGGCGTAGTGTGGCAACAGTACTCGTCAACCGAAAGTTATACTTACGGTACGCTTCTTCCTTCCTTTGATCGCTACTTTCCATGCCTTTATACGAATCTGACAGGGGGTAAGCTGCGGGCGAAAATTGGATATCGCTTGCCGGGATGGCCGTCAAAACCACAGAATTAATACGCTACGATCTAGAAGGAGCAGCGCATACCAGCGAAGTGCGGCTACAAAAGGTACGCCATATTGGCGTACATAAGTATATATATATGCTTAGAGTTTTAAGTTATGCATGTATATTTATCTAAGCAACACTCTAGACTGTACAAAATATTTTTTTCCATTAATCGGGTAAAAGTTATGAGTCTGGGGATCATTATTCTAACACGTTTTTGCATGTAGTCGCGTACAAACTTCGGTATTTCGTTGCCACATTCAGCGAGCTACTTTTCTGAGATAGTGTTCCGTCGGGATAGTCTAAGGTCAAAACTGAATCCGTAGTTAAAAGTCCGTGTCATAGGCCAAAATTCTGGACATGTCTGAAAACCCCTGTTGCCTGGACTCCACAGTAATAGGTCTTGCAAATAATCGAGCTTGTTGTAATACTGGCTCAGGCCGAGACCGCACCGAGCGTTTGATCCTAAAATAGGATTACACCAGATTTAGTGAATAAATCAAACACGAATGCATTACATCCTTCGTAGGCTCTGCTCTAAGCTGGATTATCTTGATAATTTCGTTGAATTTATAGTTTCAATCCACCACCACCACTACAGCCCTGTAATGTCCCACTGCTGGGCAAAGGTCTCCTCTCTCATAGGAGAGAGGGATTTAGAGCTTAGACTCGCCACGCTGCTCCAATGCGACCAACTTCGGGCTAGCATGGTCATCAGGTCAGGATCTGATGATTGGATTCCGGAGATATCGAGGGAATTCTTCAAATATGTTACATAGAAGTCCATTAGATTTTTCCTAAAAAGTTTCTAATATTAACCAATCCAACTCAATGGAGTTTTTATAGAAATCCTCTAGAAATTAGTATCCGTATATTATGTCTGCGGTATATCAGATTTCCTTAAAAATGTGTAGTTTCAAGTTATAGACTATAGTTAACAAGTTTTAAAACTTGAAAAGTAGAGATAAAGGTCCTAAAAATATGAGTGATAGCTCATTCGATTTGGAATCACCTCTAGAGAAATGTTCTGCTTGCAAGTGTTAAGAAGCTTTCAAGTATTAAGAAGATACTAGAATTTTTTCAAATTTTTAAAATCACATTTTATGTTATAAAAAAAAATATTTTTATTGCTGAACTCTTGCGCGCGCATGCCGTAAACGCCGCGCGGAGCCCTATTTTCAACGTAAAATTAAAGTTATAAATAATGGAGATAGAGTTTCAAAAGTTGAGACTTTTTTATTGGAAATTTTCTCTTCTTTAACGAGCTTTTTTCAAAATAGCTTAAATATAAATATTTTTCGAGTTATTAACATAAAACGAAGTACGACTAGTAGAATAGCATTATTGCAAATTCAAGATGGCCGCCGCCATAAAATGTCGGGGGTTTTTTAAATTTTTAATTTATACTTGTGTTTATTCAGCTACATAATATATTGCGTACATAATCATAGAGATTAAGGACCAGGAATTAGCCTATACTTATGAACTTATTGAACTCAGAGACGGGCGATCGCAATCTATACTTAATAAATAAAATTGAAGTGTCTGTCTGTAATTTCGAAATAACTACCACATATTAGGCTCATATGGTTATTTGAACGATACCATAACCGAATCACACGTTTTTAAAATTTTTGTCTGTCTGTCTGTCTGTTTGAACGGGCTAATCTTCGGAACGGCTGAACCGATTTTGACGGGCCTTTCACAGACAAGTAGAGGATTAACCAAGGAGTAACATAGGCTACTTTTTTAACCGACTTTCAAAAAAGGAGTTGTGTTGAAATCGGTAAGTAGGTACCTATGTTAAAAAACGCCCTGATAGGTATTTTCGCTACGCGCGACGCTCGCGCTGCACGGAACTCCCCGCGCCGCGCCGCGCGGCGGCGGGCGGGTGCGGTGAAGGGTGCATGCTCCAATCCAATCTCCATTTCAAACGAGGAAGCTAATGCGTGCGGATGTGTCCTGCGTTTGTTGCGTGCGTTTTCGTAATTTTTATTTTGAATCGGAGATTTTGTTTTTATTAGGGGTATGATGTTTTTTATTTCTTTAGTTTGTTTTAGTCGTATGTATGTCGAAGGCCAACTGCTGCCAACCGCGCCAACGGGCCAGACAAAACTACTGAACAGATTTGGCTGAAATTTTGAATGGAGATAAAAAATGCCGTAAGTAAGTATAAAGGTTGGAAAAGGGAGCGGGAACGGGAACCAGAAATCTACTTATCCCTCAGGATTTGTGAAAAACCGAAATTCACGCGGGCGAAGCCGCGGGCAAAAGCTAGTAAGCACATAAAATTGCACATCATGATCAACCCATTACCGGCTCACTACAGAGCACGGGTCTCCTCTCAGAGTGAGAAGGGTTTTGGCCATAGTCTACCACGCTGGCCAAGCGGATTGGCGGACTTCACACACCTTTGAGAACGTTATGGAGAACTCTCAGGCGTGCAGGTTTCCTCACGATGTTTTCCTTCACCGTGAAAGCTAGTGATATTTAAATACTTAAAACGCACATCACTCCGAAAAGTTAGAGGTGCGTGCCCGGGATCGAACCCACGACCTCCGATTAGAAGTCGGTCGTCCTAACCACTAGGCTATCACAGCTTAAAATTGCACACTATAATATAATTATAACATACACAATATACTCATCAATACCTAATAAATATACCTGATCTATCTATACATATAATAAAATCGTAGAATTGCCGTATCTGTACATTGAATATTTTTGCAAAATAATAACTGGGGGATGTTAGGGATAAGACGTAATAGAACGTAAAAAAGCTATTTTTAAAATTTTTGTCTGTTTGTCTGTTTGTCTGTTTGTCCGTTTGTCTGTTTGTCTGTTTGTCTGTATGTTTGTGCGCGCATCACGTAAAAACTACTGAATGGATTGAAATGAAACTCGGCATGATTTAAGTTCATACTATGGAGTAACATATAGGATACTTTTTATCCCGAAATTCAGCACGGTTCCCTTGGGAGAGGGGATGAAAGTCAAAATGTGTACTTAGCTGTAATTCGTTAACGGGTAGTCCGATTTCATTCATTCTTTTTTTGTTAGAAAGGAAATACTTTAAAGATATAGCCTATCTTACTGGCTATCCTCTGAAAGGCTGGACCGATTTTGATGGTACTTTCACTGGCGGATGTTTACATTTTGATCTACCTAAACATTCGCCAGTAAACTTTTAACAGTTTTTAGCAAGGTATGAGCTCAAAGGAGCTTAGTAACAACAAAATGATTCAAATGGGATTTTTAAAAATCAATATCCACGCGAACGAAGTCGCGGGTGTCCGCTTGTAACATAATAAATACACTCACAATAATATACCTAATAAATAATTTTAAATAACCTTTTACTTAATTATGATGGCGCCAAAAAAATTAAACAGGTAGTTTTAAAAATTAAACACACCTACACTATTTTTAAAATGCGATCGATTTTTTTCTCTACAGAAAAGTATTTTCACCTACAAATAATTATTCTAGCGGACATTCCTGATTAATGATCATGAATTTATTGCGTGAATTATAGTTACTTATTGCGTCGTAGTATCGCATAATTTTTCTGACCGTGTACTAACATTATAAATTGCTCATGCGGACGGCGGGAAATCTCAAAAACCGGCCAAGTGCGAGTCGGACTCGCGCACGAAAGGTTCCGTACCATTCTACCACCGTTCCACCATCTATAAAAACGGCAAAAAATCATGTCTGTTGTATTGGATCCCCCCTTAAATATTTGTTTTATTTTAATTTAATTATTTATTTTTAAAGTGAATATATAATTAAATATTTTGTGAATATTTCAAGCGTCTACTTGTTGCCGTTATCAATATCTTATTGAAACTTGGCTTGACACACGGCCGTGGGTCTTGATCGAGTAAAAACGAGCAAAAAATCACGTTTATATTGTATGGGAGCCCCCTTAAATATTTATTTTATTGTGTTTTTTAGTATTTGTTGTTACAGCGGCAACAGAAATACATTATCTGTGAAAATTTCAACTTTCTAGCTATCACGGTTCATGAGATACAGCCTGGTGACAGACGGACAGACAGACAGCCAGGCAGTCAGACAGACGGACGGACAGCGGAGTCTTAGTAATAGCGTCCCGTTTTTACCCTTTGAGTACGGATCCCTAAAAAGCAGAAAGTATAGTTTATAGTAGTTATGTAATATTTAAAGTTTAATATAATGAATGATCTTTAATTGAACGTTAAAAATCAGATATCAAAATATATACATCCGTATCTTTCGTGTTTTTCATTATTCTGGAAGTAAAACCCATTTCATCTTATTGCCACTTTCAAAAATATCTTGTTACTTTGTTTAGCTTTTCCTTTTATTCGTATAACTTCGGAGAAGTATTGTAAAGTCAAATAGCGAAGCATATTCGCCATCTGTCGAATTTAGACAAGTCCCTTTTGACCGTCTCATACTCTACAGTCTACATAATAATATAAACTACAAGAAACTTGATACTGCACGACTTAAAATGTTATGTTACTAAAGTCTTCGTACTTTTTTGAATGCTCTCTTGTGTGCAGTTGTTTAATATCTTGAATTTACTTAAAACTACTAGGAAAGATTGCAATCGCGATAGAATAAAGAACTAAGTTTCTTTTGAGTTTTATCTTCGCTAGTGAATTTAACTCTTATTGAGATTTAACGCGATTTTTGGTATGCTGTAACTTGAACAACAAATACTTAATTGTGGGCTCGGCCTATGGGAAGTATATTTCATAGAACCTCACTGCCTCTAGTATTGATGGTACTTCTGCTACTTGTCTACGCTATACTATGTGTAGTGTATTGACTAAAATGATTGGTGTCTCATGCACACCAATCATACGCGTCGTTACGCCACCTCGCTACGTCACACGTGCGTGGTGGGGAGTCGAGTCAGTCGTGGTCCGACAGCGGGACTGAGTGGTTGTGCAGTGCGACAGTGTGAGCCCTAAAACACCCAAACAAGCAAGACAATACACTATGTAAAGTTACGTCTCTTAGCCCTCATACGCATTAGCGGTCAACCGCGTGTGCGGCTAACCGCGCGGCTAGCTGCTTTTATAGAATTTCGTCGCGGTTTAGTGCGTACAAAATGAGCGGTTGCATATAAAAATATAAAAGCGGCTAGCCGCGCGGTTAGCCGCACACGCGGTTGACCGCTAATGCGTATGAGGGCTAAGAGGGAGGCCGCACTGCGAAAATTATTCGCGCGAATTTTATTCCCGCGGTTTATATTCCGCATTTTAAGGCCGGGCCCACACTGCGAAATTTATTCGCGCGAATTTTTTCGCACAATTCTGTGACATATGGAAATGTATGAAGCTGCACGCACATGCGATTTGAAATTCGCGAGAAAAATATATTAAAATGCGGAATATAAACCGCGCGAATAAAATTCTTGCGAATAAAAATTTCGCAGTGCGGCCCCGCTCTAATATATTTTTCTCGCGAATTTTAAATCGCATGTGCGTGCAGCTTCATACATTCCCATATGTCACAGAATTTTGCGAAAAAATTCGCGCGAATAAATTTTGCAGTGCGGCCTAGGCCTTAGATCTAAAAAGAAGCTTTTTGGTATCCAGTTTAATGTATAAATTTTTTAGCACACTAAAGAATATTATATCAACTCGCTTCTTGTTACATCGAATTTGGGGCCACTCAATTTGTTATATTCATAAATAATTTATGAAGATCCTTTGATCCGAGTTATATCACTTTCCTGTTGAGTTTTTTACCTCCTTTTTAGAAGGCCCTCAAAGAAATACAAAACTCTTTTATTTTATGCTCAATGAACCGACTAAGGGTCATTCATTATGTTTGAAATTAAAGACTTGGACAGATAATAAACAAGTATAAATTAAAAATTTAAAAAACCCCCGACATTTGCCATTTTGTGGTGGTTGCCATCTTGGATTTGCATAGTGCTACTCTACTAGTCAAGCCCTTTCATTTGATACCCATATTTAGGGAGTTGTGAAAAAATATGTAATCCGCCAATTTGTAGCAGCGGCCATCTTGGATAGATTTTCAGCAAACATAGCTAACAATACTCTCGACTAATTCACCTTTCAAACAAAAACCGCATTCAAATCGGTTCACCCGTTTGAGCGCTACGGGGGAACAGACACACACACACACACACACACACACACACACACACACACACACACACACACACACACACACACACACACACACACATACACACACACGCACACACACACACACACACACACACACACACACACACACACACACACACACACACACACAGAGATACACAGACACGTCAAACCTACAACACCCCGTCGTTTTTGCGTCGGGGGTTAAAAAAAACGACTTCAAACGCCATTCTCTACGAAGTATAAAATAATTTATTTTTGTTCGTAAAAATCTACCTACACGTATGTTAAAGTAGGTTAGGTAGAGCATCGCGCGTTGGTTTCGTCGTTTCCTTTTATGTTAATAATGCTTAAGTTATGACGCTGCACTCTAGCATAACATTCATCTACAAAAGATTGTCTGGGTGGGATTGCTTCAAGCGCTAAATAAGGCCGGCTTTCTGCGATTTATGTTATTATATCCTGCAATTTTGTTACTTGCTACTTGTCGCAATAAAGACATAATATTAAGGGTTGTTTCACCACCTTCTGATGAGTTTCAGATAGGTATGTACAACTTTTGCCTGTGTCACTTGACAGAAAGTAAGAAAGTGACAAAACTTACGTTTAGGCTAAGAGCGAGGCCGCACTGCAATATTTATTCACGCGAATTTTATTCGCGCGGTTTATATTCCGCATTTTAATATATTTTTCTCGTGAATTTTAAATCGCATGTGCGTGCAGCGTCATACATTTCCATATGTCACAGAATTTTGCGAAAAAAATCGCGCGAATAAATTTTGCAGTGCGGCCCCGCTCTAACCGACACTTATCAGAAGGTGGTGAAACAGGCCGTAAATATTGTTAGTAGGTATAAAAGCAAAAATATGTGTATTAGGTACTTAGAACTATAGTTTGACTATAATATCAACATTTTGTAAGTGTTAAAAAACAAAGCACGAATGGAAATTCACTGTATTACGTTTTGGATACTAAATCCATGTATAAACAAATATTTAAATAGATTTTCTGTTTTATTTCATCTCAACAGTATTTCAGTACATTAATTTATGACCCCGGAACGAGTGTACATTATAAGTACATTAATGCACATAATTTTAATCAGTTTAAAACGTCGCATTTATTTGCTTGTACGGCTGCTTATTTGCATGAAACAAACACTGTTGATATTAAACACAATAATGAATGTTGAACACTTTCACAATAGGTACTTAATTTGGAATTCATTCGTGTATTGTAAAGTATAAAATGGCGAAAGGTTCTGGCACCTTTTTTATGTGCTTAGCAGAAGGTAGTTACAACTTTTCCCCACAATTTTTCCTTTTTGTATCACACTTTTATCAGCTTCACTCGTAACTACAAGTCACGGCAAATAAGTCAAGCGGTGACCTTCAATGCGCAGAAGTCGAAAATGAGGTATCTCGAGGTGTGAGGGGGTCGCGGGGAGGGCGTGGGGATCGTTCGTAAGCACTGATTAGCTCTCGCAGATCCCTCGTAAGCGCAAATTGGCTCTCCAATCGTATTGTGTCCCGCTCACTCTTACGACGCTGCGCGCACTTGAAGATCACCGCTCGACTTACGTGCCGGGGGTTATAAATATTTTATTAACTTTATCTATAACTAGCTAACTATATGTACCCATTTAAAACAATTGTCATATCTCTATGAAACTATTCAAATGTACCTATGTAATATCAACACAATATTTTTTTAAGGTTTTTAGTTTTAGGTTCATTGTTCTAGTATATATTTATTTATTTGGTTTCATCGTGCTGACATGATGATGGAAGAGAGGTAAAGATTTTAAGACGTAAATAGTGGAACTCTTTAATTGTTACTAGTAAATCCCTGGAGACTGGAGTTTGGGCTTATAAGGCTTGTTTTAACGAGTCCAATACATCGCGCGAACGGAGAATAATAGTCATGATTAACAAGGCTGTTAATAGGACAAAGTCATGAATAGCTCAATATTCTTCGATAAATCAACGGGGATTGAATCCAGGCCTCGGACAGTTTGACAAACTTTTGCAATCGTATCGGCGCTGGCGTCGGGCCAAATATTCAATGTCACTATTTAGGTATCGAATGCAATCATGTCAGCCTTTCCGTGGAGCTTTTTGGCAACTGCGATACTGCGCTTCGCCATTCTACTTGCGGAGTACAGAGGAAACGCTACAAAGTAGGACGGGGCTGTTTGTAATGGCCTATTTAAAAAGAGGTAACGGCTAAGTGACAGCAAAAGCATCTAGCCATTATCTAGAGTCGGTTTTTATAAACCGTTAACCGACTCGTATATTTTTGTTTTATTACATTATGTATATAGTCTGCTCGTTTTCTTACGGTCGCTTTTTGTGTCTAGCCGCCTCCGCCGCGCGGTGTTTTGCCAAAGACACCGCTGTGACTTCAAAGCATGCCGCGCGGGGTGTACAGGCACAATGGGTTTTGGCGTTTTATACCTACTCACATTTTTTCATTAAAATTCTCTTTCCTTTTCATATTTTTTTATATTCGTATTTTATTACAATATAACCATGAACATAAAATATAATATTCTCATGAACACGGGTCTTCTCTCAAAATGAGAAGGATTTTAACCATAGTCTACCACGCTGGCCAAGTGCGGATTGGCAGACTATTCGGAGATTCTGTTAGAATAGAAAAAAAAATACAAAGAGAAAAAAAGTAATAAAAATAAAAGCAGAATACTAAGAGCACATATGCGCCTGTACCGACACTAAGTTACCGAACGAACTATATATGCATATATATTTTTTTGTAGTTGTTGACAGGCGCTAATCTGCAATCTCATGTGGTAAGGGATGATGCAGTCCATGACAGTAGCGGGCTAACAGGTGTGGACAATAAACTATTAATCCTATTTTGACAGAGGCGTCAGCTATGAGTATTAAAGCAATGGTAAATAATACAGTATTACGTACTGTGGTATTACTGGTATTACTGCGTAAAGAAATCACTCACTCCCAATGGCCCACCGTCGCTCGCCCGTAACATAGAAGCACGCCTTTTAGTACTAGGTATAGCGTTTTCCTTGTCCCGCTCGATTTATGTATAGCTCTGTCCTTGTCAGTGGTAGGTTCGCTTGTGTGATATGTCAGGGATGTGATTATATGTCGTGATAGTGTTATACATATGTATTTACTTATCTGTTTTATCCGATTATAGGGAAATAATTTTGTTTTTCAGCGATACCTACTATTCGCTTACATTGTGTTAAGCTAGTAGATAGTATAACACGATATTGCAGGACATAAAGAGGAAAAATCTACGTAATTCCGGTGTACTAACACAGGCTTGCATCCATTACGTGCGGATAATTTACTGCCGCCATTACCGGCCGCCATATCTGGCGTTATGTTCTTTGATAAAAACGTCCATAGATGCTGCTTTTGCTGCGCGAGCTTCGGCTGCAAAAATGCTTCATATTTGATCGCTTTTATTATTGTAATTTAATTATGTATTTATCTTTACGGTTGGTTCTCTGCACCATGTCCAATGGGATGGCAGTGCCAGAGTTGTTAAGGTGTGAAAAGGTAACAGACAGACACACTGCCAGAAGGACAGACATTTATTTATATAATCGCATTTATATAATCCTACTAACATTATAAATGTGAAAGTGTGGATTTTTGGATATTTGGATGTTTGCATGTTTGATGTTTGGATGTTTGTTACTCTATAACGTTGCAATACCGATTTGGCTGAAATTTTGAATTGAGATAGATTATGCCCTGACTTAAAACATAGGGATAACTTTTTATCAAAATTTAATCACAATTCACGCGGGCGAAACCGAGGGCAAAAGCTAGTAAAATATATAATCAAATATGTCCGTATTGGTATTTTAACAGTAAGTGATCCTATTTAAGATTTCGGTCATATAATCTAAAAGTTCTCTTAATGGACTCATTTTCGAATAATAGAAAACTTCATTTCCACTGCCTTATTACACAATTCCCAGCGACAACCTTTACACTAATTGCCCGCCATTTTCGAAAAGCAATTACAAATCTCTTTGTTCGCCAAATAAAGGGCAATTAACTATCTTATTTGACACGTAACTAATTAGTCGATGTGGCTTTACTGGACACCAATTAACTAACTACGTACTTACCTAGGTAGTCTTTGTACTGAATGAAAATGTAACAATTGTATGGTTTTTTCAGTTTTGTTTTATTGACAACATCAACTAATTTATTTTACTGCCTCGTTGGTTTAGTGGTTAGCATATTCGACTGCAGATCACGAGGTCCCGGGTGCGATTCCCGGGTCGGGCAAATAATTGTTAGGTATTGGGTTTTTCTGTCAAGAAGTTCTCAGTGCAAGCCCGGAGTTGGTAGTTGGAGGTGTTTCACCCCCGTGCCTCGGAGAGCACGTTAAGCAGTCGGTCCCGGTTATTATCACTATCATGTGACAATAGTCGTTAAGGCCGCTCTCTTCACGCGCTTTTCCATACAAACGTATTACGCCTATTATTCTAATATTTGTCGCAATAGGTCTAAAGTTAAGCCAGATATCAATTTATATCTCCATTATCTATGCCATAAAATAAAAATATTAGTAAAATTATATTTATTTTGAAAGTTATGACGCTTGAAAAATCACTATTTTTGGGCAAATTTTGGGGCAACTTCGTGCGTGAATAAACTATATAAGAAACTAGAAAATTGAAAAACGACAAAAGTCTTATCATAGGTTACTTCATAATAATTACAAATGTCTTTAGTTCATGTAAAAAATTGCCAAATATTTGCTAAAATAGGCGAAATACCAAACCTAGATTTGCATCTTTTTACTTTGCCGTTTTTCACTAAAAATCATGATATCTCAAGCAAAATTTATTTATTTAATTAATTTATTATTTATTTATGTATATATTTTTAGTACTCTTCTTTACTGAAGACGTCTCGCTCTCTAAATGCAGAAATCACTGTTTTAGACTCCACTCACCAACGATTTGTCGATGCCATGGAGAGGGCTCTTAAAGCCCGCCAACCCGCATTGGAGCAGCGTGGTGCGGCTAAGCTCTAAATCCCTCTCTTCTATGAGAGAGAACGCCTGTGCCCAGCAGTGGGACGTTAAAAGGCTGTAGTGGTGTTGGTGGTATTTACATACCTATGTAGCCCTTCTACTGAATGAAAAGGTAATATTGTGTGGTTTCATTTTATTGGAGAAGTCAACAAAATCTTAAGGTCCGGCGTACACTAAGCGCAGCGCAGCGTAGAGCATTTTCTTACGACTATTAACACATTATGGTCACGCGGTACGGTATTTCTTCTTGGCATGCGATTATTGACCGTATGTCAATAGTCGTAAAGTTAATTATTCAGTTTTCTCAGATAATGCTCTGCGCTCGGTGTGCGCCGGGCCTAACGAACTCGGTATGTTTATATCGGTATCAATCAACAGTACGGAGAAAGTTAAAAAGATTTTAAGGCCTCAGGAAATATTCCGGTTTCATTTTGTGTAATAAAAATAAGTAAGTATAAACCGTTGAAAGTTTCCCGCTGGTTTTGTTTTCAGGTGAAAACGTGGAGTGTAACAAACTTTTTAAAAGCACTTTATCTCTTTTAATCCCCGAGTTTTCATTCATACACCGCGCCGCGGTCGTTAAGCTGTATCTATGAATCATTGCACTTTAGTTAAGTTTTCGGTTTTGTATGACTCTTTTTTAATGATGTTTATTCGCTGGGGCGCCTTTAACTTCGATACTTTTTGTGTAGAATACGTATTATTAGAATCATCGTAGTCGTCAATCCATAGAAGTCCACTGCTGGACATAGATCTGTTGTCTCTTGCGCGGTCTTGCGCCGTTGTATTCAGCAGCTCCCCGCGAGTTCACGGTATACATTTAACTTCGACACTTTTTAGGGTTCCGTACCCTAAACGGTAAAAACGGAGCTCTATTAATGTCACTCGGCTGTCTGTCTGTCTAGCTCGCAGACGAAATGAGTTACAAACCTGAAATTTTGGTATTTGGTATAAAATGTTGACCCGAAATCAAATATTGAATTAAAAATTGAATTAAATTATTTTTCAGGGGGGCTCCCATACATGAGAAAGGAGCCGAAAAAAAATTTTTTTTTCTTACCCTAGCTTGTGGGGTATCATTGTTTAGAGCTCATTGAGTAGAGTACGAATATATAATTTTTTTAATTTTTTTCTTAAACAGTAAGGAAATGGGGGGTCATCAAAATTGACAGTTTTAGACCATTTTTGTGACGGGGGCTATCTAAAAAACTAAACTAGTTAGGAATATGATATTTCGGTATATTATGTACTATATGCTCTATTTGTACAACAAATACTGAAAACAACGATTTATTAAATAGTTTATAAGCTGTGACCAAAATAAACGAACATTTTTTTGGGTTTTTCTTTCACGGTTTCTTGCGATGTCTAACTCGGAAATTAAATATTTCTTAGACCCAAAATATTATATTGTTCATAATTATGTACGGAACCCTGAAAGAGCGAGGCCCGACTCGCACTTGGCTGATTTTTTATATATAATAGGTATTATACTATTACTAGGTATTTTTTTTATAAGAATAGCGGGCAACTGAGCAAGCGGGTCACCTGATGTTAAGTGATTACCGCCGCCCATGAACATTAGCAGCACCTGAGGAACCACTAATGCTTTGCCGGCATTTGATGAAGGGGAGTGGCTCTTCAGCTCGCTGCCGGAACACACGGATGCTTTGCGGCAGATTACGGCTGAAGTGTGGTCGCTAGCCAGGCGGATTCGGGGTAGGATTCTACCACAAAGCGGTGATACCATCCTGATTACGTTGTGTGGTATCAGGCACAACGACCCGTAGGGGGGACTGAGAGCGTGAGGGCCTCGTTAGCATATCGGCAGGGTGCACCGCGCGCAGGTGAGGTTGACTTTGGCCACATAGGTGTAATTTGGGCCACTTACACCCCAAATATTACAGGTATTATAGGTATTATACTACTACTAATTTATTATTAAACTAGATGATGCCCACGGCTTCGCCCGTGTGTATTTAGGTTTGTAAAAATCTCGTGGGAACTTTGATTTTCCAGAACAAAAAGTAGCCTATCTGTAGTAAGTAGTAACCCGTCCACAAAACGGAAAAATTCCGTGGGATCCTTACGATTTCGGAATGCAATTCCTTACAGCATCAGGGTTGAGGAGTTGGACATGTACCTACTCGAGGTCATTCAACAATAAAGTCTTTAATTGGTATCCCCAATATCAATTTAAATAACCGACAGTGCCTAAATCCCATTAGTTTTGGGGATCCGATCCCCTACAGCATCAGGATTGAGGAGTTGGAATCCAAATTTTTTGTAGGACAGTATCGCAATGTTTCTCTATCGATTAAAAAAAATATTACGCAAATCGGTTCAGAAATCTCGGAGATATCGGTGTACATAGGTAGAAAAACACAATTCCTCCTTTTTGAAAGTCGGTTAAAAAAGCTAGCCTATGTCACTCCCTGGTTAATTCTCTACTTATATGTGAAAGTCCCGTCAAAATCGGTTCAGCCGTTCCAAAGATTAGCCCGTTCAAACAGACAGACAGACAGACAAAAATTTTAAAAACGTGTGATTCGGTTATAGTATCGTTCAAATGACCATATGAGCGTAATATGAGGTAGTTATTTCGATATTACAGACAGACACTTCAATTTTATTTATTAGTATTAGTATAGAAGTATAGATTAGTATAGATTTATTTATATACTAGATGATGCCCACGGCTTCGCCCGTGTGGATTTAGGTTTTTAAAAATCCCGTAGGAACTTTTGATTTTCCAGAACAAAAAGTAGAAGCATCTGTAGAAACCCGTCCCCAAAATGGAAAAATCCCGTGGGATCCCCACGATTCCGAAATACAATTCCTTACAGCATCAGGGTTGAGGAGTTGGATATGAACCTACTTGAGTTTATACAACGATAAAGTCTTTAATTGGTACCCCCAATATCAATTTAAATAACCGAAAGTTTCTAAAACCCATTAGTTTTGGGGATTAGGTCCCCTACAGCATCAGGATTGAGGAGTTGGAATCCAAATTTTTTATAGAACAGGGTCGCAATGTTTTTCTATCGATTAAAAAAAAAATTACGCAAATCGGTTCAGAAATCTCGGAGATATCGGTGTACATAGGTAGAAAAACACAACTCCTCCTTTTTTGAAAGTCGGTTAAAAAAGTAGCCTATGTTACTCCCTGGTTAATTCTCTACTTGTATGTGATGGTCTCGTCAAAATCGGTTCAGCCGTTCCGAAGATTAGCCCGTTCAAACAGACAGACAGACAGACAGACAGACAGACAGACAGACAGACAGACAGACAGACAGACAGACAGACAGACAGACAGACAAAAATTTTAAAAACGTGTGATTCGGTTATGGTAGCGTTCAAATAACCATATGAGCTTAATATGAGGTAGTTATTTCGATATTACAGACAGACACTTCAATTTTATTTATTAGTATAGATTGCGTAGTCGGGTTTTAGTTTACGAACTTTATACTTGTTACTATTCAGCTTGTAGCTTCAGATACCACAACGTATAAGGAAGACGGGCGTCGTCTCTTATTAAATCTCTCTGAAACTATACGAACGGACGTAGATAAATATATAGAGCAAGAGCCCACGACGGCCAGACCTTCGTTATTTTATAAAAGCTAAAAGTTTCTCTGTGTATTGTCGCCAACACAGGAAAGAACGATCAGCGACTATGAAGTTGGAAGATCTTATTTTGTAACAATCAAACGATTTTATGATTATATTTATAAATGAAATGAAATGAAGTTAACCTATCACATCACTATTGAGATTAGGTTGACAGCATTACTTTACGGAATGACATTTTGAAACGTCAGTTTACTGCATCGATTTTTTATTTTATTTTAAAATTTCTTTAGTAACTTAAGAACTTTAACAATATGTAGATACATAAAACTATAAATGTAAATTAACCTGAAATTTAAAAAAAAAAATGCCTATTAAAGCTTAAAAAAAATCTAGGTTATATTTTTTTAGCATAAATTATGATACTTACCTACATATTATATTATTGCGCATACTTGTTATGTATTGTCGCTTACAACAATGAGGTGGGTAATAAATTTTTTCATGTCTTCATCAATTAGTATTTCTGACGGTGGACTCTTGGCCTGGGAATGTTTCTCGGTGCTCGTTAGTGTATTGCTTGTCCTTGGGCTGATTAATTGCCTCATCAGGGCAGAAACGCGTCGGATATTCCATTGTGGCTCGGCGGACGAGTTTTATTACATTATGTAACTTGTACTTGATGTAAAGTCATGTAAGAAATACGCTTGAAGCGTTACTGTGCCCGTAACGCTTAAAACGGATGAACCGATTCGAATGCGGTTTATTTTTATTTGAAAGCAGGTTTTCATGTCCTTAGACATGTTTTACCAAAATCAGTTCAGCCATTTCAAATTTATCAGCTCTTTTATTATAGTCCTGTAACTTTAACGTTTGCTAGTATGGGGAACAATTCTTTTGTGGCTAGGGCCATGTCAAAGTTTCTGAACATTGTCACTAAAACGAAGCCATAACGTAAGAAAGGAAATATATTGATTTGTATTATATTATATTGTTTTGTAGTTATAAATAGACTCGTACAATTTAAACACATAGAGACGACATGTCGGACTAACTTGAAAAGGTATAAAAAGTAATACAAAAATTAAATTCACGTCAGAATGCGGGAAACAAAATATACAACCTATCGCAGGAACCCTGACAAAAGTTTTCACCCTCTTGGCAAAAGAAAACGTTCAATGGATATGTGGTACAAATTATAAGAGCTTATTGTTTTGGTTTATTAAGGCCACGGAAGACGTCCATATGAATGAAACCTAAAAAAAGATATATTGCGTAGAATTTACTTTAAGTGTAGTAGTCATTTGTTTGTAGCCTAGTGAGTTAAGCCTAGGTTGGTACAGTTTTTACAATAAAACGTTAAAGTTTAAAATTCGTCGAATGTTATCACTGTGTTAAAATCATCACAATCACCGAAATCGTTATCGTATTGTCCGAGTTCTGAAAGGAAAAAAAGTAAACAGGTGAACTGAGATTTTAATGTTCTATATAAATATACTACGATACAATAAGTTTATATACCACGCAACTAGACTACGCCAACCATCTTGCGAACTTCGTGGCATACGAGTAGATGACATGGGCGCGGTGAACGAATGGCGCACGGGAAACATAGAATAGAATAAAAAAAGGAAAGTTGTTCAAATAAACTTTTACTAATACTTTTGAATCGTCGTTGCGGCGTGCTTGATGGACAAATGCGTGAAAAATAGCATACTGTTCCACGGGAACTGTTTCTTTCCCCGGATAAAAAGTAGGCTGTGTGACTCCCCAGGTCCTCAATGAAAAATCACGTCAATCTTTAATTCTGTTGCAGCTTCATCGAAGGACCACAAACAATTAATATACACACTTTCGCATTTTATAATCGCAATTTATAAAGATTAGTAAGAAGTATACCTCTCATGACTTGTACCACACGTTATAGCAGTTTGCTTGGAGTCGCTCCAGCATTGACCGATTATAAAATCTATAAAACGAGTCCAAGTTTGTTTCCCGAGGCCCGAGAGCTATTTGGAAAGGTTCAAGCCAATTCGGCGAGATTATTTAAATAACGTTATTTCGGTAGTGTTTCTTAGAAATTCATACCAGATATTATGGTCCTATGCCAGAATCATAACGGTTTGTGTTATTGAAACGATAAATAGGTAACGTTATTTATTGACACTGTAAATAACGGTAATTTTCTCAAAGATTTGGCAAACAATGATACTTACGAATTTCATTATACAAGTATTTACTAAGCTGCATACAAAAAACAGCTGGTTATTAACACCGGCGCACTCGAGTAGCTACCTCCATCGAGGATTTTCATAGATAAAAAACTTGGTCGTCTCGTCGAATAGAACCTACTCTGTTTATTAATCACTAAAA
The DNA here is from genome assembly GCA_920104075.1 of Melanargia galathea. Taxonomy (NCBI): domain Eukaryota; kingdom Metazoa; phylum Arthropoda; class Insecta; order Lepidoptera; family Nymphalidae; genus Melanargia; species Melanargia galathea. Next base: position 17,706,209 of record OV049874.1, on the reverse strand, counting down.
CATTTGTCCGTCGGCTGCCGGACCATTCAGACTCTATTTTTACCTACTAACGTTCTCAGGAATCACTTGGTCAGCAGATGTTCGGAATTCTCACGGTAACAAGAATTTCGTGAAAAACGTTTCCATGGCGTTTCATGGAAACGGCCAGCTACAAAGTGCCGACATGGCAAAACATGTCATAACTTGTCTCTGCTAAGAGGCTATACCTTTTTCTACGCGCAAAAACGCGGTTAAGGCACGTATTCAGTCCTAAAAGCAGATTGTTGCATTTGTATTAAAACAAACGCGCGAAGCATTGCGTTGCAAAATAAAACCGGCCAAGTGCGAGTCAGACTCGCGCACTGAGGGTTCCGTACCTACTCCAGGAGTATATTATAATTGTCTTAAAAGGTAAACAAATCGCAAACATTTTCTCGGAGAAACGCGTAAGTTTCTCTTTCCTTTCTTTTCCTCTTTCTAATAGTACAATTTTATTTATTTACCTTATTTGACGTTGGTGCCAATTAAGCTAGGCCTCGAAATTGTATAATGTAGGTCTATCTTAATTGGCGTCTATTATGTATGGACACCCTTTAATTCCCAACATTTTTTACTTTTTGGAATTTTTCCTTTATTTGTACTTTAAGACCTGGCTTTTTACCAAATTTCGTAATTCTAGGTCAACGGGAACTACCACATAAGTTTTCGACCCAAAACTTATAGGACCATGGAACACCTGGAAAGTATACCCCTTCACAGACTTACGCCACCTCTCTCATAGGAGAGAGCTTTAGAGCGTAGACCCGCCATGCAGCTCCAATGCGGGTTGGCGGGCTTTAACAACTATTGTCACATGATATCATCATGTACAACCCATTACCGGCTCACTACAGAGCACGGGTCTCCTCTCAGAGTGAGAAGGGTTTTGGCCATAGTCTACCACGCTGGCCAAGCGGATTGGCAGACTTCACACACCTTTGAGAACGTTATGGAGAACTCTCAGGCATGCAGGTTTCCTCACGATGTTTTCCTTCACCGTTAAAGCAAGTGATATTTAAATACTTAAAACGCACATAACTCCGAAAAGTTAGAGGCCCGGGATCGAACCCACGACCTCCGATTAGAAGTCGGTCGTCCTAACCACTAGGCTATCACAGCTTCTTTCACATGATATACTTAGTGATAATAACCGGGACCGACTGCTTCATGTGCTCTCTGAGGCACGGGGCTGAAACACCGCGTCCTCCACACTTGTGTACTTCTGCGTATTTATCTAGTCTCTTCATCGGTTGAGATTGACCGCCGTGGCCGAAATTCAGTCGGTACACATTATTATTATTAGTATTTACCTTCAGTGTGCTTAGTCTAAGATCGGAGCACTCGAAAACGAACTCGAAAACTATTGATCGAATCACAAGTGAATTCAGAGCAAAATGAACTCAAATACTCGTATTTTAAAGTCGTAATTCCATAGTTCGAATATGTATTTTACAACATTTCTGCTTGGGGCGCTCGTTGTGTTCGAATGCTGAATGTATTGGCGAACTCAAACCTTAATACAAGCCATTTTAGGTCTATTTTACTCTGAAATCGATCAATAGTTTTCGAGTTCGTTTTCGAGTGCTCCGATCTTAGACTAAGCATACAGTTTATCGGCAGCTAGGTATTATGCTGGCTTAATCGAGTGAGGGCTTAGATACGACTAGGTACATTATTGATTTTACAGCCAATGAGCTGTGTCGATGCGTGACGAGGTATGAGCTTAGTGCGTACAATTTACGTTGTACATTGTACAATGTATGTTAGTAGGTATTACAGTACAGGAGAAAAACCGGCAAAGTGCGTAGCGGGCCACGCGCAGTGTAGGGTTCCGTACAATGAATGAAAAATCTGTACGAAAAATCTCTTCCGCGACTTGAAGCCGGCCACTAGTCGTCGCCACTAGTCGCCCAGTGTGCGGCGGGTGTAATTATTTGCAACGACTACTACGAGCGTTCCAAATAAACCCTGCAGGGCGATTCAGAACACTTCGATTCGGTTTCGGTTTCGACAACTTCCCGGTCGATACGGTTATTCTGAATTGAAAATAAATGTTATCGTACGATAACTTACCGAATCGATCGATAATTACGTTATCGAAGTGTTCTGAATTACTAATCGTACGATAAGATGTATTTTTATTGTTGTTGAAACCGAAACCGAATCGAAGTGTTCTGAATCGCCCTGCTGGTCTGAGATCAAACCCTACAAACTCAGCCGAGCATTCTTTAAGCTCAAAGTGGGGTCATAACGGAAATTGGGTGTGAAGAAACACATTAGCTATTATCCTTGTTATTTCACCTTCGTAAGCGCTACGTAGTTTGTGAAATGACCGTGAAGGAGTGAAAATAGGTCACACTAACCCCCTGTCGGCGGGAACACATCCGCCAGGTAATAATGACGTTATGGCCCATTACTGTCATCCAGCGGCGCTTTTATAAATACTCTTTTAAAAGAGACTGTGTTTTTGTGGGAGGAGCGCAATAGTTAACAACTAGACTTCCATAATCCTACTTATAATATTATAAATGTGAAAGTGTGGATGTTTGGATGTTTGGATGTTTGTTACTCTATAACGTCGCAACTACTGAAGAGCTTTGGCTGAAATTTTGAATGGAGATAGATAATGCCCTGACTTAACACATATGCTACTTTTTATCCTGGAAAAATCCACAGTTCCCGCGGGATTTTGATAAAACCCAAATCTACAGCTACAACTATAGGTAGATCACTATAGCCAATTACCGTGAAAATAAGTATAAAGGTTGGAAAAGGGAGCGGAAACGGGAACCAGAAATCCACGATTCCCTCAGGATTTTGAAGAAATCGGGGGCAAAAGCTAGTATAATATGTTACGCGGAAATGTATGAAACTCTAGGAACAAGTTTATCTCTCTAACTGCTAAAAAAATTGTTGATATTAATGTAATATCCGTAGTCTAGCGCCGAATGACGACTCTGTTTACTCTACATATACAAATGTAAATGCAAATGCAATCAATAAACATTCAGGTAGGTACTTCCGTTTTTATTGATGCGTATTATAACGTACGTTGTATGTTTTAAAAATGAGGTATTAAAACTTTGTCTACGAAAAATATATGAACATAATTTTTTTCATAGAAAAATGAACCGACTTCAAACGATTCGAACTAAAGAGTTTAAAATATTTTTTTATTAATTTAGCTTGACGATTAAACTACCTAACTCAAATGATATATATAATTTTTTGAAGTCGACCGACACTACCTTCCTGAAAGTATGTAGATTACGATAGTGAAAAAATAATCAAAATCGGTTCATTAGTTACGGAGATAATTGTGAACATACTTACATACATACATACTTATATACATATATACGGATCGAATACAGAAACTCCTTTTTTTGAAGTCGGTTAAAAAGTTTGCCAGTTCTCACATTATGGTGTCTCAGAGGGCACAGATTATATTGAATATTTGGCCAAATTGTGTTTTATGGGTGTAATAACTCGTTTAGTATCAATATCTATGATCTATGGCACCAGAAACACAGACTGATTTAATATCTATGAATATTACAATGGATCAACCGGGGTGAAGTAAAACTTCAACAAAGGTCCTTCACTAAATATTATAAAACAAAATCCAACGCCGTGTCTGTCTGTCTATCTGTTCGCTATAAACTGAAAACTGCAGAACGGATTCTCATGCAGTTTACTCTAACAGAGAGAGAGAGTGGTTCATGAGGAAGGTTTAAGTGTATAATTTGTTGAAATGTGACTATAATTGATATAAATGTTGGAAAAAGTACAAACCGTCTAGGAGCTTTAATCGAAAACGCTGTCTTATCCCTTTTTAACCGACTTCAGAAAAGGAGGAGGTTTCTCAATTCGACCGTATACCTATATGCTTTTTTTATGTGTGTTCGCGGATAACTTCGTCATTTATGAACTGATTTTGATAATTCTTTTTTTGTTGGATAGGAGATGTCCCAAGAATAGTACCATGATAAGGAAACCAAGATCTGATCTGATGGAATCCCAGAGAAATCGAGGGGAACTTTCGTATTACTTGTCGATGTAATTGAAGTCGGTTTTTTTGCGTTTGCTAGCAAACACAATTGTAAATATAAAAAATATAAAAAAGCTATGTATGGTGCGTATGGATAGTACCGGGTAATTACTTACCCGCACGAAGCCAGGGCGAGTCGCTAGTGTAAACTATAAAATGTAACAACTCCCTAGTAGCATTACAGAGTTGAGTAGAGCGCGAACTTTCAACGCAAACCAATTACTTAGCAACGCGGCAAGTTACGAACTATACTCACAACAAAGTGTTTTTATTGCGGAGAAATTTGCGTGAAATTAAAAGTCACAGCCATTAGGGCAGTTCCGAGTCGGATTGTTCCAACTTTTCTCGTTTAAATGAAGTACCTACCGTTATCGCTTGAAATATTGTAGGAAGTTCCACCGATAATTGAGTTGGGTTCCGCCAATTTGTGTCATACGATACACCATAAACGTATTATTAATGCAATACACGTAGGCACCTTTAATGTGCCTTTATAGGTAGAGCAGGTATACTAGTTAAATTCATTATAACAATGTGAAGATTCTTAATTCCGCTACCACGATGAATCTCAAGACAGACTAGTCAACTACACAGAAGATATTGCTTGTGCACTTGTGTGTATGTGTTCCACCGTAGCATCTAAACTATTGGGCCGATTTGGATGAATGAGGTGTTAATTAATTGATTCGTAGTTATGGGTCGGGTTACATAGGCTACATTTTATATGAAAAAATTGACCTGTCGTTGATGTTACATCCAAAAAGTTCCAAAAATTTTTTTGCTATTGTATCTAGTGGGAAGTCAAGTGAAAGAGGAAAAAGTTCATAAATATAAATATGGTACAATATTTAAATATATCAAGCGATAGCAAATCAATTTTAATATATTATTAAGAGGGTTTTAGTTTACGAACTTTATCTCTTGTTTGGTTTGACCTCCGAATAAGCTAGCCAATAGGCCAATGAGGCAGTATACTAGGTACAGTTAGGTATAGACGGACAGTAAGTACTGATAAAACATTCATAAAATGTAGGTTTTTGTGTAGTTAATCTACGTAGCAAGTGGAACTATCGCGCGGTAAGCACCTTCGCTGTGAGGCTTAGCTGTTGAATTATTCAGTCATCCGAACCCGTGTTGCGAGTCTTCGAACATATTTGATGCTGAAATTCTTTAACATAGCAAATACTATTATAGGAACTCGAGCATAGCGATCGACTTAGCCGTTGTTTTCAAGGAAATGATTATAGATCCGTCGGAGAGCAAGAGTTATCGACATAGCTCTTCGAGTCGCGAAGAATAGATGAATAATATTAATCACGCTAATATTATAAAGGCGAAAGTTTGTGTGTGTGTGTGTGTGTGTGTGTGTGTGTGTGTGTGTGTATGTTACACATAGGCACACATACTTTTTATCTCATTGTCAGAAAAACATAGAGTTCCTAAGGGATTTCTTGGAAACCTAAATCTACGCGGACGAAGTCGCAGGCATCAGCTAGTAGTGTCTATTTTTTATTCATCTACAAGTTAACCTTTGACTGTGATGATGCAGTCTAAGCTGGAAGTGGTCTAACCTGGAAGAGATGTGGGAGTTTTTATTATAACCCATATAATTGATGATTGAAAGAACTTACCAGTAAGTGAATTTCTATCACAATTAATTATATGAGTACGTTTCATTCGAAGATATATTTAGATACATGTATATAGTATCTTCATTGTATTGGCAACTCCGCACTTATTTAAATGTTGGGGGTAGTTTGAAAAAACTCCCCACCAATCGTAAGCTTCGTTCCGAGCTGAGATTCGCGCAATTCCTCATTCTTTTATTGTACGTGGCAACGAGCACCTCGTCAATATTCTTATAAATTCAGCGATTTATAATATTTTATTTGTTTCAGTTAATTTTTCAAAATAATAATCTTGGAATAATTTTTGAACAACGCTTAAGCGTAGCGTTGTAGAAAAAATAATTATTATTAACTACTTTTCTTAGATAGTGCTCCGTCTGGATAATCTAAGCATTTAACGAAGATGTCACATAGGGTTTATTAAAAACTCCCATAACAAAGACGAATACGAATACGAAAATAAATGATTTCGTCTTTTTAACTTTCATCTACTTAACTCGGGTATTCAAATCATTATAAAAAAGCGCAGAATTTTATTAAAAATATTCATGTTTTATAACACCCGCCTGCTCGGAGTTCGTTACCCGCAAACTCCCTCGCAGCGGGGAGCCGATGACTTATTACTTTTTATACTCTTAAAAGAAAAGGCAATATAATAACGGTATGTTAAAACGGGCGAAAATTAAACGCAGCGGATTCGTCAACAAAAACATAATGTAAATTCACACCTGGCTGAAAATTGGTAGGATTGTTCAAAACACTATTATAAATGAAATGTGAAAAGTCCTCATCGATCCGACACCTGGAAAAAATTCACTCCTGGTCACGCATAGTTTATTCACACCTGGCTGAAAATTGATAGGATTTGTTCGAAACACTATTATAAATGAAATGTGAAAATTCCTCATCGATCCGTTCATCGTATCACATGTATCACATCGTATCACAACTATTCTATTCAGTGTGCTTAGTCTAAAGCGGAGCACTCGAAAACGAACTCGAAAACTATTGATCGATTTCAGAGTAAAATAGACCTAAAATGGCTTGTATTAAGGTTTGAGTTCGCCAATACATTCAGCATTCGAACAATGCTGAATGTATTGGCGAACTCAAACCTTAATACAAGACATTTTAGGTCTATTTTACTCTGAAATCGATCAATAGTTTTCGAGTTCGTTTTCGAGTGCTCCGCTTTAGACTAAGCACACTGTTCTATTTAGCGTTCCGGTACGATACCGCGTAGATATCGATCAGCGGTTTTATGGGTTTAATAAAAACTGCCTCTTCCAGATTAACCCGCTTCCATCTTAAATTGCGTCGTCACTTACCATCAAGCGAGATCGCAGTAATCGACTTCACTCTTCAAGGAACAAATGACTTTGCCATTTTGTTTATCTCATGGACGAGCTAATCATACACCGAAATTGCCACCGGCTCCCTAGCTATAATTACAACACATTTGTGTAAATTCTAAACCACACCGCGATTCTGGCCAACCGCCAAAATTAGCTCCATTCACTTTGACCACCTTGCAACAGTTTCAAGAGTCCAGATTTATTGCGAACTACTTGTAGTCCAAGAGATGACGGTTAGATTTCCTTTTGATCGAATACATTGATAAATAATAAACGAGTTTCTGTTCTCTATCAAGACCCAAGCTACGAGTACGTAAATTGTGTTGGTGATTTAAAAAGGATATTTCCGATTAAAATGAGATAAAATCTAAACAATAGCTAGGTGCACTTATGTCTTACAACAATTTATAGGTAGAAGTTAGAAAGACTTTTGAAAATGTAAGAATTTTTTTAAGTACAATCAAGGATACAAACTATAGTCAGTCGTCCCCCAATTGTTACCGGCCGTCGCTCAGAACGTAGGTATAGCGGAAGTATTAGTTCCATGCTTTCTTTACATGATGTTAGGTACCACGTAGCGTGTGTTTGTTCTTCAAGATTTATCTTTGTCAATAGTAGGTTCGCTTGTATGACGTGTCGGGGGTGTGCTACAGGTATATACCTCTTTAACAGAGTCGCAGGGAGCCGCTGGCTACAAGCGCCGCAAGCAGTGGGCGATCAGGCGATGACGATTACAACAACAAAGTACTTCACCTAATAATTTTTTTCAAAGAAAAATGAACCGACTTCAAACGATTTGAGCTAAAAAGTTTAAAATAATTTTTTATTCATTTAGATTGACGATTAAACTACCTAACTCAAATGATATATAATTTTTTGAAGTCGGCGCCAAATGACTCATACTTTTCAAGTCGAAAATATGCTCCCCGCGTCCCGGACAACCTCACCTTCCGCGACTATTATGGTTCACCGCGCTTGCATTCAAAAGTGGATAGTTACTCTGATTTTACTAAGACGAATTGAATGTGGTTTGGCGCCGACTCCAAAAAATTATATATTATTTGAGTTAGGTAGTTTAATCGTCAATCTAAATGAATAAAAAATTATTTTAAACTTTTTAGCTCAAATCGTTTGAAGTCGGTTCATTTTTCTTTGAAAAAAATTATTTTATGCTTTTTAGTGATTTGTTTTCTTTATATTAATAATAATATAAATGAAAACTATGTGAAATAGATTATGACCTATAGTTATATTATTAATTATTATTAAATATTCTGTGACATATTACATACATTTTATGTGTCATACTAAGTATAGGTGAATGGTTTTATAATGTTCTAACCCAACCTAACCTAACTTCCGATCTATAAAAGATTAGTTTGTATGCGTACTACTCTTGTATAATGTAGAAGACCTTGATTAAAACGTAATTTACAATCTATACGCGACCAGTTTCACACCCTTGCGGTATAGAATGGAAATACACGTAACCGTGCACAAACTCCAAGGAATCACTCTATAGTACAGCTGTACCTACTGACTTCGGCCCAAAAGTTTTTGCAAAAGGTCAATGTTACGTAGGCGTAGCAGAGTGAAGTCTTTGGACAGAATAGCTATATTAGACTTCAGCAATAGGTCTGGCAATATCAGAGAACATATTAGTGACATATGTATACATTTATGGTTATAACTTCGTACGTAAGAATGATAACTCGATGTGTTATATACTAAAACCTTCCTGAAAGTATGTAGATTACGATAGTGAAACAATCATCAAAATCGGTTTATTCGTTGCGGAGATAATCGTGAACATACTTACATACATACATACATACATACATACATACATACATACATACATACGGGTCGAATACAGAACCTCCTTTTTTTGAAGTCGGTTAAAAAGGTTCAGCTTTCTGCTATTGTCAAAATAAGCAGATATCTTAGTCTTCAAATAAAGTAAAGAAAACACCCAAGAAACCACGATAAAGCTCATTGTTTGTCTCATATCTCTTAGACTATACGGGGTTGTTTAAAATTAACCAAGCGCTTGCAGTGACAAATGGTAGTCGTAAGTAAGAGTGTACTTGGTTTACGTCCCGTCGCGATACGATTATTTTATAGAATGCTTTAGTTAAAGTTGTGATAGTGAAATATCGTTTAATGTGCTGTGCATAATTTTAACTATCCATATTTAGGTACGAACTTGGGGATTTAGTAGTTAAAGTGTCCAGATTCTTAACAATGTTCGGACTTTTAACATTTAGTTTTTTATTTGGCGCAGTCGGTAGGATAGAGGTTTTCGCAGACTCGTAATTGAGTTACTGTACTTTTTTAGAAAGATTAAATATCTGTCTTTAAATCTTACTTGTGAAACGCCACGCTTTTAGTAGGGGAGCCCAAGAGGGTATTCTTGGATTTACTCAAGAGCGTCAGTTTAAGTAATGGGAGGCATCTTGCATCTTGCTGAGTACCCTCTACCATATAAAAAAAATATGGTTTCTGACCATATTTTTTTTAAAGATTTTTCGTGATATATTAAAAAAAGTATACGCTATTTTATATTAATTCTCAGCGCAAACTTTCACGAACTTGTGTGAATCTTCTTTTGAATTTAAAGTTCTATTGAAACTAGTTTCGAAAGTATAAATTAAAGAAATGAATTTCAAATAATGTGAAACAGATTACTTTTGAGGGAATCGAGGTGTGAACTTTGTAAAGTTTTTCAATTAAAAATTTTACGGGCACTTCAGTACTTATAGGTACCTTACACATAGTTTGTACTGCCGACAGATATTTTTCCAAGTTGCTGGAATGGCTAACTTGTAGCGGAATTCACAGTGTTGGCAATTCTTACATTACACTGAGAGAGATTTCTTGAAATTCCTTCTGAGTTTCTCCATGCGAAAAGAAGAACTGAGAAATTCCTATCAAAATCTGGAAGGAATGTCAGGAAATTTCTCTTAATCCTACTAATATTATAAATGTGAAAGTGTGGATGTTTGGATGTTTGTTACTCTTCCTGTCTCCCACGGGATTTTGAAAAACCCGAAATCTATAGCTACAACTATAGGTAGATCACTATAGCGAACTTCCTTGATAGTAGGTATAAAGGTTGGAAAAGGGAGCGGGAACGGGAACCGGAAATCCACGATTCCCTCGGGATTTCTTTAAAATCGAAATTCACGCGGGGGAAGCCGCGGGAAGATGCTAGTATAATAATAATAATGTCTTGACAGAATTTCGGCATCGGCCGTCAATAACAACCGAGACGGAGACAAGCTAACTACAAAGGAGATATTATAGTGCACAAGTGTGTACGCATTCGCTTTGCGTGCTCTCAGAGGCACAGAGGTAAATCTACCACTAACCACCACCACCAACTTTCAACTTTGGGCTGGCACTGAAAATTTCTTGATAGAAAAACACAATAATCTCATAATTTTTGAACCCGACCCGGGAATCGAACCCAGGACCTCGTGATCCGAAGTCGACCACGCCAATTGCTAGACCATCGAGGCAGTTAGGAAGACACTGGATAGTTTCTAGAAGGTATACTACCTATACCTTAAACCAAGGCCAGTGAGTATTATTGGTGACCTAATTCATAGTCTAAGCAGTCCCCAATCGTACAGTGAGCGCAGAATAGTTATATTATCGAAGGAACGCTAAATCCCTTGTCACTCGAGGATTGGTTTAATTGTATGCCCCTAACAAAGCTCTCGGAATTGTAAATTCGTCCTAGTTAGTTTGTAGAATTGAGTAGTAGCCTATTAGTATTGTGGTTTCCTGGTGGAAATCCATTTTCTAAAAGGATGTCGTGCTCGATCGATACCATAGAATCACATGTTTTTTACAATGTACATTTAATAGTGGATGTGGGGAGAACGACTTTTGTTTGACGTAGATTTGACAGAACATATTAATTATAATTAATATCATACTTATTGAGTACTGTAGATCGACCAGAATCTCATGAAAAATAGGGAAATTAAATTTTGTAGTAAGCAACACTAGGTTAACTCGGCTGCCCTAGTGATAAACAAAGTAATTACATTCAGAGCACCTTACCTGGGATCGTTTCACGAAATAAAAAATCAAGTAAATACAAAAACAAACTAATCAACTACTTCCAATTACTTTGTTTTTGTATTGTGCTTGTTTACTTGGTTTTTGCATTTATATTCCGGGTTAGTGAGTGCAGTTACTTTGTTTGGGCAATTTAAATTTCATTAAACGGTTCAAGTTATTTGAAATATTAAACTGTGGTAAAAAACTACTCGACATAAAACTTTTGTTAATGCAAAAAGTCAATTTCACAAAAAATGACAGTTACTTTGTTTGTCGCTAGGGCAGCCGTAGTGTTGCTAACCTTGGAATTTCATTTCCCTATTTTTCATGAGATTCTGGTCGATCTATAATATTTTTATTTTACAAAAATTAAGGTATTTACCTAAATGTTATGTATTTATTTTTATTGGCACCGATTTTTCACAAAACAACTGGACTCCACTCCAAAACTTGGACAGTGAATCTGTTAATATGTTACCAGGCTTTTGCCGCGTGCAGTTAGGTTTTCAAAAATCCCGCGTGAGATCTTTGTTTTCGTGGTTGAATAATTGTCACTTCCCTACGCAGTATTCTTTGATCATGGTGACCCATATTCATCATAATATACGAGTAGATAAATAATAACTAAAATTGAAGTTATAATCAAAACCAATGTTTACTAGTAAAATAATAATGTCTTGTAGATACATACATAATATATAGTTGTAGCCACAAATAGTTCATGCTTTAACAAACATAATTGTACACATTTACAATTGACGACTAGTTAAATTCGTTTTGTAAAATGTTAAAGGTTTTTGTTTTTTATTGATATAGCACTTTTGCAAATAAATTGATTGCAAGCACGGATTATGACTTCGTTGACTTTGTATGGAGAAGAAATTTGAATATTAATTACAAGCGGACACCCGGGACTTCGTTCGCGTGGATATTGATTTTAAAAATCCCCAGGGAATCATTTTGTTTTTCCTAAGCTCCTTTGAGCTCATACCTTGCTAAAAACTGTTAAAAGTTCACTGGCGGATGCTTAGGTAGATCAATGAAAGTCGACCAGTGACAGTCCCATCAAAATCGATCCAGCCTTTCAGAGATTATCCGATAATCTTTAAAGTATCTACTTTCGAACAAAAAAAGAATGAATGAAATCGGACCACGCGTTAATGAATTACAGCTAAGTACACATTTTGAATTTCATCCCCTCTCCCAAGGGAACGGTGCTGAATTTCGGGATAAAAAGTATCCTATATGTTACTCCGTAGTATGAACTTAAATCGTACCAAGTGTCATTTCAATCCATTCAGTAGTTTTTGCGTGATGCGCGCACAAACATACAGACAAACAGACAAACAGACAAACAGACAAAAATAGCTTTTTTACGTTCTATTACTTATCCCTAACATCCCCCAGTTATTATTTTGCAAAAATCTTTAATGTACAGATACGACAATTCTACGATTTTATTATATGTATAGATTATTGTATGTATAGATATAGATAAAAGATAATTAAATTGATGTTATAGCCATTAATGAAAGCACGTGAATAAATTTTATCCACGTTTTTTAACCTAGTTTGTTAGGTCGTTACCTTGTTACAGAAAATAAACCATGACCCTCGTGGTAAAATTTATAGTGATAACTAGATGATGCCCACGGCTTCGCCCGTGTGGTTTGTAAAAATCTCGTGGGAACTTTGATTTTCCAGAACAAAAAGTAGCCTATCTGTAGTAAGTAGTAACCCGTCCACAAAACGGAAAAATTCCGTGGGATCCTTACGATTTCGGAATGCAATTCCTTACAGCATCAGGGTTGAGGAGTTGGACATGTACCTCGAGGTCATTCAACAATAAAGTCTTTAATTGGTATCCCCAATATCAATTTAAATAACCGACAGTGCCTAAATCCCATTAGTGTTGGGGATCAGATCCCCTACAGCATCAGGATTGAGGAGTTGGAATCCAAATTTTTTGTAGGACAGTGTCGCAATGTTTCTCTATCGATTAAAAAAAAAAATACGCAAATCGGTTCAGAAATCTCGGAGATATCGGTGTACATAGGTAGAAAAACACAACTCCTCCTTTTTAGGGTTCCGTAGTAAACAAGGAACCCTTATAGTTTCGCCATGTCCGTCCGTCTGTCCGTCTGTCCGTCTGTCCGTCTGTCCGTCCGTCCTCGGTTAATCTCAGAGACTATTAGTGCTAGAAATCCGTAATTTGACATGAGTATAAATATTAATCACGCCGACAAAGTGGTGAAATAAAATTTTGATAAATATTTTTTTTTAGGGTAGCTCCCCTACATGTAAAGTGGGGATGAATATTTTTTTTCTCGTCTACCCCATAGTGTGGGGTATCGTTGAATAGGTCTTTTAAAAATACTGTGGGTGTGGGAACATCATTTTTCGATTTCTAGATCCGTTTGTAAAATATGATGTTTTAAAGTGCAAATTTTTATTAGAGTCAAGTGTCCCCCCCCTCTATCAGCCAAATGGCAGTATATAGGAACTTGAAAAAATTCACAGCAGTAGAGTATATAATCAATTTTAAAGGAAAACTATCACGGCTAAGTAGGGTTCACAGGTTAAGGAGTTATATCTGTTTTTCGAGGATTGTGACTACGGAACCCTACACTGCGCGTGGCCCGCCACGCACTTGGCCGGTTTTTTGAAAGTCGGTTAAAAAAGTAGCCTATGTTACTCCCTGGTTAATTCTCTACTTGTATGTGAAAGTCCCGTCAAAATCGGTTCAGCCGTTCCAAAGATTAGCCCGTTCAAACAGACAGACAGACAGACAGACAGACAGACAGACAGACAGACAGACAGACAGACAAAAATTTTAAAAACGTGTGATTCGGTTATGGTATCGTTCAAATAACCATATGAGCTTAATATGAGGTAGTTATTTCGATATTACAGACAGACACTTCAATTTTATTTATTAGTATAGATTTTGTTTTGATTTTGATTTTTTTGAACTTTGCTATAAGTCCTTTGATTTTAAATAGTATTTAATTGCAAACTTGAAAATTAGTGTCTACTCTCGGTTTTAACTAGTGCCGAAGTTCATATAATTATATATAAACTTTTGTTTTAAATTTATTTCTATGTAAAAATCAGTATCACCAATATCATGGTAGGTACTAACAGGTTTTTTATAGAACCTACCATGTAGTAAATTTAACACGCGTTTTACACCTTTACGTGTTTTCCAAATTCTTCATATGCGACTATCATGGCAGAATCGATGTCGTATCGTATTCGTATAGTGTGAATGGCCCTCGTATACGGTACACGCTAAGCTTCAAAGTGTGTTTATGATTGGCGCAATAATTGTGGAGTGACGCGGAATAACACTCTAGCCGTTAAGTGTTTACTTTGCCTACACTAATAATTAAGCCCGCCTCGTGTATGGATTAACTTGTTTTGGTAAAATATATTATTGACTAGCGACCCGTGCCGGCTTTGCACGGATAGTCATTACCCGCTACTATCCCAACATACATTAACAAAATAAAATAAAATAGAATTAAATAAAAATTAAAATAACCAGAGTTACATCGACTAGTGAAGCTGAAATGGGAATAGTCGAGGTACATAACTCCAGAGAAGAATCTATATATAGATGTTGGGATCCCAAGGTGCTCGAATGACAACATAGCACCGGGAAAAGATATGTCACACGGTATCAGGTCATTCGCTGGCAGTCGCTGGATATAAGTGGCACAAGATCGTATTTTATGGCGATCCTAGCAAGAGACCTATTCTATGTTCAACAGTCTATCAGTTGAGACGACATCAACATTTCCAATGTCCAATTTTTTTTTAAATTATAGCAATGATTCTAGCATAACCAAACTATATGATCACTAAATAGCTACGTGGCTACGGAGCTACAGGCTACGTCGTAGCAAAGTCACATCAAAGCGCTACGAGGGTTAAAGCTTGCGGGTCGCCCGTATAAAAATTCTATTGAATTCTCACATAATAGGGAAGATCTCGAGTGAAGGACGTTTTATAGGGAAGAAGGGACGGGAAAGTCCTGAACCGATCTCCGGGAGCCGTTTTATAGGTGACATAATGCTATGCTTTGTACTCAGTCCTTTTCTTAGGTTACTATCGATAGTGGCGTATATTTTATAGCTAGATTTTTTTTCTTTATATGAAACGACGACCTTCTTAACGCAGCGATATGCTTCTTCTGAGATTTTATAAGTTTCGATTTCGATTTTATAAGTTAATTTTATAAGAGGTTTCGAGTTCGATTCCCGGTTGGATCGGTTTGGGAAAATATTGAGTAGTTCAAAGTTCAAACAACTGTCTGGTAGCAGATAAAGCTGTTTTTCATAGAAAATGATGCAAACATACTTACATATTTCAAACTGATTTGTAACGGATTTATTCGATTTTTTAAGATCAATTTTAACATCAAATTGATCAGATAACATCAAATGTAATTAATTCAAGCCTGTTTCTTGCTGTTTCTTTGTTGAAACGGCATTCCAAACCTTTACCTAATACATTCACTTGACGATTCAAAAACACTTGCAAAAGTTTATTTGATTCAAAATTTCTCTATTATTTTCTATGAATATCACAAATTTAAAGGCCTTGACTGCGATTTTACAATACATAGGTAAGTGACGATGCAGTTTGACTGACGAAATAGGGTTAACTTGGACGAAGTAAGTATGAGAGTTCTTGTTAAAATCATACTCATCCCTAAACGTCATCAAAACCGTTCTCTCTCGATGTCACTGCTATGACAAGAAACCTTAGCTTAAAGTGACAACCCTATCTAAAACCACATCCCATACTCCTCTTAATTCATCCAGCATTCAATTTGGCTGCTATATCATGTATATACTTTTAGGGTTCCGTACCCGAAGGGTAAAAACGGAGCCCTATTAACGTCACTCGGCTGTCTGTCTGTCCGTCTGTCCGCCGGTCACAGGTCTCTAGCTCGCAGACGAAATGAGTTACAAACCTGAAATTTTGGTATTTAGTGTAAAACGTTAACCCAAAATCAAATATTGAATTAGAAATTGAATTAAATTATTTTTCAGGGGGGCTCCCATACATGAAAAAGGAGCCGGAAAAAAAAATTTTTTTCTTTACCCTAGCTTGTGGGGTATCATTGTTTAGAGCTCATTAAGTAGAGTACAAATATATATTTTTTTAATTTTTATCTCAAAAAATAAGGAAATGGGAGGCCATCAAAGTTGTCAGTTTTAGACCATTTTTGTGACGGGGGCTATCTCAAAAACTAAACTAGTTGGGAATATGATATTTCAGTATATTATGTACTATATGCTCTATTTAAACAACAAATACTGAAAACAACGATTTATTAAATAGTTTATAAGCTGTGACCAAAATAAACGAACATTTTTTTTGGGTTTTTCTTTCACGGTTTGTTGCGATGTCTAGCTCGGAAATTAAATATTTCTTAGACCCAAAATATTATATTGTTCATAATTATGTACGGAACCCTGAAAGAACGAGGCCCGACTCGCACTTGGCCAATTTTTTTATCTGATAGGTACTTTACGTGAGAGGATATTTTTTCAATACAGTATTCTGAGTTTCATGAGGTAAGGATGCGCAATTTTTACCGATAGGTTTACCTCGATTATTGTTTTACCAATACTTTTTTACGACTAATTATACTACGTTACTTAGGTACAATATGAGTAAAATATTGCGAGTAACGTGATTTAAACAAAAATTTTGACCAAAGTTTTGGTGTCAAAATGAGTTGAAAAGTTTACTAGGAAACCGCGCCATCTTGTTACAATACAAAATGTTTTACTGATGTAATTCGATACTATACAGATCCTGCTATGTAATATCATTGCTATTTTTAGAAGTTAGAGCTCAGTAGGGCTGCTTTAGCGCGGCTGAACCGATTTTAAGGGGACTTTTACAGACTGTACGAGGAGTGATATGAAGATATCCAGATCCAGGAGTTTCCACAGGATTTTTATGTACAGAACCCCGACGTCATTAATATTTGACGTGTTTAATTTTGACGATTCCAAAAAAGCTTTCAAAAGTAGGTACAATATTTGAATGAAATTTAGCTGGTTCTTCTCGGTAGGTATGGCATTCCAAACCGGTGGCAGATTCAGTTGACGATTCAAAAGCGCTTGTAAAAGTTTATTTGAATAAAAAACTTTTCATTTTCTATTCAACGAGTTAGGGACATTGTACGAAAACTTGAAGCTAAGCGGAGCAAATTAACGGCGAGGTAAAGATAGACGGGCATCTGATGGCGAAAGATATGGCTCGGACGTGCGCAATTCACGGGCTTTGATAGTTGCAGGCCAGGAAACTAGCAGTTTTAGGGTATTAAGTCTGTATTCTTGCAATTACTAGCATAGATTAATTCACAGATTTTTATACTACTTTCAATTACTCTTTCAGATCTATTTCCATTCAGTACGCACGCGCGCACGCATGCACGCACGCACGCACGCACGCACGCACGCACGCACGCACGCACGCACGCACGCACGCACGCACGCACGCACGCACGCACGCACGCACGCACGCACGCACGCACGCACGCACACACACACACACAAACTTTCGCCTTTGTAATATTAATGTAACTGGCAGCTTTTGCTAATGCCCCTAGGTATATGAAATGTGTTCCGAGTTGTTTTATATAGTTGTGTCGCATTCATTTATTGAGCTTGATGTCACTACGTCCTCAGGTAATTTGTTCCACTCTGGATATAAAAAAACTGTAATTTTTTGTATCCGTTTTTACTTATATCGGTATTTCGTGGCCGCGCGAGGTCGAGCGGCTGTAACTAATTGACGGGCAGCGCTAACAGCGGCCGGTAATAGCCCGAACGGCCCGGAATAGCCGACATGTCCGCCGACACGTCATATCATTACCGGTAAGCGGCGGTATTCTGCGCGAGGAGCTTTTTACTTGTAAGGAGAGTTAATTGGGTAATAGCGCCGTAAAAGCGGGAACTAACGGCTTCATTTTCTTCTTCTCACGACCTCCCTCGTGCAGTGGTGAAAACTGTGGTCTTATAAATGGGAGGTCCCGGGTTCGATTCCCGGCAGGGGCAATTTGGAAATTATAATTTCTAAATTGTTATAAAAATATAATTGTAATAAATTGTAATAAAAATAATGTGATTAATTGATGCTTGGGTTAGATTGCTACATATTAAATTCCTCTTTACGGAAAAGAAAAGCCGGCCACAGTTACTGGCAAAATAATTCTCATTTACAATAAATAGTACAATTGAAAACGCGTTACAATGTCAATGGGAAAAGAGCGACCTGTTTACATGCTCTTATTTACTGAAAACTGAACGGTTTCCGAGTAAAGACACACGCGTCCGCATTTATTCGTCTACTAGCTGAACTTCTTCCGCGTGGATTCATATATATAAATCTCATACAAATTTTCAACCCCTATTTAACCCCTTTAGGAGTTTAATTTTCAAAAATCCTTTCTTAACGGATGCCTACGTCATAAAAGCTATCTGCATGCCAAATTTCAGCTCGATCAGTTTAGTAGTTTGGGTTGTGCAAGTGCATTGATAGATAAGTCAGTCAGCCTTTTATATATTTAGGAGAAGAAAATACTGTTTTGATTTAAGTGCGGTTCATAGTTGTGAATAGAGCAACTGTTAAGTTTCATTCCGGCTTTTCTCAGTAGACTTGCTGTTGCTTCTAACTACTGGTGGTACGTTTGGCATATCTTAAGAGCCGCAAGTTGAGCTACATGACAATAAAATAATACGAAATATTCTATATAGTCACTTACTTTGTGGATCGAAACCTACGAAAAATAAGATTTCACACGCCCGCTCCATTATGAAATTATTTTCAGTGATCAAGCCAATATGAAAATGTACGATACCGCAGTAGCTACTCTTTTAATAGTTTTATGGCCTGTTTCACCACATTCTGATAAGTGTTGGATAGTCTAAACGTAAGTTTTGTCACTTTCTTACTTTATGTCAAGTGACAAAGACAAGAGTAGATAGCTATCCGATACTTGTCAGAAGGTGGGGAAACAGGCCCTTAAAATTACAAATAAAAGTGTACAAAATCTAAAGGATCAAAATACAATTTTGTTTGTTTCTCGTTGGTACGTAAGAGCTTCACGGGCACTTTTTCAATTAGCTTTTGTACACTACAGATCGAACTAAAGTAAACTATTGATTTTATGCGAATTAGTCCGTATAAGTGTGATGAGTCCCTAATGCAAATTGGGGCTCGCATTTCGTACACAGCCAATGGTTCAACAAAAAGCTCTTTATATGCGAAAATAATAATTATTGCTCTTTAACCTTTTTCATAAACTCAAACAATTATGCTTTTTAAAATGGTCCCGGTTTATTAAAATGCTATTCGTTTTTATTATTTTAACGCCAATTTTGACAACCGGAGACCTCCCTGGCGCAGTGACGAGTGCTGTGTTATAAGTGGGAGGTTCCGAGTTCGATTCCTGCCAGAGTAATTTGGGAATTTATAATTTCTAAATTATATCTGGTCTGCCTAGAGGGAGGCTTAAGCTGTGACTAATTACCTCCCCACCCGCAAAGCCGCCGCCAAGCGATTTAGCGTTACGGTACGATGCCGCGTAGAAACCAACCAGGGCTCAATTAAAACAGACATACTCCTTTAGGTTAGCTCGCTTCCATCTTAACCTGCATCGTCGCTTAACACATGATAAGATCGCAGTCAAGGGTTAACTTGTCCTATTATAAATGCGAAAGTTTGTAAACATGGATGTGTGGATGTATGGATGCATGTTTGTTAGTCTTTCACGCAAAAACTACTGAATGGATTTGGCTGAAATTTGAAACAAAGATAGATTATACCCTGGATTAACACATAGGCTACTTTGTATCCCGATAAAATCCATAGTCGGGTAAAAATAAGATTCTGATCCAGATTAAATGTTGATTATGCGGTTCGTAAAAACAAACCACGTATACAATAGCTAAGCCTGCCTCTATCTCAGGGAACAAAATCCTTCACAAACAACCATTAGATACGCCTTTTTTTCAGTCGCTCCATCATTCGATCTTTATTTTTCGCCAGAGAGGCGAAATTCTTTTCTCGCTAGAGTGGCAAAAGATAACGGTCTATCAATCATCATTATAATATATCTGCGTGTACAATAGTCCGCGCGAGACATCAATACAAGGCGGAAAAGGGCCATTCCCAACAGTCCAAGAGATGATGGACTGTCCGTCCAAAGTTGTTTATCGTCAAGGGCGTCGCCATGGGGGTGCAGGTAGCGGCCCCCCGCCTAGAGATTTGAAAAATATAGCCTCACTTAGAATATTAATAACTATGTGTACAAGTTTTCAGTCAAGTCAAGTCAAGAGCTCGTAACACTTGTTTTACAGCTTCATAATCTCTCGACTGTACCTAAAACTGATAGTTTTCCCATCTTCTGCCAACGGCTTATGTCCAACGACTTTCTGAGACTAGCTTGAGATTGTCTGTCCAACTAGTGAGGGGTCTATCAACGCTGCGCTTTTCGGTGCGTGGTCACCATTCAAGCACCTCATGAACCTCGTTTATCGTATTTGAGGCAGTGAGTAGGTAAATGTCTATAAAACTTATTTTTAACTGACTACGGCAAAGCCAAAAGGAAGGGTTATGATTTTAGCAGTCTGTTTGTATGTATGTATGTATGTACGTATGTTTGTATCCGATTTTTTGTTCCACCGTAGCGCCTAAACTACTGGAACGATTTTGATGAATGAGGTGTCAATTGATACATTGTTATGGTCCGGGTCCGGGTAAGTTAGTTTCAGATAGACATAACAGATGGCGCCACTAGCTGCGTACCCAGCGCTTTTATACTATTATTCTTATGAGTAGTCGGTTTTTAGTTTACGAAGTTACAAACTTTATCTCTTGTAAGTACAAGTCTACGTGCTCTCACACTATCAAGGGTAACCCTCAAGCTGTGGACATATGGGATGACATTTCCGAACCTTTTCAACCCCCGTCCACACTGGTATTCAATTTCGGCCAAAAACGCAACACTGCGGGGTCGTATTGACCCAATATCTTGTTGGTATAAGCATTTTGGTACGTGTGTGTTGAACCTAAATGGGACGGGATCGCTTTCTAATATTCTGTACCCAATATGGTACCTATTGGATGTCTAGACGTCAAAGCAATTTCAAAATTATACATTTTGCAATATTGAAATTTGATCGAGCTGTACTTTATTTAAACAGACATGTCTGAAAATAGTGCTTTCCTTTTCACATTGTTCCTTGCGGAAAAGGACAGGCATTTATGTTTCACCAGTTAACTTACTTAGTTAAGTTTAGAGATTACAATTAGCAATATATAAGATTAAAAATTTAGAAAATTTCATCTGTATCAGTATCTACGAGGCACGAATGAGTACAAACTATTAGGTGGGTAAAGTTTACCTGCCAACTTCCAACTCCGGGCTGCCACTTGATAAAAAAACCCAATACCTAACAATTTTTCTTGGCCTGACCTAGGAATCGAATCCAGAATCTCTTGATCTACAGTCGACCACGCCAATAGTTAGACTACCAAAGCAGTGTACGTGTGAAACATTGTACACGTGTGAACAGTAAACAACAAACAAAAAACATAAATTAAAATAAAAACAGTTCGACAAAAACTCAATAGACCTTGAGCCTTTATATCATCCGTGTTTTTGGCAATAAAGGGAAAAATATCTGGTGCTATCAATCATCGTTTTATATCTAAGCATACAATGACCTCAAGTATCAATACAGGAAAGAGCCTTTTTTAACAGCACCCACCGGGATACCTATTATACAAAAAAGATTATTTTCCGGGATATTTTTGGGTCACGTCTTATACCCGCTAAGGTTATGTGACCTAATTTTAGTACTTGGCACAAGTTTGTTAAATTAGGTTTACAAAAGTTGGTTACCTGGGTGGTACAATTTTGTAAGGTCCTAAACATCTCAGGGTGCCCGCCAGGTAACGTCCCAGTGTGCCTGGGTGCTGCTGGTCCTCTTGGATACATCCGAGGGGAAGAGCAGCATTGCACCCTGTAACATGGCTAACAAGGCCAGCACTGTTAGCAATGGCTAATGACCTGGCGGAGGGGAGGTTTCTCCGCGTGTCCCTCTGATTAGCAGAGGGCATTGCGGATAAAATAGGGGGTGAGATACCCACGGGGCACGGGGCAGCGATGCCCATCATGCGATGAAGAAAACCTCTTAAATAAATCACGAGAGGGCGCGAGCTTCTGGAGGGACAGCCCAGAGGCGAGCGCGAGCCAGGGCGGCTGCCGGACACCTGGGATGCATACAATGGGTTCCTCAGGCGTCCAGCACAGACTACATGCAGGTTATGCCATGATGATTTTTAGTGCGGTATTCCTTCATGTAGGGGGAGTCCCACATAACCTGCGTTCTGCCGCATTCTGCCGCATAATGGGGGTAGGTATAAAAGCTTTTCTACCACGTCAAAAAAAAGGTCCTAAATATTTTTAGGCATTATAAGGTCGTTATCTATTAATTACTACATAATAAATTCAAAAATTAAACTACATATTATAATTTTTAACATTTATATTTTTAAATTATTTTGTATGAGTTTATAGATTGATCAAGCTATAAAAAATATCGAACAATTTTTTTACAACCTGTAACTGAAATTATTAATTTTTATGGATATGGAAACATTGTGGGGTACAAAATACACCGCTTTGTTCACCGTAGAACAGGATAAAAATCTGATTGGACACATTTTATTATAATATTGTTTTTGTTTACAGTATGGTACCGGAGACCTTAAATCGTGCGATTAATTTCAGATGCCAAAATTACATGGCCCTTTATCCAGTTAATTCCGCCAGGGCTCGTCTCGCACTGATTATGATAATGTTTCCATAAAAACACGATTTTTCACCCCTTGCTCACAAATGTTTTTATAAACTTCCTGTTTTTATAAACCTTCGATAACTAAAATATTATGTCCCCAAATTATGATCCATACTACCATTTTCACGTACCATTTTCTAAAATTACCTAACCCATAGATGGGATGACACTTCCGAACCTTTTCAACCAGCGTCTACTGCCATTGAATATCGTGGCCACCCCAATATTGTGGGGCACAATAGACCCAATCTGCTGTTAGCTTTGGCCTTGTAAAGAGCGTGTATTGAATACAAAATTTCATGGGGTATAATTTTTTGCAAGTGCGTAATCTAATAGTCCTATTAGTGAGTTTTAAAAATGCAAGATGATTTATGCTTTAACCCATGATGGAAAGGAGAAGGTATTTGCGTTAAAGATAGAATCCAATTGTGTGTTTTTGTGTTACCATTTTCCTGAAAAACTGCTGGGCTGATTTTCCGTACCTCAAACATACGTATAGACCGACTCCGAGGCAGTTAGGCAACGGAAATGTCATGTAATTTTTGCTCCCACAGAGAAAAAATCGGCTAAGTGCGAGTCAGACTCGCGCACCGAGGGTTCCGTAATGCAGAAGTAAAAGTATTTAACTTATTATCACAAATCCCTTCTTAATGAACCGCAAACCTAACTTTGTTTATAGAAGTTTATTGTAGATTTCTTATGCTACTTATAGCGTTGATTTTATTTTTAAAATAATAAATAAAAGTCTGTTTTAGAATTTACAGGTAAAGAAAGCCCTTTCATATGATACCTCATTTGGTATAGTTATCTTACTTTGAAAATTGAGAATACTTACTAATGAAGTATTTTTTCATTAATATATTTTAATTGTTTTTTGTGATGTAATCACAAATTCACGGTTTCGGATTGTTTTCTTTACTTGTGCTTTAAGAGCTACCTACTTACCAAATTTCATGATTCTAGGTACCCTATAGACTTTCTTAGACTGACACGACCGACGGACAGACAAACAGACATACAAGTGATCCTATAAAGTATAGGGGGTTCCTTTATCCCTTTTGAGGTACGAAACCCTAAAAAGATAACAAATTCGTAATAGAAACCCTTGCAAGCACCAGAATGATAAAAAAGAGCTACTTTTTAAAGGCACTGATGTATGTACGTATATGACCTCATATTTCCAAACCGTATCAACCTGCGTTCATTGGCCTACAATTTCGTAGCAACCGCAATTTTGTTGGGTATAATAGACCCCATTTATCTAAGCCTTTTCACAACTTTGTACATCTCTTGTATCAGTTAGACCTACATTTTTACCCAACTACGGCAAAGCCAAAAGGAAGGGTTATGATTTTAGCACGTCTATTTATGTATGTATGTATGTTTTTAGCAGATTTTTGTGTGAGATTCTGTGTGTACCACCGTAGCGCCTAAACTACTGGATCGATTTTGATGAATGAGAGGTATCTATTGATTCGTTGTTACGGTTCGGGTGACATAGGCTACATTTTATTTACGAAAAAAATCGAGAGGTTACCTTCGAGCGGTTTCTAGATTTTTAAATTAGTTTCGGATAGACATAACAGATGGCGCCACTAGCTGTTTACTCCGCGCTTTCTACTTATTAAATTATTAAGCGTAGTCGGGTTTTAGTTCACGAACTTTATACTTGTTTCACATGAATATGTACTTTACGCTATCTATAATGGGCTTCATAAGAAAACTTCAGTGACATTCGCTATTTTTTGGCGGCGGCCATCTTCAATTTGCAATAATGCTATTCTACTAGTCAAGCCCTTTCATTTGATACCCATATTAAGGGAGTTGTGAAAAAATATGTAGTCCGCCATTTTGTAGCGGCGGCCATCTTGGATGGATTTTCATCAAACATAGCTAACAACAATCTCGACTAATTCACCTTTTAAACAGAAAAAACCGCATTCAAATCGGTTTACCCGTTTGAGCGCCACAGAGGAACAGACACACACACACACACACACACACACACACATACACACACACACATACACACACACACACACACACACACACACAGACACGTCAAACTTATAACACCCCGTCGTTTTTGTAACAACACAAGTAACAACACGCTGTTGCATGAAGCAATATTTTCATAAAGTCTCAACCTTCGTTAACAATTCCCTAAGACCGCTATATTGTAGGTACATACCTAATAGAATCAATCTGAGTATTTTCATAACTTTGTACAGCCCTTATATAAATAATATCTACGTAATGACCTAAGTACATCACAACTATGCTTTGTAGACTAGCTTTGTAGCTTTGCTGACTCTAGCGAGCCAAAGTTTGTGAAATTCAAAATAATTGTACTGTTGTATGAAATAATATTTCCGCACGATCCCAACCTTCGTCCGTTAGGCTCTAACATTACACCAAGAACGCTACATTGTGGGGTATAATAGACCCAATCTATCGTGGCCGTAAGCGTGTGTTGAATACAAATCCGATATTTGTATTCTACCTCCAGACAATACAGAGTACAGACAGCTATGTTATTGTTTTGCTTACAATGTATACCTAACCTTAGAATTGTCTGAGCATTTTCGTTCTGTCTGATACGGAATTTTACAAAGCTAGACATTTAGTTTTTAACCGACTTCAAAAAAAGGAGGTTCTGTATTCGACCCGTATGTATGTATGTATGTATGTATGTAAGTATGTTCGCGATTATCTCCGCAACTAATGAACCGATTTTGATGATTGTTTTACTATCGTAATCTACATACTTTCAGGAAGGTTTTAGTGTATAACACATCGAGTTATCATTCTTACATACGAAGTTATAACCATAAATGTATACATATGTCACTAATATGTTCTCTGATATTGCCAGACCTATTGCTGAAGTCTAATATAGCTATTCTGTCCAAAGACTTCACTCTGCTACGCCCACGTAACGTTGACCTTTTGCAAAAATTTTTGGGCCGAAGTCAGTACAGCTGTACTATAGAGTGATTCCTTGGAGTTTGTGCACGGTTACGTGTATTTCTATTCTATACAAAGCCAAGGGTGTGAAACTGGTCTCGTATAGATTGTAAATTACTTTTTAATCAAGGTCTTCCAAATTATACAAGAGTAGTATCTACGCACACAAACTAATCTTGCATAGATCGGAAATTAGGTTAGGTTGGGTTAGAACATTATAAAACCATTCACCTATACTTAGTATGACACATAAAATGTATGTAATATGTCACAGGATATTTAATAATAATTAATAATATATAGGTCATAATCTATTTTACTTAGTTCTCATTAATATTATTATTAATATAAAGAAAACAAATCACTAAAAAGCATAAAATAATTTTTTTCAAAGAAAAATGAACCGACTTCAAACGTATCGAACTAAAAAAGTTTAAAATAATTTTTTATTCATTTAGATTGACGATTAAACTACCTAACTCAAATAATATATAATTTTTTGGAGTCGGCGCCAAACCACATTCAATTCGTCTTAGTAAAATCAGAGTAACTATCCACTTTTGAATGCGAGCGTGGTGAACCATAATAGTCGCGGAGGGTGAGGCTGTCCAGGACGCGGGGAGCATATTTTCAACTTGAAAAGTACGAGTCATTTGGCGCCGACTTCAAAAAATTATATATTATTTGAGTTAGGTAGTTTAATCGTCAATCTAAATGAATAAAAAATTATTTTAAACTTTTTTAGTTCGATACGTTTGAAGTCGGTTCATTTTTCTTTGAAAAAAATTATTTAACCTACCTATTTCAAAAAGGAGGTTCTCTGTTCGACCTGTGTAGGTACATATGTATGTTCACCAAATTTCAAAACCAATTAAGCGATTTTGATGATTTTTTCACCATCATAATTTTACATATTTTCAGGAAGGTTTTACTTTTAGGTATATAGTTAACAAACCTAGATATCATTCTAATGTACGAAGTTCTCTTAGATTCCTGGACCGAAGTCGGTTTAATTTTTCTTAAAATATTGGCTGTATATCTTAGTGGGGACCTCAAAGAGTTACTCAAACCTTAATGCGTAGGCATATGCTAGTCGATTTCACAAAGTTCTTGTATCTTATTACTTCTCGAACACATAGATATAAGCCAGACGTAGAACCAAGTAGAGTAACAAACTCAATCTTGTATAGTAAGTAGCTCTTTTAAGCATCTTCAATTAATCATCCAAGAATCTAAACCAAGCCAAGTAGAATCAGATTTTTACAAAGATAATATAATCCATAACATATTTATGAAGTGAAAACTTCTCGCGCGTTGAGCACTTTTTGGGTGAACAAAAATCATGGAACTCGCGTCATCGTCCCCACACGCTTTCCTTTGGTATTCTTTACAGGGCCGCCACCACTTGGAAGCAGATGGTATGTAAATACCTATCTACTTTGAATGACAGCCTTGTTGGTCCTACGGTTAGCACGTTCGACTGTGGATCACGAGGTCCTGGGTTCGATTCCCGGGTCGGGCCAAAAAAAAAAATGAGGTATTCGGTTTTTCTGTCAAGAAATTCTCAGTGCCAGCCCGGAGTTGGAAGTTGGCGGTGATAGATACACCCCCGTGCCTCGGAGAGCACGTAAAGCCGTCGATCCTGCGCCTAATCTCTCTCCGGTCGTGTCATATATGGCGTCCCATCGGACTATGAGAGTGAGGGAATAGAGAGTGCACCTGTGTATGCGCACACACTTGTGCACTATAATATCTCCTGCGCAGA
Organism: Melanargia galathea; assembly: GCA_920104075.1. Taxonomy (NCBI): domain Eukaryota; kingdom Metazoa; phylum Arthropoda; class Insecta; order Lepidoptera; family Nymphalidae; genus Melanargia; species Melanargia galathea. The sequence goes on along the minus strand of OV049874.1, from coordinate 17,678,463 downwards.
TGGCTAGTCTCTGCCTCGGTTGAGATTGGCCGCCGTGGTCGAAATTCGGTCAGGAGGACATTACATGTGTGTACTTTTTGGATGAACAAAAAGCGTGAAACTCGCGTCTGCCAATAGAAGTGAAAACTAAGTAACTTGTGAAATGTATCCTCGAGCTATTATTTTTGAATTATTTTTGGTTTGTAAAGAAGTGTAAATTTAAACTTTAATCCTTGATCACTTCCACAGTCGTTCACTTTCGGCAGTCCCCAAAAATTGCCTCGCATTTTTTATCCAAGAAAGGTAAATCGGTGCCATCAAAGTCTTGATATCTAACATCACCTGAGCATGGGAACAGGAATACCGCAAAATGAGTCCATTTTTTAAGGAAATCCTTTTAGATATCGATATAATACGAGGCGATATGACCGTACCCTTTCAACCCGTGTCCGCTGGCTTTGAATTTCGAGATTGCAACACACTGGGGCGTGATAGATCATATCTGTCGTAGATACGAGCCACGTGTAAAACGTGTGTCAAAAATGTGGTCTGACCTAGTTTTTCTAGTTTTTAGGGTTCCATACGTCAAAAAGCTGTGATAGCCTAGTGGTTAGGACGACCGACTTCTAATCGGAGGTCGTGGGTTCGATCCCGGGCACGCACCTCTAACTTTTCGGAGTTATGTGCGTTTTAAGTATTTAAATATCACTTGCTTTAACGCTGAAGGAAAACATCGTGAGGAAACCTGCATGCCTGAGAGTTCTCCATAACGTTCTCAAAGGTGTGTGAAGTCTGCCAATCCGCTTGGCCAGCGTAGTAGACTATGGCCAAAACCCTTCTCACTCTGAGAGGAGACCCGTGCTCTGTAGTGAGCCGGTAATGGGTTGATCATGATGATGATGATGATACGTCAAAAGGAAAAATTAACCCCTATAGGATCACTTTGTTGTCTGTCTGTCCTGTCTGTCAAGAAAACCTATAGGGTACTTCCCGTTGACCTCATAAAATCATGAAATTTAGCAGGTAGGTAGGCACTAGGCAGGTAGGTGTATATAGCACAAGTAAAGGAAAAAATATGAAAACCGTGAATTTTGGTTACATCGTAAAAATAAAATTAAAATGTGTTCATGAACAAATAATTAGTGCTTTCAATTTTCAAAGTAAGATAACTATACCAAGTGGGGCTTTTATAAAAGGGGCCACATGAAAGGGCTTTTACCTGTACATTCTAAAACGCAGAAAGTCTGAAAGACGCTAAATCTGGAGTTGAAAACTAATTTCGTAAAACGCAGGTTACATTAGAAGCGAAGCGAAGCGAAACGAGGTTCATATTGCTTCGCTCATGTGGCTAGACTAATAATTGAGATCTCGCAAATTCGTATCGCTGGCTTCATTTATCTCTATAGTTCGCAGTGAGAACCGAACTATGAAACGACGTGGTAGCGACATGAGCGAAGCAAATCAAACCTCGTTTCGCTTCCCTCATTCCGCTAGACTATGAGAACTCGCAAGTTCGTATCGCTGGCTTCGCTTAGCTCTGTAGTTCGCGGTGTGAACCAATTTATGAAACCACGTGGTAGCGACATGAGTGAAGCTAAACAAACCACGTTTCGCTTCGCTCATGTCGCAAGACTATGAGAGCTCGCAAGTTCGTATCGCTGGCTTCGTTTAGCTCTGTAGTTTGCGGTGTGAACCAATTTATGAAACCACGTGGTAGCGACATGAGCGAAGCAAATCAAACCTCGTTTCGCTTCCCTCATTACGCTAGACTATGAGAACTCGCAAGTTCGTATCGCTGGCTTCGTTTAGCTCTGTAGTTCGCGGTGTGAACCAATTTATGAAACCACGTGGTAGCGACATGAGTGAAGCTAAACAAACCACGTTTCGCTTTGCTCATATCGCAAGACTATGAGAGCTCGCAAGTTCGCATCGCTGGCTTCGTTTAGCTCTGTAGTTCGCGGTATGAACCGAAGTATGAAACAACGCGATAGCGACATGAGTGAAACGAAACAACCCTCGTTTCGCTTCGCTCCACTCCCAGTGTGGTCTGAGCTTTAGCTAGGATGAAGTATTTTATTAAAATTTTGTCCAGTAGCCGTTCACCGGACACCGGACAGCACTGCAGGGCAAACAGATGCAGAACTCGGCAAACTATTCGGCCAACTTGAATGTAGTTTAAAGTTTTGCATTGCGCAAGTTCCGCCGGAGGCAGATGAAAATTGAGATTGAAATACGGACAAGTTTATAACATCAATACTATTATTAGCAAGTTGTAGTACATGATCCGTGATACGAGTAGAGGCACTCAAATCAAAAACTTTATGGCCCCTGTACACAATGTCCCCAATGCGTTCGGCGAGCGCCGGCCGATGTGTAAACGCTGTTGCGAACTACGCCAAGATATTTATAACCCGCGGCACGTAAGTCGAGCGGTGACCTTCAAGTGTGCGCAGAGTCGTAGGAGTGAGCGGGACACAATACGATACAAGAGCCAATCAGCGCTTACGAGGGATCCGCGTGAGCTAATCAGTGCTTACGAACGATCCCCACGCCCCCCCCGCGACCCCCTCACACCCCGAGATACCTCATTTTCGACTTCTGCGCATTGAAGGTCACCGCTCGATTTACGTGCCGCGGGTTATAGATGATGAAATAAAAGACCACCAACATTTACGTGGCCCTGAACACGTGATTCGCCTATAGTGTATTTGCCGAGCGTATTGAGCCAATGTTAATTTACATACGTTCTTCATAAACAATTCTATATTCCGTTCCGTGGATTGTAACACTTAAGTGACAGTACACAATGTATACAGAAAAAACTAGTATAATATATCAACAAATATAGAAATCCCAAACTGCCCCCATGACATAGAACCCTAAACCATCACTTGGCTCACCACATCAGTAGAAAGGTTAACACATTATAGCTGAATAAATAGTGTCGTTATTATGACAGCGAATGGAAAGTTGTAGACTTAAACAGATGCGCCAGTTAGCGAACTATTCGGCGAACTTGGGAGTAGTTTACGCTGTGAATCCGGCAACTTTGGCCATCGGGAGCGCCGGACCAGCGAGCATCGGGCTACAGATTAAAGTACTTCCGATACAAGTTCAGACTACATCATAACAAGTTAGTGTTACGAGCTTTGAGGTACTACATTGCGGAGTGGTGCAAATTCTTCAAATGCATTTGTGTGCATAGAGTTCGAAGCCGATGCAATAAAGATTTGGGCTTCTGTAGTGGCCACATATACGGGATATGCCATTGAATATAGCGATAACCGTAGGTGTGTAAATCTGCCATTGAAACTCTTTGATCTGCCAAAATTTACCGCCAGCCAATGCCATGCCCAATGGCATATTCCGTATATGTGGCCGCGACTTTAGGGTGGACCGAGTTCGATCCTCGGCAAGCACATCAACTTTTCGGAGTTGTGAGTTTCAAGCATTCAAATATCACTTGCGTAGGCTCTCTTGATAATTTATGTTAGTAATTTATATAAATACAAGATATAATTTAAGAAATATTAAACCGACTTCAATATTTTATTATACTCGGTACCAAAATAATGGAGAATAACTGAAAAGAGAAAAGAATCCATATCGCATAACTACTGAACCGATTTTGATGTAGATTCCCGCGCTACCTGCGAGTACTCCGAGTTTAGCACGCCGTTTTGAAAAATACTAAACAACTAAAACTACAAGTACCTATAAGACAAATGGTTTTTTATTTAGGTAGCGCTTAAATTACGGTAGCGTTCCCCGGCCCTTAGGTACTTACACCCTGTATAAGTCGAATAAGCTGGTTAAGCAATTTCTATCCAATTTGGTAACTGGATGGGTGACCGACTTTGGAGGTCCTCATAAAAGTTTTTTGGTTCCGGTTATCATAACTTACATCAACTTAAGAGTTGGAATCCACATGTACTTTTAGATGAGTAGTATGCGGAAGGATTCATTGTGCTTAGTCTAAGATCGGAGCACTCGAAAACGAACTCGAAAACTATTGATCGAATCACAAGTGAATTCAGAGCAAAATGAACTCAAATACTCGTATTTTAAAGTCGTAATTCCATAGTTCGAATATGTATTTTACAACATTTCTGCTTGGGGCGCTCGTTGTGTTCGAATGCTGAATGTATTGGCAAACTCAAACCTTAATACAAGCCATTTTAGGTCTATTTTACTCTTAAATCGATCAATAGTTTTCGAGTTCGTTTTCGAGTGCTCCGATCTTAGACTAAGCACTCATGTATTATTTTCCCAAACAAGTTAAGTTCGTAAACTAAAACCCGACTACGCTCAATAATTTAGTGGGCAAAAGCGCGAGGCAAGCAGCTAATGGCGCCATCTGTTATGCCTATCCGAAACTAATTTATTAATCTAGAAATTTGCGCAAAGATGACTTCTCAATATTTTCGTAAATAAAATGTAGCCTATGTCACCCGGACCATAACAACGAATCAATAGACACCTCATTCATCAAAATTGGTCCAGTAGTTTAGGCCCTACAGTGGTACACACAGAATCCCATATGAAAATCGGCCATACATGCATGCATACATACATATATACCTACATAGACATACATGCTAAAATCATAACCCATCCTTTTGGCTTTGCCGTAGTCGGGTAAAAATCCCCTACCATTAAGCGATTAATGGAAATATAGGTCACGATCACGAGCAATGAGTAAAATGTTGCCGAGAGAGAAAAGTTTACAAACTTATTTCCTCCTATCTATTCTCGCTACTCAACAAAACAGCGCCTAATTTATTTCCAATAACGCTTGAAACACGAGTGTGAAAATCTCAAAGTTCCCGCTGCTACAGCAGTTCGCTGTGAATTGTGCGATTTTCTGCGACAAACGGTCGTGGGAACATTTCTATATGACGTGACTTTTATTCCACCGGAGTGGAGTAGTTTACTGGTGTTTTATTTTATTAACCCCCGACGCAAAAACAACGGGGTGTTATAAGTTTGACGTGTCTGTGTGTGTGTGTCTGTCTGTTCCCCTGTGGCGCTCAAACGGGTGGACCGATTTGAATGCGGTTTTTTTTTGTTTGAAAGGCGAATTAGTCGAGAGTGTTGTTAGCTATGTTTGATGAAAATCGATCCAAGATGGCCGCCGCTACAAAATGGCGGATTACATATTTTTTCACAACTCCCTCAATATGGGTATCAAATGAAAGAGCTTGACTAGTAGAATAGCACGTTGCAAATCCAAGATGGCCGCCACCACAAAATGGCGAACGTCGGGGGTATTTTAAATTTTCAATTTATACTTGTATTTTATTCACTACAAGTTAGTCCTTGACTGCGACCTCACCTGGTGGTACGTGACTAAGGTGCCTTGGAAGAGCTTGGAATAGGTATGGCAGTTTTTATTAAACCCATACATACCCCTGATCGGTTTCTACGCGACATCGTACCGGAACGCTAAATCGCTTGGCTTTACCGGTAAGGTGGTAAATAGCCACGAAGCCTCCCACCAGAGCAGACCAGGGATGATTTAGAATTATGAAATCCTAAATTGCCCCTGCCAGCAATCGAACCCGGGACCTCCCATTTATAAGACCACAGCGCTCACCACTGCGACAGGGATGTCGTCAGAAAACTAACGTCAAGTGTTTGAACGCCTTCGACGGCTCAATAACTGAACGGATCTTGATAAAAATTGGCACAGATTAACGGATAACGGACAGAGATCCTAGAAAATCCAAGAGTTTTCACAGAATTTTTAAATATCCACGCGGACGAAGTCACAAGTATCACCTACTCTAGCGGCACGCTATGATGGCCGGTTTGACGTTTGTCCGCTCATGAAGTTCCGTATTAATTGATAACGACTTTGAAGGAAATAATTGTATTACTTTATTGACGATAGTGATGTGCAGAGATTCATAAATTTTATCGAATGTAGTTTTAGGTTTAGGACTCAAAATTTATTTATTAAATTGATTTCTTAAATGTATACAAGTGTAGAAAAATCAGTTTGCACCATTTAAGGGGTGAATGTACTTGTGAATATGAACAATTTTCACTATGTGGACAAACCTCTGAAATCGCAAAAAAATATCAATAAATTTTTAAAAATGGAATCTAATACGATCGTCACATAGGATCGCTGGCTAGCACAACTACTACCTCCGGCAAACTCGCGTCAATGCTCAATGCAAAACAAAGCAGTTTCGAATTGACGTTGCTTCGAAAAGTATAAACTGTCAGTGCAATGCGATTGTGATATAGTTTTGACCTGGCTTTGGATTTCAAATATTGATACTGCATTACTGTTGACCCTTGCTCGTTAATTTGGACTCTGTTCAAGCCCTTTGTTGTGGATTTCGTCGATATGACCGAACGTACGCAGAGAACTGTTCTAAATAGTCAGACACGTGAGTTCGTAATACGCCTTCGTAACTATTTCGATCGTGAAGCTCAAAATGGAGGGCCAATTTTACCTATAACGTCAGTGGTTGAACGCGTAGCTGATGCGCTTAATATTGGACAACGAACTGTTAGACGGATAACTAAAAAAAAATATGGCGAGACTGGCACAGAAGAAAATAAACTTCACACACCAAAAAAGAGAAAACGAGCAAAACCAGTCGTAGGCATCGATAGCTTTGATGCCGATGCTATCCGAAGACATGTTTACGGCTACTATTTACAGAAGGAGTATCCAACAAGAAAAAAGTTGGTGCATTCACTGAAGGAAGCTGGATTATTCTTCGGTGGGGAAAGTTCTTTAACGAAGATTTTGAAGACCATTGGATTTCGATACAAAAAATGTAACAAACGCAAAATATTGATGGAAAGATTTGATATAGCGATGGCAAGGTATACTTTTTTACGGCAAGTGAAAGAAATCAAAAATTGGCAAAATGTTGTGTTCTTGGATGAAACATGGCTTAATGCTAACCATACTGTAGGCCGTTCTTGGAACGATGACACAGCAGCATCTACTTCCAAAGTTCCTGTAGGAAAAGGATCGCGACTTATAATTTGTCACGCCGGAACCATCAACGGGTTTGTCGAAGGTTCTCTCATGGCTTTTGCGTCAAAAACCACTGGAGACTATCATGAAGACATGAATGGAGAAAAGTTTACTGAATGGTTTACCTCAATGTTGTGTAGCCTCCCTGAACCATCTATTATAATTATGGACAACGCCCCATACCACTCGATGCAAATTGACAAGCCACCTGCCCAATCCCAAAAGAAAGCTGATATCGTCGCATGGCTTCGTAAAAATGGCGTAGATGCAAACATGAATATGTTAAAAGCGGAATTAGTACGTCTTTTAAAAGAAAACAAACCAACCAAGATCCGATACGTCATTGACGAAATAGCATTAGAACATGGGCACAGAGTTATACGGTTACCGCCTTACCATTGTGAGTATAATGCGATTGAGTTGGTGTGGGCTCAAATTAAGGGATATGCTGCAAGACACAATACAGAACCCCCATTTACCACAAAAAAAATGCTAAAATTATTAGAAGAAGCTTGTGAACATGTGACTAAAGGAGACTGGGAAAAGGTTGTGAATAGAACTGTTAAATTAATAAGGGAAGATTATGAAAGAGATGTGAAAATAGATAATATTATAGAAAACGAACATATAATTATTAATGTATGTGATGATAGCAGTGACGACAGTGAAAATAGTAGTATGGACGAATCTGATTAATTATGGCCTTTTGTGGCACCTTTTTTGGTATCTTTTGTATTCATATGTTTCTTGTGTGCATATAAAGTATGTATATTCATTTTCGTTCAAATATTCAGTTCGTTCAAATAAATTAAATAAACATATACATTTTTGTTTTATTAAACCTATTTAATCAGGTACAAAAACAAAACTTAATTGTTTTTTGTTCGAGAATAAATTGACATTCCACATCACTATTGTAATGTGTCAAACCGGCCATCATAGCGTGCCGCTAGTGTAGTCAGTCATACTTCCGTAATAATCGAGCATCTGTTTCCTGAAAGGGAATAGGCGGTGATGCTACCATTAAAAATATAAAATCTTACAACACTTAATTGAGGAAAATCCTGCCAACGAAATCCGTTGAGATTATCTTTGATGATTTTTTTAAAAGAGGCCTTCCTTAAAATTAAATTCGATTAGGGGATTACCTGGCGCAGGGTCCGGCTTGGTAGGTTCAATTTTAAGATAGAGGTAAACCGCCGATTCCATCTCCGCTGGGCAGCGTTGAGGAAGCTTCAAGATGTCTTCTTGCTCCAACCGTTCCGTTCCAACCGAGAAGAACCAGTAAGAAACTCGGCGGTTGCTCTTTTTAAAAATAACAATATAACGACTTATGTAAGTACATGATTGAAATGCCGTCTCGCGCATTGCTGGAACGAGTTAAATCCATGCTTTTTTATCGTTTATATAATCTTCAATTGTATAATAAGCTTTTTTTATGATATGCATACTTTTAACAGAGTTCTTAAACTTGTGTAAAGGCAAGTCTAAGATTGCTTGTGGAATTTTGTTATTAAACAAACGGCACATGATCGTGTTTTGTGACGATCCTTGCAAGAGACCTATGCCCAGCGGTGGACATGCACCGGTTGAGATGACGAGGACCACGAACAAGAAATGCCTTGGTAAAGATGCACGCACACTAATCACGCCGTCATGTCTCTAGAAGGAGAATATCAGCAAGTAAATTGGACATCAAACGTTCCTTTGCGCCTCGGTAATTGTTCAAAGCCAACAGCTGCTCCAACCGTTACTTATCAGTGACATTTCTTTCCCTCCTCAGTTTTATACCTCCTTAAAGGTGATCGCATACCTACTACGCGACGACACGCTAAGATGCGCAAAATTCACAAAAGCTGCACAGTACTGAGAATACGTATTATGTTCTCCTGATCGAATTTTGGCCATGATGGCTAATCTCAGCAGAGACTAGCCAGTTCGTTCGTTCGTTCGTTCGTTCGTTCGTTCGTTTCAACCAATAGACGTCCACTGCTGGACATAGGTCTCTTGCAAGGATCGCCACAGCACACGATCTTGTGCCGCCTGATTCCAGCGGCTGCCAGCGACTCGCTTGAGATCGTCTGTCCAACGAGTGGGGGGTCTACCTGCGCTTCGTTTACTGGTGCGAGGTCGCCATTCAAGCACCTTGGGACCCCATCGTCCATCGGTTCTTCGAGCAATGTGCCCCGCCCATTGCCACTTCAGCTTTGCGACTCGATGAGCTATGTCGGTAACTCTGGTTCTCCTGCGGATCTCTTCATTTCTGATTTGATCCCGCAGGGATACCCCGAGCATAGCTCTCTCCATCGCCCGCTGAGTGACCCTGAGCCTTCTTATGAGGCCCACTGTGAACGACCATGTCTCAGATCCGTAAGTCATCACTGGCAACACGCACTGTTTGAACACTTTCGTCTTCAGACACTGAGGGATATTAGACGAAAAGACATCTCGAAGTTTCCCGAACGCTGCCCAGCCGAGTTGGATTCGGCGGTTGATCTCTTTCTCGGCCAGTTACGACTGAGATATTACAGTGCTCAAGTGTGTGCGCAAGCACAGGTACACTCCCTTACCCTCATAATCCGAGATGCCATTACCAAAGAGGACCAGAATCGCCACATCTTTGAGCTTTCGGTCTGAAGCTGCATATTTTAGCTCGTATAGCTTCGTTTAGCTCGCACAATTGGCTGCACGCTACTCTACGTAAACTAAACTAAGCTTAGCTTAATATTGGTTACGTGCGTTGCGTGCTCCCCTTGCGTCTTTCACAGCTCCTGCGCCTTCTGCGTGCGTCGCAGCTGCTGTAGTGTGCGAACTCCTTACAAAGCATAATATTTACTGTCAGACTTATTAATTCACTTTGAGAAGGGTCTGAACGTTCATTGTCTCTGATATTAATTAAATATCGAGACTGAGGCTGCCTGGAAAATACGATCCTGTATAAAGAAACAATTTATTAAATACCAATCATGTTCTGTACCTAGACGTTCTTATTAATTGAGCCTTGTTTGGGTAATGCTAGATCTCAAGTCAAGTTAAATTAAATTAGTCAAGTTAAATTTATTCAAAATTCGTACACTGTACACTTTTTGAACATCGATTTAAAAAGTACATGAAAGTAAGATAATGGTAGTAATTACTTACGAAAACCTAAAATTAAAACTACGAGGGTTCCAACCGCGCCGTCGTCTGAGAACGTGCGTATATTATGTTCGATTTTTTAAAATTTATGGTTGTAAGTACATCTCCGCCGCGAAACAGCAGCAGCCAGATGGATAGGATAGGTGCATTATGCATAGTCAAATTATTATGTTACAACAGACAGTTTTAGGAACAGCCTGAAGAATAACTCTTTGATGCCATCAGTCAGTCTGCCTGCGCTAATTGAGTGCGTCATCTATCTATAGCACCTGACAAACGTTTTATCGTGAATACAAAAAACAATAAAGGAAATGGTTAATGCTACAGCATAGAATACGTATACAGCTACTGTAAGAACCAGTTGTACTGGCCATCACCACCGCCACCATTACAGCCTTTTAACGTCCCACTGCTGGGCCTCCTCTCTCATAGGAGAGAATGATTTAGAGCTTATACCCGCCGCACTGCTCCAATGCGGGTTCGCGGGCTTTATTGTCAAGTGATAGTGATAATAACCGGGACCAACGGCTTAACGTGCTCCGAGGCATGGAAGTGAAACTACCAACTCCGGGTTAGCACTGGGAATTTCTTGACAGAAAAGTTATACTGACGGTTGCTCTTTATTCCGTGCACCCAGCATCAGCCATCTCGGTGATCGTTACTGATTGTTTTATGGTATGATCGTAATTTGTTATCATAATTGTTAAGATAATACTCTCATCGCCCCTAATGTTAGTCCAACGTTGTTGTTTCTCGCCAGTGAGCAGCTGTCAGTATCTGCCCTGCTATTTATTTCTCGCTGACCGATGGCGGAATTTACTGCACTCCCAAACGCAATCAGGTGTGATAATAGCCTATCAGAATTGCAATGCCAATAATTCAAATTGTTTCGATCAGTATTAAGTATTTGATAGTGATTCTATAAATTATTCTGAATTGACGTCATTTTATAAAATCATGACCAATTATAACGGAAATAAAACAATAAAAATACCGAATCACAACATATGGTATAGTTGATATGGTAATCTAGATGGTAATAGCTACTATGCACCAGATTAGAATGACTAGAGAATACCATTCGACTCGAATCTCGTTAGAATAAAAGTAGGTAAATACACGAGGAAATTTAATCTTGTTGGGTATTCTGATTTATTGGAGTCAATTCGAACCTCGCCCGTTTGTCGGACGATCTTGCTTACGGGAAAAAAATCAAAAGGAAATTGGATTCTGCGCCGTCTGTGCGTCCTAGATCTTGTGCGATCTGGCTATTTTATTTGCATTGAGAAAACTGAGAGTTGTCATTGTACTAGAGGCCTGTTTCATTTTCCGGGATAAAAAGTGGACTACACCACTTGTATAATCCTATATCCGCCTATTAAACTTTAAATCTGCCTATATATCTGAATAGGTATATCCTAAATCTGCCTGTTAAAGTCCCATCAAAATTGGTTCAGCATTACGACATTATCGGTTCATCATCATGAAAATTAACCATGCCAAATAGACAGACAGATAAACAGACAAATATTTTCGACTATTTTTTAGGGTTTATGGTATCGTTCAAAGTATCATAATTTAAGGGTTAGTTATTTCGAAATCACATTTTGACGTGATAACGTCTTGTAAATCGATGAACGCCGGCTGCATGCACGAAAAAGCATGACTCATTGTCACGTACCGCAGAACGTAGCGCGTAGCACGTAGCACGTAGCGCGGAACGTAACACGTAGCGCGGAACTAAGCGTTCGGCTTGTGACGCATCTATCTCTGTTTGTTTTCACTTAAAATTATCGTCCGTAAATCAACTTTACAGACAACCAATTTTTTAATTTTTACTTTTCCGAATCATTGAAATAGGACCCCAAATTAGGGCAATGTTATCTCAACTAGAGAATTAAGGCCCTAAATTAGAGCGGTTGGGCAATTTCAAGGATCTCAATTAGCGCACTGGTCCAACCGTAATGTAAATGCAGTTAGAGTTTAGCGTGGCAGTTTCCACTGGCGGCTTTGCAATAAAACCCCACACACTTTGGCCACATGAGTAGATATCCCTACAGAGAGGAAGCTTCATACAAGCGGCCCGCTGTAGGTACACTCACACATAGCGCACGTTTGCCATCCAACTGTGGGGCTAAGTTAGAGATAACTTAGTTATCAACAGTAAATGATTGCCAATGAATTAGTTCAATATACATTGCTGTTTTACTGTGTGAAATGAAATCACTGTTTATATTTCACACAGTAAAGCAGCAATGTATATCAAACTTTTTCGGTGGCTATCATTTACCTAAGTTAGAGAATAATCCTGATCCGGTAGCGTCAGCCGCGGAGCGTGCGCGAATCGTTGGTGAGAGCTCATGTGTGAGTGTACCTACAGCGGGCCGCTTGTATGAAGCTTCCTCTGTGTAGGGATATCTACTCATGTGCTTTGGCCCCTTTGGTCTCTTTATATCTCGTCTAGCTGGGTAACTAAGTAGATCATGTTGGGGCCCTTGGGAATTATTATGTCGTGCAACTTTGTGGATCTATATAAGATGCAATTTTTCTCGTACTCGTATTCTAAATGCAAAAGTGGGTTTGTTACTCTGTCGGTTTGTCCTTTAATCACGATGCAAATATTTGTAGGCGTAGATGCATGCTAGAGACTTTGGGAATTATTGCGTCGAAGCATTTTTTTTATCTCGTTAAGAAGAAATTTTTCTCATTATTTTTCTCATTATTTTCTCATTATTTTTTTCATAATTTTTCTCATTATTTTCAGTATTTGAAAAAAAAAAAAATTTGAGCACTAGTGGAGTCACTTCGTCTGTTCGATAATTTTAATATTTTCTAAATAAATGACATTTTGTTCAGAAAGTATTATAACAACTGTAAACAAATGTTCTTCGCGCTTTGTAAGTATACTGTCTATTGTCGTTTCAGTTTCGCGACTCGATGACGTATATACCTAATTTCGTTCTTTAAGGGATCTCTTAAGTCATCGCATTCGATAAATCCGTCAGTCAGAGAAAAGACTTTTATATCTACAAGTAAGCTACATGCTGCGATCTCACCTGATGGTAAGTGACAACTCAGTCTAAGGTGGAAGCGGAAGTTTGCCGGTAGGGTGGTAACTAGCCACGGCTGCCTTCCAGCCAGACTAGAGATAATTTAGAAATTATAAAATCCCAAATTGCCACTGCCGGGAATCGAAGAGATCTCCCACTTGTAAGACCACAGCACTTACTACTGCGCCAGGGAGGTTGTCGCAGACTGTTGCAAAACTGATAGAAAAACCTATAGTTCAAAGGATGCCTACAATTTGCCGGGAAGCCACAAAGGTTATGCATTGCAGTTTCCTAACAGAATTCCGCTAACGATGGAAATTCTAATCCTAATTTCTATTCAGGTCTCGACGTCGCGTCGACCTCCGACGTTTCTTTGACAAAGTTCCCGAATACCCAACTTCTAACTACCGCCGAGTTTATAGAATAGTTCCCTAATATCCCCGCCTCAATTTCTGTGTATTCGTCATGCCATGCATTTTAGTACGCCAACTACCCCAATTTGTGTACCTCGTTGAAATCTCTGCTCTTAAACTAACGGGAACTACTCTAATTAATGATTGAGCTTTTTTTGTTACAGGAACTACTCTAAGTAGTTAACGATTGAGCTTTTCGTTATTTCGTTGTCTAGCACAGGCCAGGCGCACTCTGCATTACCTAGCTACAAGTACCTAGCGCGCTCTGGTTGGTCGGGCCCATTCAATAACCCTTACTTAGTCAGAAGGCATAAGAGCTTTGAGAGATATTATTATAACGGTAGGTAGTTAGCGCTATTGTGATCTGTGTGCTTAGTCTAAGATCGGAGTACTCGAAAACGAACTCGAAAACTATTGATCGATTTCAGAGTAAAATAGACCTAAAATGGCTAGTATTAAGGTTTGAGTTCACAAGACAGTTCCCGGAGCGCTCGCTGTGTTCGAATGCTGAATGTATTGGCGAACTCAAACCTTAATACAAGCCATTTTATTAGCCAAATCGATCAATAGTTTTCGAGTTCGTTTTCGAGTGCTCCGATCTTAGACTAAGCACTCTGAATTGCACTTTATTGTGTCGTAGCAAGAGACGCTATTTATTTAAATGATTTTATGGAGTGAATCTTCTATCGTCAAGTCAAAATTATTTTTCAAAGTTAGTACGGTTATAAACATTATGAAGACAATAATTGTAGTAAGCCGTCTTAGTTAGGCCGCGTACATCTAAAAGCTGCTCTTCACCATCGCCGATAAAATCGCAGGCAATCGTCACGATCATCGTGCAAGCATCCACATGATCGTCCGTCATCGTTTATTGAGCGGATAACGGCGCGAATTCCTTTTGATGCGTCCCCGAAAACCGACAAGTCACCGATCGCAAAGATTGCTGACAATTGTGACGGCAATATCGGCGACTGCGGGCGATAAGCCCTGCACACGATCGTTCACGCGTGTGATCGTCTACTGTCGCTGATTGTGAAGAGGAGGCTTATGACTGCATTGCCAGTCACGGCAAATAAGTCTAGCGTTGACCTTCAATGCGCAGAAGTCGAAAATGATGTATCTCGGGTGGTAAGGGGGTCGCGGGGAGGGCGTGGGGATCGTTCGTAAGCACTGATTAGCTCTCGCGGATCCCTCGTAAGCGCTGATTGGCTCTCCAGTCGTATTGTGTCCCGCTCACTCGTGCGACGCTGCGCGCACTTGAAGGTCAGCGCTCGATTTACGTGCCAGGAGTTTATACCATCAGTTAAGATCTCAGTAAAGAGCTAACTTGCCCTTGAACAAAAATAATTATCCTCCACAATCATCCACATCATATTAAGATTTATTATTCTGAATATTTTATTTAAAAAAAAACTGTCAAGGAACATAATATCAATTCATATTGTGTCTGGTTGAAATCTCCCGATACCAATATAGTTGTTAAATTCTATCTACATAACTCTAACTTGTGTCTTATACACTGCCGGTATACTTTGCGTTTGTTTTAATTGGATTCTAATCCGACGGGCAATGTATAACGTCTAAGTTATTTTGTCGTTACTGCCACAATTTTTTTGACTTTTAATACATCCTCGGAGGCTCTGAAGAGGCGTCTATCTAATTGCTAAAAGTTTGCGTCGCAGGCGCGTACTCTTGTTTCTCGTAATTTTATTATGTCAGTTCTGTAATTTGAGATTAAGAGATTTGTTTTTAACCCCCGACGCAAAAACGACGGGATGTTATTAAGTTTGACGTGTGTGTATGTAAATTAGTCGAGAGTGTTCTTAGCTATGTTTGATGAAAATCGGTCCAAGATGGCCGCCGCTACAAAATGGCAAGTTACATATTTTTTCACAACTCTCACACAATATGGGTATCAAATGAAAGGGCTTGACTAGTAGAATAGCACTATTGCAAATCCAAGATGGCCGCTGCCACAAAATGGCAAATGTCAGGGGTTTTTAAATTTTTAATCTATATCTACTTGTTAATAAAAATGAATATAGCGGGAGCACTTTTGAATCTGTACGATTTTAAATTAAGTCCTGCTTTCTAGTTTTCTAGAGTAATTTGTGGAATAAAAGAGAGGACGAATTAAATGGTGTATGTTTTTAAATATGCTCGCTGCTTTTGCGTTGTAAATCGCTTGGCGGCACGGTTTTGCCGGTGAGGTGGTTACGGCTGAAGCTTCCCATCAGACCAAAAAATTTACAAATTATAATATAATTTCGGTTCATTCGAAATCACAAAAAGACACTTGAATTTATGAATATGAAATCCATGTACAGACTCTCTCATCAGAAAATATATAAAAATCCGGCCAAGTGCGAGTCGGACTCGCGCACGAAGGGTTCCGTACCATTATCAATAAAAACGAACAAAAATCACGTTTGTTGCATGGGAGCTTTAAATATTTATTTTATTCTATTTTTAGTATTTATTGTTATAGCGGCAACAGAAATACATCAACTGTGATAATTTTAACTGTCTAACTATCACGGTTCATGAGATACATCCTGGTGACAGACAGTCGGACAGCGGAGTCTTAGTAATAGGGTACCGTTTTACCCTTTGGGTACGGAACCCTAAAAATAATATAGATAGAGCAGACGACGGAGCGTTGCCGCAGTTAAACTAAACTCAGAGTATGATAGCTAACGTAATATTTACATGAGACATGTCCCACCATACGGGACGGCGGCCAAATTGTCCGCATCAAATAAAATACAAGAGGAATTTATTCGTCGTCATACTCGTATACAATATTTACATGCATGTCAAATATTTGATATGGTAAGACCATTCCAATGAAACATGTGTTTGAATTTCATCGCAAACAGAAATAGACGAGACCCTATTTCCTTGCGATGTTATATTTCGTATTTTACGCTTAAATTATTTGCTGGTGCAAGCTTATGCAAACAAGATGATCAGTTAGAAGTCTCTTTGCTACTCTTTCATTTCCTTTGACAGTGAGAGCACAAAATATTATTCATACTATTATATAATTGGGACATTACCTTCTTCACATGTGTAGAATTATAAGCACCATTCCGAACCTGTGGTAGATTCATTTGTCGATTGGTAAGCGCTTGTGAAAGTTTATCTGAATAAAATTGAAGATTATATAAATGATAAAAAGGCGTGAATTTGACTCGTTCCAGCAATGCGCGAGACGGCAATTCAATCATGTACTTAACATAAAATTGTTATATTGATATTGTAAATTTGGAAAAGAGCAACCGCCGAGTTTCTTGCTGGTTCTTCTCGGTTGGAATGGTATTCCGAACCAGTGATAGATTCATTTGACTATTCAAAAGTACTTGTAAAAGTTTATTTGAATAAAAACTTTTCTATTCTATATTCTATTCTATTCTATTCTATTACAAAGGTGCGAACTGGGCCATGACGGGTTGTGAGTGCTATCTTTCGCTCATTATCGTGTTATCGACTATCGAACAATCATTTTTTACTTTTACACACAACACCAGAGGAACAGGTTCCAGTTCCATAAGACTTGTAAGTGCGAGCGAGCAGTCCGTTATAAATTACTTATTTATGACTCAGTTCGCACGTTTGTAATTTCCAAACTATAATATAATATTATTTCAAATGTGAAAGTGTGTAGACAGACGAACAGACAGTCTGCTTGTTTTGTCTATATTTTTATGCTCAAATGCTGAACCGATTTCCAAAAGGACATTGCTCAGCATGCATAAAAAGTTCGCCTAACATCATTCAAGTCATGAAACTTTAATTTAATTAACTTTTAGTGTTTGGAATAAAAGATAGAATAATTATTATACTATGTCATAAGAACATAGTATATAATATGTAAGGATCTCGGAAAAACATGGACGAATACTAGGATAACATCTCGGACACCATAATATAATAGGTACGTAAATAAACATGCAATCGACACGTAATTCGGTATGACAAATACATCGACCAACCGAAAGTGAATCAAGTAGAACCGCGTCGCATTAACCGTGCGCTATAATTAATCAACGGCACTAAGTGATTTGTCTCGGCGTGATTAATTCCAATTGAGTTAACAGCTTACCAAACACCGACGTCTGCTTGTGTAGGTATTGCTTTGTTGTACGACCATCTCATAGGTCTAGTGATAGCTTGTTCGGCTGTGAATCGCGAGGTCCTGGATTCAAGTCCGTTAACAATGACAGGTGGTTGTTTATCAAAAACGCGGCAGCAACATTTTGTTTCTTATTTTATTTTGGTTCTCGATAAGAATTTTTTTTGCTGTTAGGGAACACTCTTTCCTTTGTACGTCAGTTGCTATTGTCTAGATACTTAATTATAAAATGAAAACAAAATTACTTTGCTATAATCCGCTAACAGTGTCAAATTTGTAGGCACAACACAACACAAATTCACCACAAAATAAACTCGACGATCGTTTCGCTCCGACACCGGAGCACCTTCAGGAGATGTCGATTTCACAACGGACTTTGCAATTGTCCGTTTGAATTATATTGTGGAATTCCGCAAAGTAACGCCTGCTTGTATTCAATAAACCTAATTATTAATTTACTTTTCTCTACTTTTGCCTTAAGAGGGTCATCGATCTCAACGGTAAGAGTCCATTAATCGTGTTGACTCTGGCGAGAGTGAGCTGGGCAACGCAAACAATAGGTACACGTCCGAGTCTACTTTTTCAGTACAACACCCAATTGATTACTGACACATAGATTGTGAATTAATAAGACTATTCTCCATAGCCGGCGACCTCCCTGGTGCAGTGGCAAGCGCTGTGGTGTTTTATGTGGGAGGTCCCGGGTTCGATTCCCGGCAGGGGCAATTTGTGATTTCATAATTTCTTAATTGTCTCTGGTCTGGTCTGGCCCAACTGGCTTCAGCCTAGTCACGTTACCACCCTACCGTAAAACCGTGCCGCCAAGCGATATATCGTTCTGGTTGATGTTGTCTAGAAACAGGTGAGGGGTATGAATTTGATAAAAACTACCATATCTCTATTCGAAGTTAACCGGTTTTCACCTTAGACTGCATGGTCACATCAGATGAGATTGCAGTCAGAGGCTAACTTGTAGATGAATAAAAAAAAGCCTACTGGACTGTTCTAGAATCTTCCATAAAAAAAGCAAAAGACACTGATTGAAAACATGTTTGTAGAGTGTATTGACAAAAATCAAAAGACACGTGGAATCATATTTGGTGGTAATAATATGTATGTCCTATTTGTAGGCTTTTTTTTTTCGAACATTCATCATCATATTTTTTTTATTCTTCCACAAACTAGCCCTTGACTGGAGTTATAACTGGTGATAAGTGAAGCATTTAGTGCAGTCTCAAATAGAAGTGGGTTTGGTATTTTGTGGAATCCATACCCTTAATCGATTTCTACGCAGCACTGCCCTACCTAATGCTAATCGCTTAGCGGCGCGTCTTTGCCGGTAGGGTAGTAATTGGTAATTAGTCATTGCTGAGGTCTCCCACAGGTAAGATCAGAGACAATTTAGAAATTACTAGTGGAAACAGCAGTCGTCGTCCGATGTCGTATGTCGGTGACATACCGACATTAGCGCCATCTACCGATACCCGGTAGGTTACCTATACTTACCCAGGAATTGTGTTTTCGAACCATCCAGAAACCCACACACACAAAATTTCATCCAAATCGGTCCGGCCGTTTAGGAGGAGTTACTCTAGCGGCACGCTATGATGGCCGGTTTGACGTTTGTCCGCTCATGAAGTTCCGTATTAATTGATAACGACTTTGAAGGAAATAATTGTATTACTTTATTGACGATAGTGATGTGCAGAGATTCATAAATTTTATCGAATGTAGTTTCTCATGAAGTTCCGTATTAATTGATAACGACTTTGAAGGAAATAATTGTATTACTTTATTGACGATAGTGATGTGCAGAGATTCATAAATTTTATCGAATGTAGTTTTAGGTTTAGGACTCAAAATTTATTTATTAAATTGATTTCTTAAATGTATACAAGTGTAGAAAAATCAGTTTGCACCATTTAAGGGGTGAATGTACTTGTGAATATGAACAATTTTCACTATGTGGACAAACCTCTGAAATCGCAAAAAAATATCAATAAATTTTTAAAAATGGAATCTAATACGATCGTCACATAGGATCGCTGGCTAGCACAACTACTACCTCCGGCAAACTCGCGTCAATGCTCAATGCAAAACAAAGCAGTTTCGAATTGACGTTGCTTCGAAAAGTATAAACTGTCAGTGCAATGCGATTGTGATATAGTTTTGACCTGGCTTTGGATTTCAAATATTGATACTGCATTACTGTTGACCCTTGCTCGTTAATTTGGACTCTGTTCAAGCCCTTTGTTGTGGATTTCGTCGATATGACCGAACGTACGCAGAGAACTGTTCTAAATAGTCAGACACGTGAGTTCGTAATACGCCTTCGTAACTATTTCGATCGTGAAGCTCAAAATGGAGGGCCAATTTTACCTATAACGTCAGTGGTTGAACGCGTAGCTGATGCGCTTAATATTGGACAACGAACTGTTAGACGGATAACTAAAAAAAAATATGGCGAGACTGGCACAGAAGAAAATAAACTTCACACACCAAAAAAGAGAAAACGAGCAAAACCAGTCGTAGGCATCGATAGCTTTGATGCCGATGCTATCCGAAGACATGTTTACGGCTACTATTTACAGAAGGAGTATCCAACAAGAAAAAAGTTGGTGCATTCACTGAAGGAAGCTGGATTATTCTTCGGTGGGGAAAGTTCTTTAACGAAGATTTTGAAGACCATTGGATTTCGATACAAAAAATGTAACAAACGCAAAATATTGATGGAAAGATTTGATATAGCGATGGCAAGGTATACTTTTTTACGGCAAGTGAAAGAAATCAAAAATTGGCAAAATGTTGTGTTCTTGGATGAAACATGGCTTAATGCTAACCATACTGTAGGCCGTTCTTGGAACGATGACACAGCAGCATCTACTTCCAAAGTTCCTGTAGGAAAAGGATCGCGACTTATAATTTGTCACGCCGGAACCATCAACGGGTTTGTCGAAGGTTCTCTCATGGCTTTTGCGTCAAAAACCACTGGAGACTATCATGAAGACATGAATGGAGAAAAGTTTACTGAATGGTTTACCTCAATGTTGTGTAGCCTCCCTGAACCATCTATTATAATTATGGACAACGCCCCATACCACTCGATGCAAATTGACAAGCCACCTGCCCAATCCCAAAAGAAAGCTGATATCGTCGCATGGCTTCGTAAAAATGGCGTAGATGCAAACATGAATATGTTAAAAGCGGAATTAGTACGTCTTTTAAAAGAAAACAAACCAACCAAGGTCCGATACGTCATTGACGAAATAGCATTAGAACATGGGCACAGAGTTATACGGTTACCGCCTTACCATTGTGAGTATAATGCGATTGAGTTGGTGTGGGCTCAAATTAAGGGATATGCTGCAAGACACAATACAGAACCCCCATTTACCACAAAAAAAATGCTAAAATTATTAGAAGAAGCTTGTGAACATGTGACTAAAGGAGACTGGGAAAAGGTTGTGAATAGAACTGTTAAATTAATAAGGGAAGATTATGAAAGAGATGTGAAAATAGATAATATTATAGAAAACGAACATATAATTATTAATGTATGTGATGATAGCAGTGACGACAGTGAAAATAGTAGTATGGACGAATCTGATTAATTATGGCCTTTTGTGGCACCTTTTTTGGTATCTTTTGTATTCATATGTTTCTTGTGTGCATATAAAGTATGTATATTCATTTTCGTTCAAATATTCAGTTCGTTCAAATAAATTAAATAAACATATACATTTTTGTTTTATTAAACCTATTTAATCAGGTACAAAAACAAAACTTAATTGTTTTTTGTTCGAGAATAAATTGACATTCCACATCACTATTGTAATGTGTCAAACCGGCCATCATAGCGTGCCGCTAGTATAGGTGACAAACACATGTACAGAAGAATTATATAGGTACGAGTGAGAGAGTTTACCGTATCGACGCGATGGGATGTTTGACAGTTACGAAACCCATGAACATTTTGTATGGGAAATGTTTTTTTATTTTATTATTTCGTCAATTTTCCAGTATTTTTAATGGTTATTCTGCTATTCGAATATTATATATTCAATTATACAGGGACAAATATAAAAAATCAAAAACCATGAAAATCGGTCCAGCCGTTCTCGAGTTATAAGAGTTCGAACAAACCCGACTTCGTTTTATATATTAAAGAAGATAAATCCTCAAATAGCCCGTTCCCGTCATAGCACCTGGGACCTTTTTCTTACAAGGCCACTCACTACTACGCCAGGGTGCTCATCCAGGGAGAATTTACGATCTATGTGGATTTTGCTGAACAATTATTTCGTCTACTTTGCTTGCGCAATGTCATCGACCCCGGGGGTGGTGAGAGGCAATTAGTTGTGTTGACTCCAGCGAGTGCTGAGCGAGGTAAACACAGAGACGTCTTTGCTCCATATAAACATTGCTAATTGATTGCTCTCAGCTTCGGTGACTGATGCTTTGACGATCTGGCGCAGTGGTGAGCGCTGTTGTCTTATTGGAGGTCCTGGGTTCGATTCCCGTTAAGGGCAATTTGGGACTCTTTTGACTTTGTTATGGCCATTTGCCCTTAATTTAATTTCTTCTTCGTCCTTTTCGAGTCTGTCAACATCGTTTTTACCCTTTTTTCGTCGCTGTCGGGTATATTTTCTGCGGCATTTCGTACAGAGGTCCCTCTTCTCTTTTATTTGCATGCAATTTGGGACTCTTTTCACGACTTCCGTGGCGCAGTGGTGAGGGATGTAGTCTCATCGGAGGTCCTGGGTTCGATTCCCGTTAAGAACAATTTGGGATTCTATAATTTCTAAATTTTGTCTGGTATGGTCTGGTGGGAGGCTTCAGGCTTTAGTCGTGGCCAGTTACCACCCTATCGGCAAAGTCGTGCCACCGAGCGATATATAGCGTTCCGGTACGATGCCACGTAGAAGCTCTCTTATCACTCAGGCGTACGAGTTTAATGAAACCCTGCCATAACTCTTCTACCATAGAATGGATCACCACAAGGTCCTGGGTTCGATTTGCCTGTCGGTTCATAAATAGTTCAATTGTGGTTTTCAAAGGGTTTTATGTCTCATGATAACTCTGCTGATAAAAGAGAGTAGTTTCCTGCATACCTAAATCCACCGGTGCGAAGTCAGGGAAAGTGAGCTGGGAATACCTAATGTCAAGTTCCTTTCAAAGAGGTGGCAGTTGTATAGATTCAGAACTTTAATTGGCAGTTATAGTACGGCAGCCCTGGAACAAAATTTTTAGTGATTAATAACAAGCTGAATTTTCGTGAGCAGGTTCGTTTTGACGAGACGAACAACTTTTTTATCTATGAAAATTCTCGATGGAGGTAGCTAATCGAGTGGGGAGGTGTTAAAAATTTCGATTCGCTCGGGTGGGAAATCGTTCCACTAAAGTAGGACTATGTAGCCATTTCATTATACAAGTATATTTTACTAAGCTGCATACAAAAAATCAGCTAGTTATTAATAATGTTTAATCATTTTCATAACCTCATTATTTGGAAATATTCGGAGTGGAGAACGCTGTAGAATATTATTAATAACCAGCTGATTTTTCGTATGCAGCCTAATAAATACTTGTATAATGAAATGGCCATATAGTCCTACAAATTTATTGCGATATTGATTGCGATACAAGTTTTAGTGTCATTGCCTCGTCAATTCATTTGTCGGTAATTGTGTACAACATTTTGGAGATATCTCTCAATAATTTCAAAGTTTTGTAAAATGCAAACTTATTATAAAATTTTATTAGTTAGTATGTAAAGAATTATTTCAATGAGAGAAACTTTTGGATATGAATAAGACTAGAGGAGGCCTGTGCCCAGCAGTGGGACGTTAAAAGGCTGTAGTGGATGGATAAGTAATAAGTTTTAAACTGAGCTTGTTGTGGGATATTCTCAGATCAGGGTGTTTGGAATCCTCGTAGTTTTCTTTAGTTTTAAGTACCTACAGATCACTTTCGAAACTAAAAATAATAATAATTTGAATAAGTAGTGTCAAGTACAGGACAGTAGTTGTTGGACAGTTTTCAGTGTTGTTAATATTATTATCATAAATGATTGATTCTTAGTCTAGTCTTCGTTTCGTTATTTGTTACTGGTCCTTTTTAACCCCCGACGCAAAAACGACGGGGTGTTATAAGTTTGACGTGTCTGTGTGTGTGTGTGTGACTGTCTGTTCCCCTGTAGCGCACAAACAGGTGAACCGATTTGAATGCGGTTTTTTTGTTTGAAAGGTGAATTAGTCAAGAGTGTTGTTAGCTATGTTTGATCAAAATCGATTCAAGATGGCCGCCGCTACAAAATGGCGGATTCCATATTTTTTCATAACTCCCTTAATATGGGCATCAAATGAAAGGGCTTGACTAGTAGATTAGCACTATGGAAATCCAAGATGGCCGCCGCCGCAAGATGACGAATGTCGGGGTTTTTTATTTTTTTTAATTTCTTTAATTAATATCGTAATTTTATTACGTACTAGCTTTTGCCGGCGGCTTCGCCAGCGTGAATTTCGGTTTTTCAAAAATCCAGAGGGAATGTGCTTGTGAATCGTGGATTTTCGGTTCCCGTTCCCGTTCCCTTTTCTAACCTTTATACCTATTTTCAAGGAAGTTTGCTATAGTAATCTACCTATAGCTGTGGCTGTAGATTGCTGTAGAAAGCGGTTTTTTCAAAATCCCGCGGAAACTGTGGATTTTTCCAGGGTAATAATTAGCCTATGTGTTATTTCAGAGTATAATCTATTTATCTCCATTCCAAATTTCATCCAAATCGGTTCAGTAGTAGTCAGTCAGTTAAAGAGTAACAAACATACATACACACAAACTTTCGCCTTTATAATATTAGTGTGATATTGTGATAATGTTGTTCTTATAAAATCATTGAGTTTTTCGGTTTTTCAAATGACTTTGACATTGTATTTACTGATGACCCCAATCTTGTTTCTATCGATGTTTTTCTGTCCAAGACTTTTATAGAGTCAACTAGCTGACCCCCGCGACTTCGTTCGCGTGTTTTTCTATAAACCTCACGGAGCCCGAGACCTTTCCAACGAATGCAAAACCGTGGAAATCGTTTCGTGCGTTCTGGAGTTATAGCATCAGGAAGGAAAACCCGACTTATTTTTATATAGTAGATTTTTCCGATTCAGGTTTTCATTCGGAGTTGGTCTCATTTGTTTTGCGTTCGTCGCGGCCGCGGCTGTGCGAGAGTCGGCGACGTACAATGCATACTAATGCGGATTCGCGCTGCATTCCTTTATTCCATTACCACTCATAAATACATAATTTGTTCTCTTGTGAATTACTAGTTATTTCTGTTCATTTTATTTTTCGTATTGTATTATGGTGAAGTTTTACAACCAATTTTTTACAGAAAACAAAAAAATAAAAAAGTATTTTGTGAAAGTTATTTTTTTTTAATTGAAGTTTCTTTTAGATAAGAAAAAAAATAAGTCTTCTGCTTTTATTTATGAAAGTCGCGCTGACGAGTGTCAGCGCTGAGCAGACGGCATTACTAAAACGCTTCCATTGCAACAATATATTCATACATACAAATACATACAATACATTCGTCGGCGCCTGTCAGCGCCGACGATCAGCGTGACACTAAAACCAGCCTAATCCTTCATCACACACGCCACTACTTAATATGTTTATGACCCTTAAGGCCTGTTTCACTACTGATAAGTGTCGGGTAACTTATTCACAACTTTTGTCTTTGTCACTTGACATAAAGTAAGAGAGTGACAAAACTTACGTTTAGGCTATCCGACACTTATGAGAATGTGATGAAACAGGTCCTTAATAACATATTATAACGGGTAATAACTATTGAATATAATTCATTTTTATAAAGACTACTATAGTGTCAGCGTTTGTCCTTGAAGCTTTTCTTGGCACAATTTCTGAAGATGCAAGATAATTGGGAGTACCGCATACCACAGAGCCATAAATTCAGAGACGACGCGCTATCTAGTAATAGCATTAGGATTTGGAGCGTGAACCGAGGAGGCATGTTGCTTAGGTTAGCGCGCGTAGTTGTATTCCGAAATTTGGAGAACGCGCTAGCTTAATTAATTTCATCAGACACGATGAAAGAGGATATTGTTGTGAGATTAGCTTGCTAGCGTCACTATAGCTAATAGCTTATATTCTGTGGCGCTAGTATGCTAAAAATTGGGCGGCCAACCACAACAGAGACTCGTCAACTATACGCAGGAGATGTTATAGTGCTCGAGCGAGTCCGCAAACACGGCAGCACTCTCTATTCCCTCACTCTCATAATCTGACGGGACGGCAATTTAACACGACCGGAGAGAAATCTGGCGTAAGACTGACGGTTTTAGTGCTCTCTAGGGCTAACTTTTTTCTAGCCCCATTCAAGACTCAAACAATAGGAATATTAAGTATTACTAATACCTATTAATACTAGCTATTGAGGTCGAATTTTGATCACGGCGGCTAATCACAACGGAGACTCGCCAACTACGCAGGAGATATTATAGTGCACAAGCCTGTGCGCAAACACGGAAGCACTCTCTATTTCCTCACTCTCATAATCCAATGGGACGGCAATTCGACACGACCTTAATTGCGGGCAAACAAGCAAAACAAACAGATCACCTGGTTTTAAGTGATTATCACCGTCCATGAACATTTACAGCACCAGAGGAAGTAGGTTGCCGGCCTTTGGAATTTGTTGATCCGCCCCCTTGAATAACCCCCCATCAAAGTTATGTGGTAACATCACCGGTTCCACAATTTTTGAGTCCTCGGAAGGAATGACATCATCATCATCATCAGCCCTTTATCAGCCCACTATAGGGCACAGTCTTCTTTCAGGACGAGAAGGGTTTAAGATTGTCTAAACCGTTCAGGATATCTTTATTTTAATTCTTTATTTTTAACTCCCGACGCAAAAACGATGGGGTGTTATAAGTTTGACGTGTCTGTGTGTGTGTGTGTGTGTGTGTGTGTGTGTGTGTGTGTGTGTGTGTGTGTGTGTGTGTGTGTGTGTCTGTCTGTTCCCCTGTGGCGCTCAAACGGGTGGACCGATTTGAATGCGGTTTTTTTTGTTTGAAAGGTGAATTAGTCGAGAGTGTTCTTAGCTATGTTTGATGAAAATCGGTCCTAGATGGCCGCCGCTACAAAATGGCGGATGATATATTTTTTCACAACTCCCTTGATATGGGTATCAAATGAAAGGGATTGACTAGTAGAATAGCACTATTGCAAATTCAAGATGGCCGCCGCCACTAAATGGCGAATGTCGGGGGTTTTTTAAATTTTCTATTTACACTTGTTAACTCCCGACCTCCTGACTCCCGACTCGCGACGTCCCGACTCCCGACGCAAAAACGACGGGGTGTTATAAGTTTGACGTGTCTGTGTGTGTGTGTGTCTGTCTGTTCCCCTGTAGCGCTCAAATGGGTGAACCGATTTATTTGAACGCGGTATTTTTTGTTTGAAAGGTGAATTAGTCGAGAGTGTTATTAGCTATGTTTGATAAAAATCGATCCAAGATGGCCGCCGCTACATAATGGCAGATTATATATTTTTTCACAACTCCGTTAATATGGGTATCAAATGAAAGGGCTTGACTAGTAGAATAGATCTATGCAAATCCAAGATGGCCGCGACCACAAAATGGCGAATGCCGGGGGTTTTTTAAATTTTTAATTTACACTGGTAACTTTGATACGAGTATATTTGCACAGATCCGCAACAAAATACAAAGGCTTTGTCAATTTACGCAAATAAAGCGTAGCAAAGTCTAGACAAATCAGAATTACAAATAGGTACATAATAACAAAACTTTATGATTTCAATTTCAATAAAACCAAAAATGTATGATGTATGTACCTACATATAACCGAGTAATATCACCAATAGCAATATTCGTCTTCTAACATATAATATTATGTAAAGAGGTAAACTTTTTACTGCACAAAATATTACGCGTAAGTGTTAGAACACATTTAAGGCTCTATGTTGCAAAACTTTTTGTCTTGTCGTTATTGAGACCACGACAAAAAAGTGAAAAAGGTTAAAGAAAGTTTTGAGTAGTTCTATTAACTGAAATTGATGTTTAAAAAAAGAACGAATGTAAATAAAGACGCTTAACAGTTTTTGAAAATCTGGAAAATTCATTAAGTAATTAATTATTATTAAAGTTGACTTGGTGATTGAAAAAGAATCCCTTAACGTCTAACACGTCTCAGATACAATATTATTTTAATGGTCAAACTGTTTGTTGTGTCGATGTAATGTTAAAATGTTGTCCCACATGAAATAGGGTAAAAAAATGTGACAACTTTTTGTCGTGCAACATGTCGCTATTGTGTCAATTAGCTAATAATTCTGATGGAAAAACTTCTCTTATAATAATGAATGCTTTTATATTATGACTGAAAACTTCGCCGTACAAGTTTTCGAGTTTTCAACTTTTTGTTGTTTTTAATTTTTCGTGTGGCAATACATTTCGGCACCCCATCTCCTAAAATATTAAGTTTTTCAATGTTTCAGTTATGTATGTCTACTGTGAGTGAAAAGAGTCGGCACAAAAACAGTCCTTAGAAAACCAAATTGCTTATTTTTCTTATTTATTCGATATAATGATGTTTATATTTTACTTTGATTTGTTGAATTTGTAATTAATATAATCGTAAAATCTATATAACATCCTCCTTTATTCTTTCCTCTCCAACTTGCCGACCTTCCTGTAGTGGTGAGCGCTATGGTCTCGTAAGTGAGAGGTCATTGGTTCGATTCCCGATAGATGCATTTTGGGAACTGACAATTTCTATGGGCTTGTTGGATTGCTTCGGCCGTAGCAGGAAAAAGACTACGAAAAAGACGTGCCGCCAAACGATGTTTAATTAAATTTTTTCACGTTTTTTAATTGACCGTTATCATTTATGTAACGTAATCATTTCGGATGATGAAAAAGTTCTCAAGGTGGTGAGTTTGTTTTCCTTTGTAAGTATCCAAAAATCTTATCCGAAAGGCGTATTTAATGAATTTAATTGTAACAATAAATTCCCGGTCGTGTTGTTAACTGAGCGTTATTTTGAATTTATTGCTGCAACACTTGCTTCGCTCCGTAAATCCTTAAAACCTTGAGTGTTTACAATTTTTTTACGATATCGTATTGACCCACTTAGGATGGGATTGTTTTTTAACCCCCGACGCAAAAAAGACGGGATTTTATAATATCTAAGTTTGACGTGTCTGTGTGTGTGTGTGTATGTATGTGTGTGTGTATGTACCTAGAATGGGTGTTTGGGATAAGGAAAGGGCGAGTACAAAAGATCCATAAGGGTCGAAGTGCATGCGCTTTTTAGCGGGCCCCATTAGAGGAAGATAAGATAACCTAATCATATACTATGACTTTATGAAATCGAGGGTCGATTGTCCAAAAATATAAGCTACATACAGTCTTCTTTCTTCTTTGTCTCTCTGTTCCCCCGTAGCGCTCAAACAGGTTAACCGATTTGAATGCGGTATTTTTTGTTTGAAAGGTGAATTAGTCGAGAGTGTTATTAGCTATGTTTGATAAAAATCGATCCAAAATGGTCGCCGCTACAAAATGGCAGATTATATATTTTTTCACAACTCCGTTAATATGGGTATCAAATGAAAGGGATTGACTAGTAGAATAGCCCTATGCAAATCCAAGATGGCCGCGACCACAAAATGGCGAATGTCGGGGGTTTTTTAAATTTTTAATTTATACTTGTACTTTGATACGAGTATATTTGCACAGATCCGCAACAAAATACAAAGGCTTTGTCAATTTACGCAAATAAAGCGTAGCAAAGTCTAGACAAATCAGAATTACAAATAGGTACATAATAACAAAACTTTATGATTTCAATTTCAATAAAACCAAAAATGTATGATGTATGTACCTACATATAACCGAGTAATATCACCAATAGCAATATTCGTCTTCTAACATATAATATTATGTAAAGAGGTAAACTTTTTACTGCACAAAATATTACGCGTAAGTGTTAGAACACATTTAAGGCTCTATGTTGCAAAACTTTTTGTCTTGTCGTTATTGAGACCACGACAAAAAAGTGAAAAAGGTTAAAGAAAGTTTTGAGTAGTTCTATTAACTGAAATTGATGTTTAAAAAAAGAACGAATGTAAATAAAGACGCTTAACAGTTTTTGAAAATCTGGAAAATTCATTAAGTAATTAATTATTATTAAAGTTGACTTGGTGATTGAAAAAGAATCCCTTAACGTCTAACACGTCTCAGATACAATATTATTTTAATGGTCAAACTGTTTGTTGTGTCGATGTAATGTTAAAATGTTGTCCCACATGAAATAGGGTAAAAAAATGTGACAACTTTTTGTCGTGCAACATGTCGCTATTGTGTCAATTAGCTAATAATTCTGATGGAAAAACTTCTCTTATAATAATGAATGCTTTTATATTATGACTGAAAACTTCGCCGTACAAGTTTTCGAGTTTTCAACTTTTTGTTGTTTTTAATTTTTCGTGTGGCAATACATTTCGGCACCCCATCTCCTAAAATATTAAGTTTTTCAATGTTTCAGTTATGTCTACTGTGAGTGAAAACAGTCGGTACAAAAACAGTCCTTGGAAAACCAAATTGCTTATTTTCCTTATATTCGATATAATGACGTTTATATTTTATTTTGATTTGTTGAATTTGTAATTAATATAATCGTAAAATCTATATAATATCCTCCTTTATTCTTTCCTCTCCAACTTGCCGACCTTCCTGTAGGTGAGCGCTATGGTCTCGTAAGTGAGAGGTCATTGGTTCGATTCCCGATAGATGCATTTTGGGAACTGACAATTTCTATGGGCTTGTCTGGTGGATTGCTTCGGCCGTAGCAGGAAAAAGACTACGACAAAGACGTGCCGCCAAACGATGTTTAATTAAATGTTTTCACGTTTTTTAATTGACCGTTATCATTTATGTAACGTAATCATTTCGGCTGATGAAAAAGTTCTCAAGGAGGTGAGCTTGATTTCCTTTGTAAGTATCCAAAAATCTTATCCGAAAGGCGTATTTAATGAATTTAATTGTAACAATAAATTCCCGGTCGTGTTGTTAACTGAGCGTTATTTTGAATTTATTGCTGCAACACTTGCTTCGCTCCGTAAATCCAGCTGTACCTTGAGTGTTTACAATTTTTTTACGATATCGTATTAACCCACTTAGAATGGGATTGTTTTTTAACCCCCGACGCAAAAACGACGGGATTTTATAATAAGTTTGACGTGTCTGTGTGTGTGTGTGTGTGTGAGACTAATATTGTATTTATTGTAACCTAATCATATACTATGACTTTATGAAATCGAGGGTCGATTATCCAAAAATATAAGCTACAGTCTTCTTCTTTGTCTCTCTGTTTCCCCGTAGCGCTCAAACGGGTTTACCGATTTGAATGCGGTTTTTTTTGTTTGAAAGGTGAATTAGTCGGGAGTGTTCTTAGCTATGTTTGATGAAAATCGGTCCAAGATGGCCGCCGCCACTAAATGGCGGATTATATATTTTTTCACAACTCCCTTAATATGGGTATCAAATGAAAGGTCTTGACTAGTAGAATAAGCACTATGTAAATCCAAGATAAAATACCACCACCATAAAATGGCGAATGTCGGGGGTTTTTTAAATTTTTAATCAAATCATTAATTTTTACCCCATCCCCATTTTTTTTCTTTTTCGTTCTGCTACGTCAGTTTACTGCATCGAATTAAAAGTCAGACTGTAGGTAGATATTATACGCCTTGCTCATGGCTACTTTAGCTTCGCGACTCAATGAGCTATATCGGTCTCTGTTTCTCCTAAGGATCCCTTCATTTCTGATTTATCAAGCAGAGATACTCCGAGCATAGCTCTCTCTATCGGCCTCTGAGTGTTGAGCCTTTTTATGAGGCCCATAGTTACCATATTTTGGATCCATTAGTCATCGCTGACAACACGTACTGTTCGAAGAATTTAGTCACTAAATACTAAAGGATCTTGCAATGAAAACAAAATTACTTTGCTATAATCCGCTAACAGTGACAAATTTGTAGGCACAACACCACATAAATTCACCATCATGGAATTCCGCAAAGTAACGCCTGCTTCTATTCTAGACAGGATCTTGGTCGAGTTATCTGAAACTACCGGAAAGCTGTCCATTCGAGTTATATTATAGATGCACAAGTTATACATGTATATTTACATTTCATTTTCATGTTTGCCATGCAAATATTTTACATACGAATTACATAGGAGGAAAGGGAGTATGAACTCCCTTTCCGTTTTATTTGATGTGGAATGTTTGGCGGCTGTCCCGACCAGAGATATTTCATGTACATATGTTTACTATCGGGAATAGGTACTCTTTAACTGGCGACACAATGTCTTGTTTTTGACAGTACTACCTCGTTAAGCTGCTACCCCATGGGTCGCAATTCAGCGAGTCACGTAGGCAGCGAAATAAGAGCCCAGGCTCGACCTGCGCCATTTTATCTTTTTGCATTTTTTAAACAAGGGCTAACTTAAAGATGTATAAACAAGTATAAAGTTTGTAAACTAAAACGTGACTACATCATCATCATCATCATCATCATGATCAACCCATTACCGGCTCACTACAGAGCACGGGTCTCCTCTCAGAGTGAGAAGGGTTTTGGCCATAGTCTACCACGCTGGCCAAGCGGATTGGCAGACTTCACACACCTTTGAGAACATTATGGAGAACTCTCAGGCATGCAGGTTTCCTCACGATGTTTTCCTTCACCGTTAAAGCAAGTGATATTTAAATACTTAAAACGCACATAACTCCGAAAAGTTAGAGGTGCGTGCCCGGGATCGAACCCACGACCTCCGATTAGAAGTCGGTCGTCCTAACCACTAGGCTATCACAGCTAAACGTGACTACGCTAATCTATAATATAATAAAACTGTAACAGATCCAATTCTGTACATTGAATATATTTTGAAATTTTTTATCGGAGGGCACTCTATAATCGATACTGAAGCCAAAACTGCAATTTTTTTCATTTTTGTCTGTCTGTCTGTCTGTCTGTCTGTCTGTCTGTCTGTATCTTGGCCGCGCATCACGCCGAAACTACTGAATGGATTCAAATGAAACTTGGTACGATTTGAGTTTATACTCCGAGGTAGGTTATAGAATACTTTTTATCCCGAAATTCAGCACGGTTCCCTTGGGAGAGGGGGTGAAAGTTAAAACATGTATTTAGCTGTAATTCATTAACGCGTTATTCGATTTCACTCATTCTTTTTTGTTAGAAAGGTAGTACTCTAAGTATTGTCCCGTAAGTATTTCAAGGTCATAGGTTTTTTAGTTTAGAAATGACAGGCATTTATTGGGTTCCAATAACTTGGGACCCGGATCTTTGTACGTACGGCTTATTTTAAACTGGCGTGCATTTAAATTTATGTTTGTCGTTCTGTCTATTTGTTCCAGCTAATCTCCGAAATGGCTGGATCGATTTTAATGGAACTTTCAATGTTATAAGGAGTAACTTAGGCTACATTTAGTTTAGGTACATAAAAGAATTATGGGATCCGATCCGATTCTATATAAAACCTATAAACACGCGAACGAAGTCGCGGGGGTCAGCTAGTAATTTAATAATAATTTAGTGTACAGAAAACGCGAGGCAAGCAGGTAGTGGCGCCATCTGTTATATCTATTCGAAACTAATAGAATAATCTAGAAAGCCGCGCGTAGGTCACTTCTTATTTTTTTCGTATGTAAAATGTAGCTTATGTCACCCGGATCATAAAAACGAATCAATAGACACCTCATTCATCAAAATCGGCCCATTAGCTTAGGCGCTACGGTGGTACACACCGAATCTCATACAAAAATCGGCCACAAACATACATACATACATAGACTGCTAAAATCATAACCCTTCTTTCTGGCTTTGCCGTAGTCGGGTAAAAAAATACAACATGGAATCACTACATAGTATAAAACAAAGTCGCTTTCTCTGTCCCTATGTATGCTTAAATCTTTAAAACTACGCAACGGATTTTGATGCGGTTTTTTTTAATAGATAGAGTGATTCAAGAGGAAGGTTTATAAGTAGAAAAATTGGACCCGGTAGGTGGCGCTAATAGCAGGCAGGACGACGTCTGCCGGGTCCGCTAGTATCGTATAAAGACATAACTTAAAGTTGTTCCATTTGAAATTGCGCTTGTGAAGTAACTCCGACTATTTCAAAACTTCCTATATACTTAGCTTTTGAAATAATAATACCAACGAGGTTGGTTTGACCGTCAGACTTGTCAGATATACTCCGTATGTACATTTTATACGACTTCGTTAGTTTGCGGGTTTGCACAAAGAGTTTCGTGGTACTTATTGCAGATATGCTGCTTCGTGAGGACATATCAGTGGCATTTGTTGTACTCGAATATGCGCGGTTCGTTCAATTACGAGCCGTGATAAACCACCCTTAGTAACAAATATTTATTTAGGATTGGAATATCAATGTTTAGAATACATATCCCGGAAAAATATCATATTCCCACGGGAAAATAAATTTAAAAATAAAAAATGTAAATTACACATTACTCAACATAACAGTTGGGCTAGTTGTAAATTACAGTATGCCTACGAACAATACTAGTTTCTGGCAATAAGCATGTGTTACTTCGGAAAAATAAAGTGTAACAAGAGATAAAGTTTGTAATCTAAAACCCGACTACTCATATTATAATAATAAATAATAGTATAAAATAATAATTTAGTGTGCAGAAAAACCTATATTGTATATTGGAAAAAAGCGCGCGGCAAGCAGCTAGTGGTGCCATCTGTTATATGTATCTGAAACTAACTTAATATTCGAGTTTAGCTGCGTGAACGTCACTTCTCGATTTTTTTCGCATATAAAATGTAGCCTATGTCACCCGGACCATAACAACGATTCAATTGACACCTCATTCATCAAAATCGACTCAGTAGTTTAGGCGCTACGGTGGAACAAAAATCGACTACAAACATGTATACCTACATACTTACATAACATACATACGTATATACATACATACATAGACTACTAGGCTTTGCCGTAGTCGGGTAAAACTTATCTCTATTAGAAAGCGAAGTATTACGTTTATTGCATTGTAAGAACTAGTATGTGATCTTAGCACTGATAGGTATTAGATTATAGTTTAATGTAAAATTTTAATTGAGGAATTAATATTGAGGTTGGGGAAAACCCATCATAATCCTCATAACTGGAATTACCCGTCCGCGAAAGAACATTCATAAAATTTCGCAAAAATACTGAATGTCCCCATAAAATAATGTTTTTTATGAGTTACATAGATGGCATCGTCGCTAGCAATGCATTCGGAATAGTAATTTATATATGAGTATTGTCCGTAGTAGTTGGAATCAAGCCAGCGATAAGAGCGTGCACACACTATTACAGTAGAGAACTAAGTTACTAAGCAAGATTATAAAGTTACGGATAGAAATTGTCGCTAATTCTGTTGTACACAATCTCTAAACCTAAACTAAAATGACAGGTCTAAACCTATTGCTATTCTTTTCCGCAATGAGCACTGTGAAAGAGATAGGAATAAATTTAGACCTGTCATTTTAGTTTAGGCTTAGAGATTGTGTACAACAGAATTGGCCACATTATCATGTTTATTATTCAAACTTAAACTTTATGTTTTTCGAAAAGCGTGGCGCCACCTAGTTAGGTGGAGTTCGCTTTCCTGCATTTTCTTGCCCACTTTGCTCGATCTTGAGCATCCGATTTTTTAAGCTTCACTCAATCAAGGTAGTGTTTTGTTGGCGGCCGCAAAATTTACTTTTCAATTTAATTTTCCTATCTCCAAGGACGGTGATGTTGAGATATCTGTTACCGACGTAACTTTGCGGTTTCCGTGCTACATTCCTGTATCATATTAGACGGAATTCTTGCACATCACCGATATCACGGACATGAAACTTATCATGAATGTTATTATTGCGTTGATGGTTACACCATATGACGTCACATCTCTGCGACTCGGACTTTTTGCGCATGCCTCGCCATGTTTCACTGCGGCATATATGGCATAGTATATGAGTTCCGTTATTCCATTGATATGGAGCACTAACAAGTATCTATAAATCCCCGACATTTGCCATTTTGTGGTGGCGGCCATCTTGAATTTACATAGTGCTATTCTACTAGTTAAGACCTTTCATTTGATACCCATGTTGAGGGAGTTGTGAAAAAATATGTAATCCGCCATTTTGTGGAAGCGGCCATCTTGGACCGATTTTCATCGAATATAGCTAAGAACACTCCTGAGTAATTCACCTTTCAAACAAAAAAAAACCGCATTCAAATCGGTTCACCCGTTTGATCGTTATGGGGGAACAGACAGACACACATACACATACACACACAAACACGTCAAACTTATAACACCCCGTCGTTTTTGCGTCGGGGGTAAAAACGAGCATAGGTAGTATGCGTTAGTCTTAACCGGAATTTGAAAGTAAGTAAAATCCTCTGAGAATTCAATGTGTGAATTTTGACACGAGTTAGTGATTCATACGAATAGATACAGAGCTTTTTATGACTCTTTGACCCGCTTAAGCTTCAATGGTTCAATAGAATTAGAGGCGAATAAAAGCCGAGGCTTAACGACGACTTTGGGAAATGTACCGTAATTTGCAAGGATCAAGGTTTATTATTCACTGCGTTTAATTATCGAAAATGTGTAATAGAATGTACGACTTTGAACATACTGCAGTTAATTATTTGTTTTATCCGATGATAAAGTGATTGATTTGACCTGATGGTTGCCAATTAGGAACTGGGCTTGAAAACCGGTTAATTTTTTAAACCGGTTTACCGATTAATACGAATACCGTTTTTTTGAAATTCTGATTCTGTTGAGCGAAATTAACCGGTTAATTTGAGTGTCAACGATATAAGAGTACGTTTCAATTAAACCAGTTTATTCACATCTAGTGTCATCATAGGTCTAGAACTATACCTATGATGAATAGACAGAAATAAACCATAAATAAACGGAATTATTACCAACTAGAGGATGCCCGCGACTCCGTCCGCGTGGACTTAGGTTTTTGAAAAATCAGCATGTGGCACTGTATGAACTCTTTGTTTTTTCTAAGCTCCTTTGAGCTCATACTCTTACAAGTATAAATTAAAATTTAAAAAGCCCCCGACATTCGCCATTTTGTGGTGGCAGCCATCTTGGATTCGCATAATTCTATTCTACTAGTCAAGCCCTTTCATTTGATACCCATATTAAGGGAGTTGTGAAAAATATGTAATCCGCCATTTTGTAGCGGCAGCCATCTTGGACCAATTTTCATCAAACATAACTAACAACACTCTCGACTAATTTACCTTTCAAACAATAAAACCGCATTCAAATCGGTACACCTGTTTGAGCGCCACAGGGGAACAGACAGACACACACACACATACACACACACACATACACACACACACACACACACAACAGACACGTCAAACTTATAACACCCCGTCGGGGTTAAAAAGTCGCGCATTAAAATGGGTACAGTAATGGGTATTAATTTTTTAATAGCTCTTTCCCATCACTAAAGTTTTCACAATGAAAGTCCCATCAAAATCGATCCAGCATTTCGGAACGAACAGATAAACAGACAAAAATATCAAAAATAGCTTTTTTACGTTCCATAACTTATTCCTAACATCCCCCGGTTATTAATTTACAAAAATCATTAATGTACAGACACGGCAAGTCTACGATTGTATTATATGTATAGGATATTTATCGCTTTTACGAAACCGGTTTCAAGCCCTGATTGCTTGTCTGACCTAAATTATATCAACGAATAAAAAAAGTTTCAATTTTACGCCTGTCTCTAAAGATCCGTTATCGTAATACAAGATAAAGATAACTGTTCAAAATTGGAAGCAATTTATGTAACTCACTTAAGATCGTCGCCACGAATGATAAAAGGAAGTGTTTTGATAAAAAACTCCTTCCGAACCGATGGGGGGGATAGCTTCGGCCCGGAATACAAACGAGACTCATCTGCAAGGCGGTAATAAAATTGTTGAACCACCGTTTATGGTTAAAGCGGGATTTAAACGGTAAATACGGCTAAAGTTATGATGGAGTTTTTGGAAACCGATAATAAACCTTAAAGGCAGGGATACACTGGTCACAAGTAGGGTAGTCTTTATGAAATCGGAGGTCGCTTGTCTAAAAATCAGTCTACAGTCTTCAGTTAGTCAGTAATCTTAGTAGCAAGGAGCAGTTCGGAATTTAGAAGTTGCCTTTTACTTTTAGAGAAGAAGAGTAGTTTAGAGTAGTTTTACTTTTAGAGTAGAGTAGACTTTTAGAGTACGTAAAGCCATCGGTCCCACGCTTGAACTCTTTCCGGTCGTATTGGATTCCCGTTTTATCGGATGATGAGAGTGAGGGAATAGAGTCAATTGTGTCTGCCCACACACTTGTGCACAATAATATCTCCTGCGTATTTGGCTAGGCTCCGCCTCCGTCGAGATATTTGTTGTTCTGCTTTTTATTAAGAACATCTTCTATAGATATAACTAGGTACATTTTAATATGTAAGTATTTAAGTAAATCATTTAAGGGACTATTTCGAGAAAATCGAAAACATTAAAGCCAAATTAATAAAGAACAGTTTTACCTGAATCACGGGCAATTAGCATCGAATTAAGAACGTCTTATTTATTAAAGTTTGTTATTAAATCTCTAAATGCTCTCTTGTGCTTTGTTTCAATAACAACAAAATTCAGCGTAATAATTCATTACTTACATTTACATTTTAAGATTAATTTTCTTCATTAGCTAAGTAATAAATAATGAATCAGCTGCTACCTACTTGGTGCCTTTTCAAAATTTATAATCTCAACAAACTCCCAAAACTTAATAAGCCGTCTTATTAAATTACTTGTTATCAAAGGGAACACCTTTAGCCTTCAGTGAAAAGACTAAATAATTTCGTGTCTAGAATCCGGTGTGCGAACTACGAGGCTAGGTTTTGCGGAGGCTGAATTGAAAATCGATGTTTATATTAAACCTTGTTACTGAGTTTGGTACCACACTTTGTCTGTCCATTGGAATGGAGAGAAGCGGAGATGTGCGGAGCTAATAGAGAGGAGCAGAGATATATTAACCAACTAGATACCCGGGAATTCGAAAATGACGGGGTGTTATAAGTTTGACGTATCTGTCTGTGTGTGTGTGTGTGTGTGTGTGTGTTTGTCTGTTCTGTTCCCTGTAGCGCTCAAACGGGTAAAACGCATCGGGCGTGTTCCTAGTTATGTTTGGTAAAAATTGGTCCAAGATGTCCGCCGCCACAAAATGGCGGATTAAATATTTTTTCACAACTCCCTCAATATGGGTATCAAATGAAGGGCCTTGACAAGTAGAATAGCACTATGCAAATCCAAGATGGCAGCCACCACAAAATGGCGAATGTCGGGGGTTTTTTAAATTTTTAATTAATACTTGCAAATCCTGTGGAAACTACTCGCTTTTCCAGGATAAAAGTTGCCCAATTAATACCATCTTGCGCGACCCATTTTCCTTTTATTGGCTGCTCAAATTTAACCTTAACCGTTACCTCACTTTAAAATTAAGCCAACAATGGCAGCAAGCTTCCGCCACGGCTACGGTATTCGCAGGTATCCCGGGTGAGGGGCTTATGAATATTTATCAGGCGGCTTAATCATGTTTTGTAACTTCGGGAATCGCTTTCAACGAGACTTACTGCTATTCAATTTGTTCAAATTGTGAGAATGAGATTACGGTGTGTAATCTGGTTCTCTTACTGCTTCTTACTTACTTCAATTATTATAAATACTTTTAACCGATTTCGAAAACGGAGATGGTTCTCAATGCGGCGTGTATTATTTTATTTTTCTACGAGCTTTTGCCCGCGGCTTCGCCCCCGTTTTCTTCGTA
This sequence comes from Melanargia galathea, assembly GCA_920104075.1. NCBI lineage: Eukaryota > Metazoa > Arthropoda > Insecta > Lepidoptera > Nymphalidae > Melanargia > Melanargia galathea. The sequence goes on along the minus strand of OV049874.1, from coordinate 17,638,757 downwards.
ATTCCGGTTTTTCACAAATCGTGGGAACCGAGGAAATCGTGTATTTCCGGTTTCCGTTCCCGCTCCCTTTTCCAACTTTTATACCTACTTTCGAGGAAGTTTGCTATAGTAATCTACCTATAGCTGTAGCTATAGATTTCAATTTTTTCAAAATCCCGTGGGAACTGTGGATTTTTCCACAATTTTTTTTTCCACAAATTAGTGTGATAAATAAATATTAAAAATAAATAAATAATTAGTGAAGTTTTCGAGGTGTGCAATCTCATAATAACCGTACTGAATTGGTTTCGTAATTTACCGTAAAGCTACCTCGGCACTTCACACAAGCGAACCTACTGGTGACAAGTACAGCTTAAATCAGTCAACCATCGACTACCGATAGATTACTACTGATTTTGTAGGCACAAATCCCGAATTTGTGAAAAACCGAAATTCACGCGGACAAAGAAGCCGCGGGCATAAGCTAGTTTTTAATATTACTCGAAAACTTTACTAATTACGGTAACCTGTAATATGTAACGCAAGCTCGGAATAACCATACTAGTGTACTACTATGAAATTCTGCAACAAAATTTACAGTCGCGTCGGAGCTTCCTGCGTAGCTACGGCCTACGCCGTAGCGGCCGCGGCGTAATGACGTCACTTCCGCCTATTGGCCGCAATTTGCTGCAATAAATCCACTCGCTCCGCACAAGCGACGGAGCTGCGAGCGCATGATGTGATTAGTTAGGAGGTAGCACACGATCTGTACGCTTCGTCAAAATACGCAGTACATACGCAGCATGAGGATGGTAAAATATCTAGTAGGTAGGATTTTTTTTCTATCGGTGTTAAATGTCATTATTCTGCACTGATTCTATGTATTCTATATTATTAAACGCAATTACGTAACGCAACGTATTGGTTTTATTAAACGCAAATTAATTGAAAAGTCTTACTATAGCTTAAAAGATTTTTTTAATGACAAAAATCCATGGACATAAATTGTTCTAAAAGCCAACAGTTCAAATCATTTTTATGGCTATTATACCATATTGTAAGATGGTGATACTAAAAAAATAAATAAACCCGGCTGAGCTTGTTGTGGGCTCTTCTCAGACCAGGGCGCGTTTGGAACCCTCGTAGTTTTAGTTTTAAGTTTCCGTAAGTAATTATCACCATTGCCTGTTCCTAAATTTACGTTCAAAAAGTGTACAGTGTACCAATTTTGAATAAAGTTTATTTGATTTGATTCAATACGTGTACGTTTTCGTGATTTTTTTTTACGAACATCATGAAAACTAATGTGAAATTCACGTATTCACTAGTCATATATGTTAATATTTCGTAAAAGCGTTGATAATCTAGTGATTGAAACTTTAGCCTCCCTTTCGTGGAGGGGGGGTCTGAGTTCGATCCCCAGCATACACCTTAAATTTTCAGAGTTATGTGCGTTTTAGGCCTAGCCCGCACTGCGAAATTTATTCGAGCGATTTTTTCGCAGAATCCTGTGACGCATGGAAGCTGATATATGAAGCTGCACCCACTTGCGATTTCAAATTTGCGAAAAAATATATTAAAATACGGAAAATAAACCGTGCGAATAATTTTCGTAGTGCCGGTCAGGCCATCACGTCAAAAAATGTAACTTGCTATAACGGTGAAGGAAACCATCGAAAACTTTATCACACAATAGATGCTCCCTATTAGTATACATACTTGAATTTAAAATGCTAAATCTGGATTTATAACTGTTCCATCCGTAGTGCTTCCCGTGTATAGACATGGCGGCATGCCTAGATTATGCCGTAGCTTCCGTATTGGCTGCAATTTTGTTTCATAAATCAGCGCGGACTTGTTTATGTTATCATTTAGCTGATGGTCCGATTGCGAGGCCAGATTTTATGGGAGTTGCTATGTGCCTGCCTCGTCACTGCCTCTGGTCTAGTGGTTAGCTTGTGCAAATGGAGCCTACAATTTTAGAGCACCTTTTAGGGTCGGGGCATACTAGAACAGAGTGAAAGCGCATCGAAGCGTCAAATTCTTCACAAGTTGCTCGAATGCGCGTGGATTCACTTGAGTCCGCGTCCATACGCTCGAGTTCGAACGAATCAATATGCGCTAGCCGTGCAAATGTGCGCATATTCACTCGTCTTTTTATAGAAATTTATGCCCTGTTGTGTAGAGATAGGTGCCAATGTGCCGTGATTTTTTTCAATTGCTTCAAAACGCTTCGACTTTGCGCAAATATCCCCCGATCATTATTGTATAGTAGTAAACTTAATATGTCAATAATTAAGTTAATAGAAGTAATAATTCATGCATATAGAAGCAGTACTAGTATAGGGCTTCTCTTCTCTTCTCTAGAATCAGCAGGAAGTGATTATTAATGACTAACAGCTACCGCTGCAATTGTGAGTTTAACCGATTGTTACCGGTCACATCTAGTTTGAACCGGTTGAAACTGAATATAACCGCACTTCAACATTAAGATGTTACATGTATAGAACTATAAACATATAACCACTCCTTTACGTGTGAGAACGTAGTATAAGAGATCTGTATCAGAATAAAAAAAGCTGCAGTTATTTTTCGCAATAAGCCTGAGTCAATCTCTTTCGGGATAGAAATAGGAAACGAACGAGTAAGGCGTTGACTACGGCCCTCTTGGGCATTGTTAGATTCACTCGACTTATCTGCTTAGTCGACCGACTGATTGTGGATTCCTGTGGGGAAACTGAATGTAGGTCCCGCTCTCTTACTTCTCAGATTTCTCCTTTCCATTAAGACCTATTCGCACATATCAGTGAAGCATCAGTGCCGGCACAGTTCCAGCACAGTGTGAAAAATATCCTTTCGTACATTCTCTATGAACGCATTCACACCTGTCCGTATCAGTGACGACGCAGTGTTTCACTGTTACTTCATAGAGAATTATATATTTTTCACTGTGCCGAAACTGCGCCGGCCGCGGCGTTGATGCTTCACTGATATGTGCGGACCTTTACTGAGAAAACGGTAGTGGTTTTCTTGGATGGAAGTAACGCGATGGAATCTCAAATCCTTTCTTTTTATACCGGAAAATCATAGACTTCCCACGGGATTTTTAAAGAATCCTACCGCTGAATGGACGTTAACTATGAGTAGGTATGTATGTCATCATCATCATGATCAACCCATTACCGGCTCACTACAGAGCACGGGTCTCCTCTCAGAGTGAGAAGGGTTTTGGCCATAGTCTACCACGCTGGCCAAGCGGATTGGCAGACTTCACACACCTTTGAGAACGTTACGGAGAACTCTCAGGCTTGCAGGTTTCCTCACGATGTTTTCCTTCACCGTTAAAGCAAGTGATATTTAAATACTTAAAACGCACATAACTCCGAAAAGTTAGAGGTGCGTGCCCGGGATCGAACCCACGACCTCCGATTAGAAGTCGGTCGTCCTAACCACTAGGCTATCACAGCTAGGTATGTATGTACACACACACAGGTATGTATGTATCTGTATGTTATAATAAAGTGGCTTTGATAACCAGGACCGAAGCACAGAGGACACGAAAAAGCCAAATTATTCGGAACTTCAAATTCGGTGACCCATCCAGCTACGGACTTGAGTAAACGTTGTTTACCAAACACGGTCGACTGATATTTGCTACCAAAACGAGGCCACAAGTGTACACTACTTATAAGTTATAAAATAACCGATAACCAATATAAACTAGTTGGTAACATCGTCATAATTTGTGCAGAAAACAGAAATCCTTTGTACTGTACGTGCCTTTATAACACGATCCCGGAGGAAATCTTAGATTTTCCATTGAATAGCTGCTAATGTATTGGAACACATTTTTACAAGATGTAAAGAACAAATCGTGGTTATACGATTCATGATTTTCTTAGCATATTGATAAAAATTCGTGGACCGATCGGTTCTAAATTCAGCAGCTATCCCCAATGTGCTACTGGCCGAATTTCGGCACATCGACAATCTCACCAGAGGCTAGCCAACATAAAGATTGTTCGGTAAATATTTCAAGGTCATCGGTTTTGTAGTTCAGAAATTACAGCCATCACAACCCTCAGTATTTCATATAACTTTGAACCCGGATTGTACAGGAACCTTTGAACGCCCGTATTATCTGGGGTACATTAAATTTTGTGCTTGTCTGTTTCTGAAATGCTGGACCAATTTTGATTGGACTTTCATTGGAAAAACTTTTGTGATGGGAAAAAGCTAAAAAAAAATTAATACTCATTTACAAAAACAAAGAGTTCCCGTGGGATTTTTAAAATCCTAAACCCACGCGGACGAAGTCGCGGGCATCCTCTAGTCTATCTATACATATAATAAAATCGTAGACTTGCCGTATCTGTACATTAAAGATTTTTGCAAAATAATAACTGGGGGATGTTAGGGATAAGTAATAGAACGTAAAACAGCTATTTTTGAAATTTTTGTCTGTTTATCTGTTTGTCTGTACGTTTGTGCGCGCATCACGCAAAAACTACTGAATGGATTGAAATGAAACTTGGTATGATTTAAGTTCACACTACGGAGTAACATATTTAAGATACTTTTTATCCCGAAATTCAGCACGGTTCCCTTGGGAGAGGGGATGAAAGTTAAAATGTGTACTTAGCTGTAATTCATTAACGCATGGTCTGATTGCATTCATTCTTTTTTTGTTAGAAAGGAGATTCTTTAAAGATTACCAGCTAGTCTCAAAAAGACTGGATCGATTTTGATGGGACTTTTACTGGCGGATGTTTACATTTTGATCTACCTAAACATCCCCCAATGAACTCTTAACAGTTTTTAGCAAGGTATGAGCTCAAAGGAGCTTAGGAAAACAAAATGATTCCCACGGGATTTTTAAAAACCAATATCCACGTGAACGAATTCGCGGGTGTCCGCTTGTACTTTAATAATTACGTATGTTGTATTTGAAAAAGTTGTCCCCAGCAATGTTTTTGCATATCACAAAATAATGTAAATCTAAAAGTTATTTCGAAATAAAACAAGAAATAGTAATGCCTATATTCAATATTCATACATTCAATTATAATGTATTCCTTCGACACAAAGTCGCTACATTGCTTCAGAATAAAACGTTGTATGCAAATATTTACTGTTTTTCATTCGAATAAGGTTGAAATCTGAATAATAAGGGTGCACATGTGGCATATACAGTCAATGGCAGAGTTATAAACAAGCCGCGTACAAATTCCCGGCTCGTGGCATCGCGGCCTTTTTATGGCATGTCGGAAATAAAGCCACGGGGCATTTCTGCGCCGATTGTATTGGGTATGGCTCAAACTTTTTTCCAAAGTAAATCACTACATATTGTTATTTATAATAAATAAAATATACCTACTTAAAATACAAGTACAAATTAATAATTTTAAAAACCCCGACATTCGTCATTTTGAGGGCGTCAAAAAAAATATGTAATCCTCCAAGTTGTGGCGGCGGCCATCTTGGACCGATTTTCATCAAAAATAGCTAAGAACACTCCCGACTAATTCACTTTTCAAACAAAAAACCGAATTCAAATCGGTTCACCCGTTTGAGCGCTACGGTGGAGCAGACTGAAGCACACACACACATACACACACACACACACACACACAGAGAAGTTAAACTTATAACACCCTGTCGTTTTTGCGTCGGGGGTTAAAAATACCCTAAAAACCTTATAAATAAAAAAAATATGTAAAACATGGTAATTCGCCGCGTCTGTTCGCCAGAAACTTAAAAACTAATAAACGGATTTTCATATGATTTCCACCAATAGAAAGAGTGGCTCATGAGGAAGGTTCAGGTGTCTAACTTGTTAAGGTTTCGTGTAAATTGGTTGAAATATGACGATAATTGTTGAAAATGTTGGAAAAAGTCAAGTCGCGAGCTTTCATAGAAAACGCTGCATAATTTCTTTGAGATATAACAAAACAATATATGGTGGGGATAGTAGCGAGTAATTACTAACCGTGCGACGCCGGGGCGGTTCACTAGTATGATAATAAAAGCCTACCTACCATTGGTTCAACGCTTTTATCTCATAACTCGTACCAACACTTAGAACTGCGATCGGAATCACGCTGTCTCCGTGTCTACGGCAAATGATGTGATTGTTTATCGACAGCCTCCGAAATCAGCGCCCAAAATTTATATTCATTCTAAAATTATATATTATGGTGTTTATTTACAGTTGAAGGAAATTTCTACATAAATTTTTTACAGTTCACAGTTTTTATAACAGCTGATGTTCCATAAATCGATCGATAAAGGTAGTCGAACTAGAAAGTCCATTTCATTCCGAATACAACAGTAACTTAGCTATTTAAATTGCTATTATATTTTTGGAGTTGCAATACAAGATGAAAATAATTTGCTATACCTACTATTATAATAAATAATAGTAGGTATAGCAAATCTCCAGTTGTCCATTTATACAATTCTTTATTTTCCAAGTCACTTCCATATTATTCCACATGATCTTCCATATTATTCCACATGATTTAAGATAACTAGATTAACATCATTATTGTAATTCTTTCTTAAATCGGTGTGCATTCATATTGCTCTTCACATTTCTAAACAAGACCATCTGCACATTTTATCGACACATATATTTTCTTTATTTATTTAAATTACGAACACAAATAAATAATTATCAAATTTTATTAATTTTCACTGAAAGTCATACACTGCTAAGCGACTCTCTCTTGTAGACGCCACGCCACTTTATCACACACTTTCTCACTTTCTCACACACGCCAATTTCACTATGAGAGAAAACCTGAATAAATTAGCCATAATAATGCTATAATATGTCTAACTTTTGCGAAATAGGCGTATAACTCATATAAAAGCGGCCAAGGCTGCAATGTCAAAATCATTCGCCAACACAATTGCATAACACTCTCCAGGGCATAGGCCGCCTGCACACTGCGGGAAATGCATCGGATTATTTATATTATCAGACTAATATTATAAAGGCGAAAGTTTGTGTGTATGTGTGTGTGTGTTTGTGTATGTGCGTGTGTGTGTGTGTCTCTGTGTGTGTGTTTTCTTTCTCTTTAACGCCGCAACTATTGAGCCGATTTGGCTGAAATTTTGAATGGAGATAGATTATGCCTGACTTAACACATAGGCTAGGCTATAGGCATAGACTTTTTATCCTGGAAAAATCCACAGTTCCCTCAGGATTTTGAAAAAACCGAAATCTATAGCTACAGCTATACATTGATTGCTATAGCAAACTTCCTTGAAAGTAGGTATAAAGGTTGGAAAAGGGAGCGGGAACGAGAACCGGAAATCCACGATTCCCTCGGGATTTGTGAAAAACCGAGATACACGCGGGTGAAGCCACGGGCAGAAGCTAGTAATTAATAATCTTGGATTAAATACTTTTTTAAAGATAATATCCTCAGAAAGTTCAGAAAGGGAGGTAGACACTGCGATTTTGTTCCAAGGAAGGACAGAGAATGAAAAAACACTTAACAAAAACTATTCAATTAATTTCTAAAATAAAATCAAATTAAAAACATCTTTCCGAAAAACCTCTTTTTCGCCTCATTCAGCGAACGTTTTATTTTAACAGTTTCGTAAAAGTGCGGATGTAGAGATAATGTATCTTTACCGGCTATATAGTACAAACCTAAACGGAAAGAATGCGGCCGTATATAAAGTGCCGAAGACCAATTTTTTAAAAGCTTTTTCGACCGTACAATCCGGAGTTTACGATGTACCTAAAAATTGTGAAAAATGTGCCCGGTTTTGGCGCAGCAACATTTGGCAAAAGAAAGGCCCGACACTCTTTATGTTATAATGAAAGTACATTTGGATCGGTGCCTAATTTTATTAGCGAAAGGCTTTCACGCTCGACTGTGCTCGGTTGTCAACGGTTTCGTAGATAGTGTGTAACACTCTCTAAAAACGATATACTTACGCATTGTTTTGGGTAACAGTTGGAAGGGCTTTTTTTGTAAGCGGTATGTAGAGCGAAGCGACCTTTTACTTACAGTCCGAAAGGTAACCATCACACCCAAGCCTCTGCCACACTCATATCTCAGCCATACTCATGCCTCCGCTACACCCATGCCTCCGCTACACTCATGCCTCCACCACATCCATGCCTCCGCCACACTCATGCCTCCACCACACCCAAGACTCCACCACACTCATGCTTCCGCTACACATTATACATAACAGTCTTGAAGTAATGACTATGGCCAATCACATAATCTTGTAAATACATCTGTGAATATATATTTTTTTTAATTTAACATAGTTTTCCGAGATTTTATTTCTGTTATGTTAAACAGGCCTTTACTTTATTTCATGAGGTCAAGTATTCGTTTACCAGAAACAAGATTGTTAGGGATATAATAAAGCATGTTACATAATGTTTCGCATAACGAAACTTTGACCTCGGCGAAGCGATGTCCTCTAGATAGATTTATCACAAGAGTCGTATGCTATGATCACAATATTGTAGCCTAAAGCTTATTCTTTGCAAAAGATCGAGCGTTATGGGAATGTACTAGTAATTTAGTATTTTCAAATAGGCTTTAGTGAAAAGGCATCTGGTGATGTATTTCACCACATTGATTCTTACTTTTAGCAACATTGGTCTTCTGTCTACGGTAGGAAAATGTATATATCTGATATTATCAAAACTAATTTTCGTGTAATAAGAACTCATCGCACTATAATATGTTATAATAAATATTATTAATTTTATTATACCAATAATATATATTTATAATATTACATTTTTCATAGATAGTTTCATAGATAAGAGTGCACAATACAATCACTATTTAATTTTTGTTAATTTAACAGTCAATATTGTTATCAATGCGTAGAATCCCGTGGCGTCACCCGCATCAAGGTCTCGGCTGAAAATCAGCGCTGTATGTTCTTGAGTTTGCAAGGCACACAGCATCATGCTGAGCCGTGACCTTTTTTCGGGTTGTTCCACACATGACAGGTGTTAACCCGGCGCTTCTATCGCTTGATTCTTCATTTGTTTAAGTGCACAAGTGCTGGAAGCGTCGGGGGTGATTTACTTATTGTTATGTGTGGCACAGCACTTAAATAAACGTTTTTTCTTTCTTTCTTTCTTTCACTATGAGCGTGATTGTATGGTATGGAGCTTTGTATCGTGGTGCACACACATGTGCACTACAATAGCTCCTGGTTAGTTGACTAATCTCCTCCTTTGTTAAGATAGGACAACTTGGCTGAAATTAGGTCCAGAGTATTATTTATAACATTTTTGAAAGTCAAACGATTCTACGTACCTAATCCTCTAATCCAACTACGATACCTGTAGTTACCTATGTACATATTATAAGTAAATATATTAAAAAAAAACAGATAAAATTCTTTTCAAATAAAATTTGAAATCAGTTTCCTACTTACTTTTAAAATTGAAAATGTTTTACTCCAATGCTTCCATTTCTTTATTGAAAAATTGCATTGAAAAAAAAAAACCCTACACGCACGAAATAAAAACGGCAATTCCCACACGAAATGATAAAACATTTTCGAATAATAGGTTTACATTTTACTGATTTTATCGTGGCACCTTTTTTGCCATTTTTTATACTGATATCCGCAATACCATGCCTTAACTTTTTTAATTTACAAAGATGTAGGCAGATATGCTCCATTTTTATTATTAAACTTTTCCTCTTTTTAATTTCCGCCGTTCGTGCGTGATTTTTTCTAAAGCCACATTTCTCATAATCTTAGGTTCAGAGATCACTACGTGACCGCAAATAACACATCTATAACCATTTTATTTTCGTGTGTAACTAAATACAAATACAAAGTACCCATAGATAGGTCCATATCAAATAAGGCCAAATACCAATTAATCACAGAAAAAAAAATTATTAGAAACTAGTCACTCGAAAAAAGTGAAAACTTCATCAAGGCGTGGTTACTAATAATACGAAATACAACTTTTTTTTGTTTTGTTTTATATTCATATAAAGTACAGCGATTATAGAAGTGACGCGCTGACTAATATCTCTCTTGTTCTCTCAGTCGACTCGAGCCGACTTCACCCGAACGAGCGTTACATAACCGAGCGTGACGGCTCAGTCTCATTCAATACCCACAAAATAAAGTACTCAGTGCGCCTAAAGAAGTTTTCACTTCAAAAGTACGTGCCTTCTTCCGAACACGTGCCATTTTTACCCGACTACGGCAAATCCAGAAGGAAGGGTTATGATTTTAGCAGTCTATGTATGTGGCCGATTTTAGTACGAGATTCTATGTGTACCACCGTAGCGCCTAAACTACTAGGCCGATTTTGATGAATGAGGTGTCAATTAATTCGTTGTTATGGTCCGGGTGACATAGGCTACATTTTATATACGAAAAAAATCGAGAAGCGACGTGCGAGCGGCAAATGTTTATTATTATTTAGTTTCGTATAGACATAATAGATGGCGCCACTAGCTGCTTGCCCCGCGTTCTACAATAAATTATTACTAAGCGTAGTCGGGTTTTAGTTTACGAACTTTATATCTTGTATTTCCACCTACTTATAAGGCGGCCGGATACAAATACGCTTACAAAATATACAAATACGAATAGGATTAAATCCAACGGCCCTTATCATTCTAAAACGTCACCATTAATCACGGATGTATGTCTGAATGTAAATTGTATTTATCTACCCAACGGTGTACGGACCTGATCGTCCGTTAGAACGTTTAAAGGGGAAATTAGTATGTTTTTGAACGGTTTTTTGTCGCGTCTCTTACCGGTTTTATCACGGTACAGGGGTTGAACTGAAAGCGAACGGACGCAGGTATAAATTCCATTTTGCCACACTTCAGATAGTCTCTATTAGGTAATAGAATTCTTTGGTTATTTACATATTTAGAATTTAAATAATTTGTTTTGAATTCAACAAGGAAACGCCTTTGAAAGCGTGTAAAATAAAACGAAATTTTTAATACGTAAGAATAGCGAATTAGCGATTGTTCAAAATATATATAGGATTTTTAACCGACTTCAAAAAAGGAGGAGGTTTCTCAATTCGACTATATAATATATGCTTTTTATATGTTTGTTCGCGGATAACTTCATCGTTTATGAACCGATTTTGATGATTCTTTTTTGTTGGAAAGAAGATATTTCAAAGGTGGTCCCATGATAAGGAAATATTTTTTGCTTTTTAGTTTACTGTTTGAAGTCGGTTTTTTTTTGTTAAAAATTATTACTTGTTCGAGCTTTTATTTCACAAAAGAGAATAAGTACATTTTAATGATTATGACATGTTGACGTTGGTAAAACGGTTCTATTAAGTAACGTCGCGTACTCAGGCCCTATTTTTGGATAGGCCTTTAAACTTCGGATTGGAACTTGGATATGAGTTAACATGGAGTGTACTTAATACAATTATTATATACATCTGCCCGCGGCTTCGCCCGCGCGAAATTCGGCTTTTTACATATCCCGAGGGAATCGTGGATTTCCGGTTCCCGTTCCCGCTCCCTTTTCTAACCTTTCAATCAACACACACAAACTTTCGCCTTTATAATATTAGTGTGATATTTTGAAATCAGAGACCCGCGCAACCTGTAGTAACCTACTACAGGTTGCGCGGGTCTCTGATTTCACCTGACTTGCACCAACCCGAACCTATGAATTGATGACTTCAGAGCAAAATGGACCTAAACTGACTTATTTTAAGGTTTGAGTTCGCCAATATATTCAGCATTCGTCTACAGCCAGCGCCCCAAGCGGAAATATTTGAAGTACTGAATTAAGACTTTAAAATAGGAGTTTTTGGGTTCATTTTGCATTACATATTACAGTTTTTTGATATGTATCTAGTATTTGGTAAAGTTTTCGAGGTGCGCAAGCTCGGAATAAACATCTCTATTGTGTAATATTTCGCGATAGTTGGTTACAAATTATAGCCGTCAAAACTGCACGGTACAAGCTCTCTACATGCTACAAGACAAAGCTTTCTAAGTGGTGTCTGGTATTCCGGCAAAGTTTACCTAAAGCCCGCAGTTCCGTCTACTAAAGGTTATAAACCTGTCTTGAAATTGAAGAGCGTATTTAGTTCTAAATATACGAGTATTTAATAATGTAGGTATACTCTGTATGTGTAAATAGAATTAAATACCTAGTAACAGACAGACAATTACAGTGAAATTGGATCCGTCAACTGGTGTGCTGCGGAGCGGAATAACTTCGCTTACAATATTATATAAATTTATTTACGAGCTTAGAACTCCTTGCAGAGTTTAAAATTGTTTGCTAATTTTTTTTACTAAGTATTTTCATATTAAAAAGTCAATTTCATATTAAAAAGATCTGATAAAAAAAGTCAGGGTCACTCAGCGGGAAATGACTTGAGCCATGCTTTCTTTTGCATTCTTCTGCCGATGAACAACCCTACTAAAAATAACCTTAAAAATTGTGTCAATCTAATGACAAAATCTACATAACTTTTTAATCGTGTACTTGAAAAACCTTATTAGCTGTCCAACAATTGTCTATTATTGTCGTGTTCATTTCGATGAGTATCGAGAAGCGCCGTTTATTTTTAATAATGAAAGAAAGTTAGAGAAAAATTCCATTAATCGTAATTCTTATAGTACCTACTTAATAATTTTACACCAAGTACATATTTTCAAAGTGCTGTTATGTAGGTCTGTAGGAAAATTTACTTTTGTTCAGATATTTAAATGGCTGTTCAGCTAAACTTTACGGCAGTCTTTGAAATATGATTCCCCTTGAAATTGGACGAGTCAGTTGGCTTCCTGCAAAACAAGGATGTCTTTGAGAAAGTTTATTTTAAACTAGCTGATGCCTTCGACTCTGTCCGCTTGGATTTCGGCTTTATTCAATGACTAGCGACCTGTCCTGACTTCGCACGGGTGGTAATTACTTTGTTATATCTCAAAGGGATTAGACAGTGTTTTCGATGAAAGCTTCCAGTCGGCTTAACTTTTTCCGACATTTTTAACAGTTATCGTTATATTTTCACCAATTTACACAAAACGTTAACAGATTATACACTTACACCTTCCTCATGAATCATTCTCTCTATTGGTAAAAACTGAGAGAAAGAAACTGCATGAAAATCCGTTCAGTAGTTTTTGAGTTTATCGCAAACAGACAGACAGACGCGGCAGGGTACATTATTTTATAATAATATTCTGTAGATTGTAGTGTAACGCTTCCCGGTTATTGCAAAAACAAAAACGGGCTATTAGGGTTACCTCCAGGTCCACCACCACCACTACAGCCTTTTAACGTCCCACTGCTGGGCACAGGCCTACTCTCTCATAGGAGAGAGGAATTTAGACCTTAGACCCACCACGCTACTCCAGTGCGGGTTGGCGGGCTTTAACGACTATTGTCACATGATAGTGATAATAACCGTGATCGACTGCTTAACGTGCTCTCCGAAGCACGGGGGTGAAACACTGCCAACTACCAACTCCGGGCTGGCACTGAGAATTTCTTGAGAAAAAAACCCTTTGAAAAATTATTTACCCGACCCGGGAATCGAACCCCGGACCTCGTGATCTGCAGTCCGAATGTCCGAATACTCTAACCACTAGACCAATGAGGCAGTTAGCGTTAGGGTTACATCTGAATATAATTCTTCGTCAGCAACTTCTTGTATAAATAACGCGAAGTATTAATAAATCTATTTCTCGCCCCGCCCTATCCTCGTTACACGAATATTTTAAGAGAAAATTTCTTTTTTTTTGTTTTTCATTTTTAGGGTTCCACAATAGTAAAACGTTTATGTGTGTTGTGCTTCTTTCTGTGTTTCATTCAGGGATTATACAGACAGGGATATAGCATCATCCTGTTGTCCGCCAATCCGCATTGGAGCAGCGTGGCGGGTCTACGCTCTACATCTCTCTTTCCTGGGAGAGGAAACCTGTTCCCAGCAGTGCGGCAAAAAGACTGCAGGGGTGGTGCTGGTGGTTGTAAAGATATTAAATCAAGATAAAAAGGAGTCTAAGGTACATAATATATTTTGCGCTAAACGTAACAATTTTTGTATTTGTGCATTTTTTGTTACCATTTTACTAAAAAGTCGTCATCATCAACTTATTACCGGCCCACTACCGTGTCTCCTCTCAGAATGAAAAAAGTTTAGGCCGTAATCCACCACGCTGGCCGAGTACGGATTGGTAGGTTTCACACTTTTATGAAAACATTATGGAGAACTCTTAGACATGAAGGTTTCCTCATGATGTTTTAGTTACCGTTAAATAAAGTGATATTTTAATCCAGTTATTATCACTATCATGTGACATAATAATCGTTAAAGCTCGCCAACCCGCATTGGAGCAGCGTGGCGGGTCTATGATATATCTCCATTCTAAATTTCAGCCAAATCGGTTCAGTAGTTGCGCCGTTAAAGAGTAACAAATACACATATACGCACACACAAACTTTCGCCTTTATAATATTAGTATGATGTATGTATTTCTAATATACTTGATCTTAAATATTAGTTTTTTACGGCTGTAGGTCACAAGGGGCTCTCACTCTCAGTACCTACGGAACTCTCTCCAGACGCGAGTCCGACTCGCACTTGACGGCAATTTTTTTACGAAACGAAGCGTGTCAAATTCTGAAAGAAACTTATGGAAGTTTTTTCATGAAAGAAAAGAGACAATTAAGCTGAGATGCTTTTATAATTTGTCGGTTTTTGTTTCGGCGCGAACTTATAAAAAGTTATTTTCTTAACTACTTTTTTTTTTGGTTCTGGTTTTTGTATTAATTACAATGTGAAAAATTTGCAATATATTTTTATAAAAAGTATAAAAACTAAATAAACAATTTATTCTAGACTAGCTGATACCTACGAATTGATCTGCGTGGATTTAGGTTTTCTAAGAATCCCACAGGAATTCTTTGATTTCCCGAGATAAAAAGTAGTCCGGCATTAAAGCCATCTCTGTGCTGAATTTCATCAAATCTGATCAAAGTGCTTAGTCTCAGTTTGGAGCGCTCCAAAACTTTATAGTATACTATTGATCGAATCACAGATGACTTCAGAGCAAAATGAACCTAAAGATTCTTATTTTAAAGTCGTAACTCAATAGTTCGAATATTTATTTTAAAACATTTCTGCTTGGAGCGCTGGCTGTTTTCGAATGCTGAATGTACTGGCGAATTCAAATCTTAATGTAAGCCATTTTAGGTCCATTTAACTCTGAAGTTATTGTCATTCGATCAATAGTATACTATAAAGTTTTGGAGCGCTCCAAAATGAGACTAAGCACTCAGGTGGTCAGGCTGCGAAGATGTATTAACTAATTCGTATTTTTTTATCAATGGTTTTTTTTTTTTCAGAAACCCTAAATATATTTGGAATAAAAGAAACTTAAATCACTTCCTGTATAGTCTTCTACCTGTCTGTATGTCTGTCAGACATACAGAAATTTTAAAACATGTGTTTGGGTTAAGCTATCGTAATAATAAGAGGCAGCTATTACAAATTTTTTTTTAATTCTGTTTGAAAGGAATAAAAACTAAAAGTTTCACAGTGATTTTCGAGTCAATGAAAGTGTGATCATCTTAATATAAACAAATTGTACGCGAAAGTTTCTTGGTTTCACTAGATTAAGTTTTGCCCATCTTGGGTTCGGACTTGCGCGCTTCCCGTACCGGCGTAGCAGTCACTCGATCTACGCCGGCCGCTACGCACGCTATGTACCGCTACGGATGCTACGAACTGTCTACGTTCGAACTTTGTCAGAATCATAATTTCAGTGAGTGATTAATACAGTGAATAAATAATAATAATTGTGTAAAAATTCTGAGTGGTGCTGAATAATGTGCAAGTGCTACAATTATGATTACAATGTTTTGTTCTCGTAAAATTTGCCGCAGCCGGCGATGACCTTCCCATTTTACAGGTTAGTTGTGTATTTTTAATTAGGATGCTGTGTTTGGCAGTTTTTATTATTTTGTGTCTACGAAATGAATATTCATTATCTTTTAGTCACAGAGAAGAGAATGGACGACGAATTGTAAACCTAGAATGCAGAGTTAATTAAAAGTACATTAGTTTTTATCACAATGGTTTTATACTAAAATATTTTCGTCATTGTTCTAGCTCAAAGAATGTGAGTAGCTTATAAAACATTAACATTGATTAAATTTTTTAAATAAAATTGACAAATAAATGAAAATTCTCTTTTTGTAATTAATTGGATTATACTTAAGTAGGATGATTCTTTGTGGATTTCAGTTTTCAGACAAAAAAGGTTCAAAATCTTAAATAACTTCTTCAATATGCTATTTTTTACAACTTCTGCTTATATTTTTAAATAAATCAATTATTAATCTATTGCAGTGTCCGTGTTTCGTGTCGACTAGTTAACTTTTTATCACAAACCATATTTACATTATAATTCATACTCTAAATGATTTGGTTTTCTCTTCTTTTTTGGGCACACATTGTAACCTCTAATTTATTTATAGACTTGTAGAAAATGCTGTTAGCATTAAGTCCGGCAGTTTAAAAAAAAATGATTTTAAAAAATCTTTATATTTGACTACTTTTTATAATCTTTATAATTTTCAGTTAGTCTTTTCACTTTATCTATTACTAGCTGACCCCTGCGACTTCGTTCGCGTGTTTATAGGTTAGGATCGGATCGGATCGGATCCCATAATTCTTTTATGTAGGTACCTAAACTAAATGTAGCCTAAGTTACTCCTTATAACATTGAAAGTTCCATTAAAATCGATCCAGCCGTTTCGGAGATTAGCTGGAATAAATAGACAGACCGACAAACATAAATTTAAACGCACACCAGTTTAAAATAAGCCGTACGTTCAAAGATCCGGGTCATAATTTATTTGAACCCAATACTGAGGATTGTAATGTCTGTCATTTCTAAACTGAAAAACCTATGACCTTGAAATATTTACGGGACAATACTTAAAGTACTACCTTTCTAACAGAAAAAGAATGAGTGAAATCGAATAACGCGTTAATGAATTACAGCTAAATACACGTTTTAACTTTTATCCCCTCTCCCAAGGGAACCGTGCTGAATTTCGGGATAAAAAGTATCCTATAACCTACCTCGGAGTATAAACTCAAATCGTACCAAGTTTCATTCGAATCCATTCAGTAGTTTCGGCGTGATGCGCGGCCAAGATACAGACAGACAGACAGACAGACAGACAGACAGACAGACAGACAGACAGACAGACAAAAATGAAAAAAATTGCAGTTTTGGCTTCAGTATCGATTATAGAGTGCCCTCCGATAAAAATTTTCAAAATATCTTCAATGTACAGAATTGGATCTGTTACAGTTTTATTATATTATAGATTATTCTATATTATTCTATATACATATATGGTTATATCAAGTACGTTTAAATTAATTAGAAACATAAATATATCATACTTAAGCATACTTAAATACGACCTAGCTATTTATCAAAATTTGTCTACTACCCAAGCCATAATAGTTACTAGCTAGTTTTTTCATAGTTGATAAGAGGCTCGTAAATTTCTAAATCCATATGCTTCTGAATCCAAAAGCTAATGGCGATAATATTTTTGATAAAAATCCAAACATAGTTGTCAGTGTTATTTCAGTTGAACGCAAATCCGAAACAGAATTGACAAAGCCTGAAAGCACTATCGTGGAAAATAATGTGAGGCGAGTGGCTCTAATTTAGACCTGTCAATTTAGATTAAGATTTGAATTAACATCTATAAATACGGTATATATTTTAAATGCTACTGACATTTATTTTGAACTAGATGATGCCCACGGCTTCGCCCGTGTGGATTTAGATGTTTAAAAATCCCGTGGGAACTTTTGATTTTCCAGAACAAAAAGTAGCGTAGGTATCTGTAGTAACCCGTCCCCAAATCGGAAAAATCCCGTGGGATCCCCACGATTTCGGAATGCAATTCCTTACAGCATCAAGGTTGAGGAGATGGATATGTACCTACTCGAGTTCATTCAACGATAGTCTTTAATTGGTACCCCCAATATCAATTTAAATAACTGACAGTTCCTAAATCCCATTAGTTTCTGGGATCAGGTCCTCTACAGCATCAGGATTGAAGAGTTGGAATCCAAATTTTTTGTAGGACAGTGTCGCAATATTTCTCTATCGATTAAAAAAAAATTACGCAAATCGGTTCAGAAATCTCGGAGATATCGGTGTACATAGGTAGAAAAACACAACTCTTCCTTTTTTGAAAGTCGGTTAAAAAAGTAGCCTATGTTACTCCCTGGTTAATTCTCTACTTGTATGTGAAAGTCCCGTCAAAATCGGTTCAATCGGATTAGCCCGTTCAAACAGACAGACAGACCGACAGACAGACAGACAAAAATTTTAAAAACGTGTGATTCGGTTATGGTACCGTTCAAATAACCATATGAGCTTAATATGAGGTAGTTATTTCGAAATTACAGACAGACACTTTAATTTTATTTATTAGTATAGTATAGATATAGAGCAAAGCCGAAAGTTTATCTGTGTATTGTCCCCAACACAGGGAGGAACGATCAGCGACTATGAAGTTGAGATCATGGTTACATTGAGAGATAACAGGTAATATAGGTGTAAAAAAAAACTTACATCAAAGTATAAAGTCTATTATTTTGTATTTTCTTCGGAATAGTATTAGAAATTACGTCATGCATTGCCGGACACTTGTTACAGTTGCTACTCAATACCAGACACCCTTAAAGTTTAAAATTTCAATAGCAAGCAGTCAATAGCAAATTCAAGCTGATAACCGACACTTCTTCAACGTGGAATCTCTAAAATTAGTAGTCCTCTAGGGGAGTTAAGCAATGATTCCTCTAAATTTCAAATCTCTACATCCATCGGTTTAAGTTGTCTTATCAGTCAGTTAGTCGCCAGTCATAGTCAATCAAAATCATACATATAAACCCTCTAAACTAAGTTTACTGCTTACACTAACTACAAGTTTTTGATATGATGTTGTCGATTGTGGAGTAATGTTAATCTTATCATATTTTCACCAATAAGTCTTACATGTCAACACACAGAGGAGTTTGGTTCAGTTTTGATGACATAAGCCCCATTACCGATGACTTGAGAACATGCCTCTTCTTTGAAGTCGGTTGAAAATAATAATGTCAGCAAGAATACCAGACAGATAAGACAAAAATAACTTTTGTTCTAGCCATACGGTTAATGTAGAAACTTTCTATTTCTTAGTTGTAGACAGTGCTTCTTTTATTTTTTTGTATTATTGGACTTTTTCCAACATTCTACGCAGTTACAATGCTCCCATCATTTTCTTGAAAGCTACACCGATTTAGAGAAATGTTTCCGAGCTAAGGGGATTAAATGGATAAAAATAGGGAAAAATAGGAATTATGGGCTTAGCGAGGGTTTTATTGTAGATAGAATTACAGGAAATATAATCTTATTTTTTGTCGTATGATTTTTGTGACTTAGCTTTTTATCACGCCTTGGGAAATTTATATAAAGTAGGTGACAACAAAATAAGTTCTAGAGAAAAGAAAGGTGTGACTTTTGTACACGCTTAAGAAATTATATAGACGGCCATGTTTGTTTTTAACTTTTTTTTTTACCCTTTTTTTACCATTGTTTAGAACTTATTGAGCAGAGTACGAATATGTTTTATTTAAATTTTTTTCTTAAAAAATAAGGCATCATAAGGCAATAAGGGGCCATCTTTGTCAGTTTTAGACCATTTTTGTGACAGGGGCTATGCCAAAAATTAAACTAGTTAGAAATATGGAACTTCAGTATATTAAGTAACATATACTCTATCTAAACAACAAATACTGAAAACAAAAATTCATAAAGTATTTTGTAAGTTGTGACCAAAACAAACGAACATTTTTTGGGTTTTTTTTTTACAGTTCGTTGCGATGTCTAGCTCGGAAATGAAATATTTCTTACACCTTTGGGTGTATATTATGTTGTTCATAATTATGTATGGAACCCTAAAAGAGCGAAGCCCGACTCGCACTTGGCCGATTTTTTTTATAACGCTCTTAAAGAAGTAGTTATAACTTCAAAAATTCGTAATGATTCTCATTTTAAAATGAGTTACGATATCGCTCTAACTAATGCCTTTGCCTAATGCCTTGCGTTGAAGTCTAACACTAAAAGCTCCTTAGCTCGGCAAGAATCTCCCAAATTGGTTGAGTGCCAACAAAATCAACGGGAACAATGCTACTGTGAAAACTTTTGGAATGTCAAAGTAATAAGAAAACTTTTGAGTTCGCATTCTTAATACTTAGAGTACGCTTAAAAGTTTAGTATCTAAATTCGGTAAATTTTTCCAGACTAGTGTATTCACCCCTGCCTCCTTGGTCTAGTGGTTAGCATATTCGACTGCAGATCACGAGGTCCCGGGTTCGATTGACGGGTCGGGCAAATAATTGTTAGATATTGGGTTTTTCTGTCAAGAAATCCTCAGTGCAACCCCGGAGTTGGCGGTTGGCCGTGTTTCATCCCCACCACCACCCTCGGAGAGCACGTTAAGCAGTCGGTCCCAGTTATTATCACTATCATGTGACATAATAATCGTTAAAGCTCGCCAACCCGCATTGGAGCAGCGTGGCGGGTCTAAGCTCTAAATCCCTCTCTCCCATGAGAGAACAGGCCTGTGCCCAGCTGTGGGATGTTAGTGTAAGCTGTAGTAGTAGTGGTATTGGCTTTGTAGTATTAATAAATAATCTTCTATGGAATCTTGGATTATGCTATCCAAAGATGCTATAGTTCACATAATCATATCAGCTTAATAAGAGACAATTATTTCGAAATCACAGACTCTTCAGTATTTTTATTTTTAAATATTGTAATGGTGAGGTGATTGTGATATTTAATTAAATCAAATCAAATCAAATAAACTTTATTCAAAATTGGTACACTACACTTTTTGAACGTCAATTTAGGAACAGGCAATGGTGATAATTACTTACGGAAAATTAAAACTAAATCTACGAGGGTTCCAAACGCGCCCTGGTCTGAGAAGAGCCCACAACAAACTCAGCCGGGTTTTTTTTTAATTTTTTTTTTTAATTTTTTTTTTTGTATTATGTAGGTGGTTTCAAATGTGCCTTGACTCAGACCAATATTTTTTTGAAGTTCTTAATTATCTCCGAAGATTGATAATTGTGGAAATATATTTTCGTAGAATGAAATTAAAACCCTTACAAGGTACCGTGATTCCTCGAACTAAATAAATGTCGCGCACATTTCTTTTGAATGGGACTTTCTCTGAAATTTAAGATTTCCAATAGTTTCAATTGCCAATTATAGTTGCCAATTTAAATAAACAAGGTCATGCGAACGATGGTGTCCTATTTAAGCTGATCGCATATCTATAAGTACGAGCCGCACGCGCCGGAAATGTCTTCATTCTTCAAAGAAGCATACCCGCATATTTTTTTTTGGTGCGTTCAATTATTCTATTGATGACACGTGGTGGCTGTGTTTACCAAACTGCGACCAATGTCATGTACAAGGTTCGAAGAAAATTCGGATCTTAAATTTATATTTTAATGTCAGTTTCTCTCTTCTCTTTTAATAATACCTAGGCATTTGTAAGGGTAAGGAGTGCTTTTATGCCTTTATAAAGTGTGCGCCTTTGATTGCAATACTAACAACGTTGACTACGCCGTTATACAAATAACGTAACTGACATACGTGACTGAAGTTTGCAACCTCAGTGTAGACCATCGACTGACAGTCTATGGGACTAGTACGTCGGATAAACGAAGTAACAAAAAATGACAGTGGATTCCGAAGATACTGTGAACTAAATTTGACATTTTCCAATAGAATTATTTATCACAGTAATTTCATTCTCGATTTTGTTTCTGTTAACGCCGAATTAGTATCAAAATGGTATTCAATCAAAATAGTATCAAAATTCAAGTTGCTTTATTTTGCAGACTCGTACAAGTGATAAAGCGAAGTATTATCATTGAAGTCAGTGACGTACTAGAATTCAGGCTCAAAAAAAAATGCGTTCAGTTAATGACGTGCGGCCGGTAGAGGTAGGTGTGCGACTAACTTTAATTACAATACACAATATTAGCAATATTGTATTCAATCTGGTCGTATAATTCTGGTTCCATTAATTGTACGAGACTCAGTTCATGCTAAGGAGCTTAAGTTCGCTAATGAATTCATTAATTGTTTACAATTTAACATTCGACTAATAAATAATTAAACGCTACTGTTAATATAATATGTTTCTAATTTGTTAAATTGAAACTTATTTGATGGAAAATGTCTCTTAATTAAATTTGTGTCAAGTTCTATGCTTGATTATGATATAATATTATGATTGTTTATAAAGTATTATAATATAAAGATCAAAGTAACTTATCTGTAAGTGAACTAGTAGGAAAGGCGTTAATGAGTAGGTATAATAGACAAGTATATCTGTAAATTTAAAATTTAAAAAACCCCGACATTCGCCATTTAGTGGTGGCGGCCATCTTGGACCGATTTTCATCAAACATAGGAACACTCCCGACTAATTCATCTTTCAAACAAAACCGCATTCAAATCGGTTAACCCGTTTGAGCGCTACGGGAAAACAGACAGACACACACACACACAGACAGACACGTCAAAGTTATAACACCTCGCCATTTTTGCGTCGGGGGTTAAAAAATTAAGGTATTTAAGACATTATGTTGTGGCAGAAGAATTTCTCATTAGAATAATTGCCTTAAGATTGCAACGGACAGTAAAGTAAGTCTGTAAAGTTGGTTTACGGACGATAATTTTACGTGATAAGGTCATAAGAAAACAAAGAGAGATAGATGCGTCACAAGCCGAACGCTTTGGCCGACCGTGCCTTCTCTATTGCTTGTTCCGCGCTCTTGCTTGCACGCGGAACTTGACGGATGAGACATACTTTTCCGTGCGTGTAGCCGGCGTTCATCGATTTATAAGACGTTATCACGTCAACAATCATAAAAATATAATACGTTTTAATAATATGATCCCTATTGAATGTGATGGTACTTTGAGAACTATGTAATAAGTAGGTATAACAGTTTAATATCTTTGTTGAGAACCGACGACATAATAGGTAAGTACTAACCTAATATCATTATTATATTATAGTCAAAATTATACAATTGTTCACTTTGACCCATAAACGATAGGTAGTTACTTCTCCAGAACATAAAACAATATTTTTAATAAATTAGATCATGCTCTATTTTATTTTTATTTGGAAAAAAAGAGGAAAAACAAAATAATTTTTTTCAAAGAAAAATGAACCGACTTCAAACCATTCGAACTAAAAAGTTTAAAATAATTTTTTATTCATTTAGATTTACGATTAAACTACCTAACTCAAATGATATATAATTTTTTGAAGTCGGCGCCAAATGACTCATACTTTTCAAGTCGAAAATATGCTCCCCGCGTCCCGGACAGTCTCACCTCCGTGACTATAATGGTTCACCGCGCTCGCATTCAAAAGTGGATAGTTACTCTGATTTTACAAAGACGAATTGAATGTGGTTTGGCGCCGACTCCAAAAAATTATATATTATTTGAGTTAGGTAGTTTAATCGTAAATCTAAATGATTAAAAAATTATTTTAAACTTTTTAGTTGGAATGGTTTGAAGTCGGTTCATTTTTCTTTGAAAAAAATTATTTTATGCTTTTTAGTGATTTGTTTTCTTTATATTAATAATAATATAAATGAGAACTAAGTATGTAAAATAGATTATGACCTATATATTAATAATTATTATTATTAAATATCCTGTGACATAATACATACATTTTATGTGTCATACTAAGTATAGGTGAATGGTTTTATAATGTTCTAACCCAACCTAACCTAACTTCCGATCTATACAAGATTAGTTTGTATGCGTACTACTCTTGTATAATTTGGAAGACCTTGATTAAAAAGTAATTTACAATTTATACGCGACCAGTTTCACACCCTTGCGGTTTGGCTTTGTATAGAATGGAAATACACGTAACCGTGCACAAACTCCAAGGAATCACTCTATAGTATAGCTGTACTGACTTCGGCCCAAAACTTATTGCAAAAGGTCAATATTACGTAGGCGTAGCAGAGTGAAGTCTTTGGCCAGAATAGGTATATTAGACTTCAGCAATAGGTCTGGCAATATCAAAGAACATATTAGTGACATATGTATACATTTATGCTTATTACTTCGTAAGTAAGAATGATAACTCGATGTGTTATATACTAAAACCTTCCTGAAAGTATGTAGATTACGATAGTGAAACAATCATCAAAATCGGTTCATTAGTTGCGGAGATAATCGCGAACATACATACATACATACATACATACGGGTCGAATACAGAACCTCCTTTTTTTGAAGTCGGTTAAAAAGAAGGATTTTCACAGCGTTCGGCGCTAACAAATACAATTCTTTTTAATATAACGCCTACGTGCTATCCCAAACAGTTTATCTATTAAACTGCCACAGACAACCGATTTTTATCAGACAGTCCACTAAAAGCTTTGTTTAATCACCGTAGTGGGATCTCATCATGTGATAAAGTGGTAAGCGACTTTCACCGGTTTTTATTTTTTAACCCCCGACGCAAAAACGAAGGGGTGTTATAAGTTTGACGTGTCTGTGTATGTGTGTGTGGTATACCTATTTACATAATCACACTTATAAAGGCGAAAGTTTGTGAGTGTGTATGTTTGTAACTCTTTAACGCCGCAACTACTGAACCGATTTGGCTGAAATTTTGAACAGATAGATTATGCCCTGACTCAACACCTAGGCTACTTTTTATCCTGTAAAAATACACAGTTTCCACGGGATTTCGAAAAAACTATAGCAACAGCTATAGGTAGATTATTATCAAACTTCCTTGAAAGTAGGTACAAAGGTTGGAAAATCAACGATTCCCTCGGGATTTGTGAAAAACCGAAATTCATGCAGGCGAAGCCGCGGGCTAAAACTAGTATTAATATAAAATTTATTTATTTTAAATAAATACATAATACACCCAGACTCGGGGCGGGAATCGAACTCGCAACCCCGGAAGGTAGGGTCACTGCCAAC
The DNA here is from genome assembly GCA_920104075.1 of Melanargia galathea. Taxonomy (NCBI): domain Eukaryota; kingdom Metazoa; phylum Arthropoda; class Insecta; order Lepidoptera; family Nymphalidae; genus Melanargia; species Melanargia galathea. The sequence continues at coordinate 17,613,681 of OV049874.1, read as the reverse complement.
CGCGCCAACAGACCATTCTGAGCGGAGTTTGTGAAAATAACTACCATTTTCGCAAATCTCGCTCAAATTAACAGTGTATCCGAATGTTGTTCATTATTCACACAGCCAGTAACCCTAGCATAGAATTAACCGACAGGCCGGCGTAGATACACCTCGTTAACCAACTTTAGCTTCTACTCGTGTATTCGTGTATAGTTATGTATGCAACTGTTGTATAATAAGGGGTATTAAAACACGAATGTGGGTTTATCACGTGTTTTAATACCTAATTATCAACAGTTGTATAGTTGTAGCTTACTGCTAACATAAATGTGTGTGACTATGACTGACAGCTGAGTGGTAAGACACAAACTAAACCGGTGGAATTAAAGATTTCTGGAGATGTTCCTAGAGTAGGTAGCCCTAGAAAATTCATCCCTAAATGGGTGAGAAAGGGTGGTAAAGTTTGCATAGAATTAACCGGCGTAGACACACGTCGTTAACTAACTTCAGCCTGTACTCGTGTATTCGTGTAAAACACATTAGACACGGCTCGTTAGTTTCCTAGTTTAACGTTAATATTCATTTTTGCTGCAACTGCCTCGTTGGTCTAGCATATTTGACCGCAGATCACGAGGTCCCAGGTTCGATTTCTGGCTCGGGAAAATAATTATTAGGTACTGGGTTTTTCTGTCAGGAAACTCTCAGTGCCAGCCCGGAATTGGAAGCTGGTGGTGGTTCACCCCCGTGCCTCGGAGAGCACGTTAAGCAGTCGGTCCCGGTTATAATCACTAATTTGACAATATTCGTTACAGCCCGCCAACCGGCATTGGAACAGCGTGTTGGGTCTAAGCTCTAAAATCCCTCTCTCGTATGAAAAAGGAGGCCTGTGCCCAGCAGTGAGACGTTAATAGGCTATAGTGGTGAACCGGAATCGAACTCGGGACCTCGTGATCTGCAGTTGAATATGCTAACCACTAGACCGACGAGGCAGACAACAGGCAAATAATACACGTCCCTAATATTTAATTATGCTACATTGCAGTGAATATCCGCGCATGATTTTTCGTTGTATTCAGTATTTAGCCCCGGGCGGTACGGGCCTATACATTCAATTTAGAGCCTTCCTAACCCCGGCGCCACAATAGCCTAAACATTTGAACACTTATTTGACCACTTGTTTGGACACTTGTGCGGCAGGGATCTTTGGTATTTGTTCAAAGTTTGATCACATATTTACAATTTGCTATTCGGTGTCGGTTTTTCAAATGCTCATCAATTTACACAACGTTAAAAGTTCAACTTCAAATGAAGCGAACGTATTTGCAAAGTTTGTCTGGCAGGTAAGCAAACCTGTCTTTAAACGTGTCAGCAAAGTGCTACAAAGTCTTTGTTCAAATGTTTGTGTGTGTGTGGCGCTGGGATACCATCGTAGTGTGCTACATAATTCACACTAGCCTGGAATCAATTTCAATGAGATTTATTGTGCTAACAAATGTTGGCCGAGTGATCGATTGGCTTCGGACGACAGGTAGAGTGGTGTTTGAATTCGGTGGACTCATGTGCTATTTATATAATTACTAGATGATGTCCGTGACTTCGTCCGCGTGGATTTAGGTTTTTTTAATTCCTGTAGGAACTACTTGCTTTTCCGGGATAAAAGTTGCCTATGTCAATTTCTGGGATGCAAGCTACCTCCGTACCAAATTTCGTATAAGTCGGTTAAACGGATGGACCTTTAAGAATCCTGTGGGAACCCGATCCTGTGGGAAGGTACCTCATGATCAACCCATTACCGGCTCACTACAGAGCACGGGTCTCCTCTCAGAGTGAGAAGGGTTTTGGCCATAGTCTACCACGCTGGCCAAGCGGATTGGCAGACTTCACACACCTTTGAGAACGTTATGGAGAACTCTCAGGCATGCAGGTTTCCTCACGATGTTTTTCCTTCACCGTTAAAGCAAGTGATATTTTAAATACTTAAAACGCACATAACTCCGAAAAGTTAGAGGTGCGTGCCCCGGGATCGAACCCACGACCTCCGATTAGAAGTCGGTTGTCCTAACCACTAGGCTATCACAGATTTTTTTGGTAAGGAAGGTACCTATGTAGCTTATATACCCCGGGATGTAAGGTACATACCACTCTTCCTTATACTCTCTCTTTCATCAAAATCGATTAAACTATTGGGCCGTGAAAAGCTAGCAGCAGACAGACAGACAGACATACAGACAGACACACTTTCACATTTATAATATTAGTATGGATTTAGCTTTATACAAACTGGATCAAATCGACATAGCTCATCGAATCGCGAAATTGCCAATGGGCGAGGCACATAGCTCAAATAGAAATGATAGACAATATTGCACCGACAAAACGATGTTGGACCCTCACTAGGTAGACGGATGATCACACGAAACTCGCTGGAAGCCGCTGGATACAAGCGGTATAAGATAGTGTTGTGTGGCGATGCTCGCAAGATACCCATGTTCTCCAGTAAAAGTCTATATAGGTTGTATACACGACGACAGGGATGAAGAATTGGGTTCATAAAATAATAATTAGGGAAGCAAATGAAAGTGAATGCAAAATTAGCCACACAATTTGTGTAAGCGCGGAAAATCGCTGAAAAGTGAGCGGGGATCAGTTTAAATTATGAACCAGCCGAGCTCTGTTTGAGGACCATTTAATATTTAATGGTATGAATAATTTTCCCGCTTGCAACAAAGTTTAGATCCGTGCAATGTGAGCGGAATCTATTTTGGAAACAGGCGTTTGAAATTCGAATGCGAATGGAATTTGGAATATCTAATTTAAAATTCACACGTAACGCACAATAGTGGAGTGGGCATACAGTTGATACCACGAGCTATATTTTAGGAAAAATTAAACGGACTCCGGTCCAGCAATCTCAGATAAATCAAATAATATATTAGTAACTTTGTACATTAACAATGATAAGTAAGTGTTATATACTAAAGCCTTCCTGAAAGCATGTAGATTACGATAGTGAAAAAAATCACCAAAATCGATTCATTGGTTTTGAAATAATCGTGAACATACAGACATATATATGTATAACATACTGGTGAATACAGAAACTTCTTTTTTGAAGTCGCCTAAAAACAAAACACTAACCGCACTTAGATACCGTAATTTTTATGATATGAGAGATCATAACTTTGGTAACGACCAGGCGCTATAAGTACCTAGATAATGCAACCAACTTAACGCATGCAGACTGATATATTTGGAGTCTGAGAGTTACTTTCTATACCGTGAACCCAGAATCATTGATTTCGGAGAACGTTGAGACCTCTTAAGCCATTACATCATGTGGCTCAAAGGCTCATAGTTTTAGACGTCTAAAAACTTGCGGTAGGAAGTTATAATTTAATGTACCTAATAGAATCACGCGAGATATTTGAAGGCAGCTTTAGTTAATTTTCCAGCAGCCAGTAAGTACTTGGTAGTTACGCTTTGAAACATTCTCGATTAAACTTCGCCCATCTAATCAACACAATCAATTTCACCAGCTCTATAAAGTCCCACTGCTGGGCCCAGGCCTCATGGCTGTGTAGGAGAGAGGAATTTAGAGCTTAGACTCACCACGCTATGCCAGTGCGGGTTGGCGGGCTTTAACGACTATTGTCACATGATAGTGATATAACCGGGGGACCATAGACGGCTTAACGTGCTCTCCGAGGCACGGGGGTAGAAACATCGCTAACTAAGAACTCCGGGCTGGCAATAAGAATTTCATGACAGAAAAGCCCAATACCTAACAATTATTTGGGAAGCGAACGCAAGGCTTGGTGAACCGCAGTCTAATATGTTAACCACTAGACCAATCGGGTAAGAGTTACTAAGGAAATGGTTTGAATTAAATAACAAATTACTATTCTACTTTAGAAGAATACCACTAATATCTGTAGCTTGCCTGTCTATATGTCTATCTCATTTTCACAGCTCATTGAAGGGATAAACTGAAGGACCAAAGATTCCTTTTGCCTTTGAGAATTAAAGTTCCAGTTGGCGCAAACCCTTAATTGATTTACACAAACTGTCATATAATATTTACTGAGCCAACAATAACAAATCTTCGGCGAAGGCTTCTTTGGAATAAACTAACTGCGGTTCACGATAACTAAGTTACAAACTTCAGTGTACTTAGCGAACTATGTAGTATCAAAGTAAAGGGATAAGCAAGTTTTGACGACTTCTACAGTCTAACGGCACGCACTATGGTATATAGTATTTTTGATATCCGCTCTGGCGCAGTAGTTAGAGCTGTGGTCTTTGGGGAAGTCCCGGGTGCAATTCGCAGCACGGGAAATTTGCAATTTATTTCCTAGTCACTTCCTTTCGAGACGTAAAAACGTGGCGTCCCAATGACTGATCTATTAACGCACAGCCTAAGCCACTAAAGTTAGGAATTTGAATTTATTTACAGTTGGTTCCTTTTATGACATAGTCACACACTAAGAAATCACCCCTAAGGGGTTTAAATAAAGGGTGGAAGTTTATATGAAATTCTGTCCTTTTCAAGTTATATCCATGAAAATCGGTATTTGAACTTTCGGTTAACAATAAAATACTTGTTTCAAGATTTTTGGAAAACCCCTGAGTGAGTTAAATAGGGGATGAAAATTTGTATGAGAATCTGTCATTTTTCAAATTACATCCATGAGAAATGGATATAATTTGATATTGGTGGTTGGACTTTAAAAATAAAGAAGTAGGTACGTGTTTCAAGATTTTTGGAAACTACTCCCAAGGGGGTAAATAGAGGATGAAGATTTGTATGAGATGTAACTGCCAAAGTGAGTACGCCAACTGACCACTGAAATTCGGCCAGGTGTACATTATTGAACATTGCCCATAAACATTGATTGTTCCTAATCCAGCTCGTTAAAGTAATGCGTGTACAGACCAGTGCAGCATCGGCGAATTACTGGCGCAGTAATACAAACGTTACTATGGCCTGGGACACGTTACTGTGGGCTATCGGCAAGTTTCTAGACCACCTCGTTAAGCTAATGCGTGCACTGGATTGTCAAATGTTTGGACTTCCTGTTCATAATCTCTGCGGCTTGTGTGACCGATACACTACCGAATTCTAGTCATTTTAACTCTAGTCTAGTTAGTAGTTCGGTTGTCTAGTTATTTATTCTTGTTGTAGGTAGGAATAATATTCATGCTATTACCCTTGCCTCTTGTTTACAGCACGGTTTCACGACTGCTTAACGATACTTGACGGCGTATAAACCGTGATTTTTTACGGAAAAAAATCGTGTGCTTAGAGACCTAGACCCAAATTTTTTTATTTTTTATTTTTTTGGGTTTGGGTTGACCCGGGATTTGACGGGACATTCACTGTCTAGTAGATGGTAACACAAGGAGTAATTTATGCTACTTTTTACCCCCAAAATTGAAGGGATCCCATGAGATTTTTAAAAACTTAAATTCAAGTCGACGGAATTCCACAAATGTCACAGCTTATATGTAAATATACATCACACTAATATTATAAAGGCAAAAGTTTGTGTGTTGTGTGTGTATATGTGTATGTTTCTTACTCTTTAAGGTCGCAACTACTGTACCGATTTGGTTGAAATTTTGAATGGATATAGATTATGCCCTGACTTAACACATAGGCTACTTTTTATCCTGGAAAAATCCGTCGCGAATCAAATCGTGATTTTGAAAAGACCGAAATTTGCTATAGCAATCTACAGTTACATCTATAGGTAGATTACTATTATAGCAAACCTTGAAAGTAAGTATAAACATAGAAAAAGGGAGCGGGAACGGGAACCGGAAATCCACGATTCCCGCGGGATTTGTGAAAAACCGAAATTCACGCGGGCGAAACCGCGGGCAAAAGCTAGTATTATATTAAAACTTTCCCACACGTAAGCCTGCAATTTTAAAACCGCAAACGTAAAAACTTTAAAGTGTCTTAGTGCAAACTCGCTTTTAGTGTCATAACACTTTAAAATGTAGATTGTGTGGAATATTTATGCAGTGCGGCAAAGTGGACACTTGTACAAATGTTGTACTTCTAAAACGAGTTTTAAATTTAACTCAATGGGACGGGTAATACACACCAAACATGATACCCGCTCATTTGGAGCAAGCTGTATTTTATTTTATCTCGGGCTATATTCAACCTGTTTTAATAAAACTCTCTTCTATGTACTTGTGAAAATAACATTCAAAAAGTGTACAGTATACCAATTTTGAATAATGTTTATTTGACTTTGACTTTCACGTGCGTTTCACTGTCACCACCACTTTAACGTTCCACTGCTGGGCACAGGACTCTTCTCTAATAGGAGAGAAAAACTTAGAACTTATATCCGCCACGCTGCTCCAATGCGGGTTAACGGGCTCTTACGATTATCAATTATCATATTATGATAGTGAGAATAATCGGGACCGACTTCGACCGACGCACTCTCCGAGGCACGGGGGTGAAACTCCGTCAACTACCAACTCCGGGCTGGCAGTGAGAATTTCTTGACAGAAAAACCCCAATACCTCATTATTATTTTTTTGGCCCGACCCGGGAATCGAACCCAGGACCTCGTGACAAATGTGCTAACCACTAGACTAACGAGGCAGTAAATAACAACATACTGTGCCTATATGACGAAGGTTCTCCAACAATCATTAACGAACACATTCTGGTTAACAATAACTAAGTTACTAACTCGCGTGTGCTTAGGAAACAATGTGCTCGAAGTTTAGGGTCAAGTTTCAGTTAAGTTCATTAATGTAATGTGATTGTAATGTAAGTAAGTACCTATCCACTAATTCTGGACCCTTTGTCCCTGTGTAAATTAAACTACACAATAATAATAATAATAATTGAAACATTTATTAAAAGGTAATACAGTCACCCAAAAGGGCTCAAGTTTACCCACATTTGATCGGAGTAGTAGGAATATGTTATTATTTTTTATTCAACTACAAAATATTAGCCCTTGACTGCAATCTCACCTGATGGTAAGTGATGATGCAGTCTAAGATGGAAGCGGGCTAACTTGGAAAATGTATGCATACCCCTGATCGGTTTCTACACGGCATCGTACCGGAACGCTACGATACGATACGCTACGCTACGCTACGCTACGCTACGCTACGCTACGCTACGCTACGCTACGCTACTTGGCGGCACGGCTTTTCGGGTAGGGTAGGTTACCAGCCACGGCTGAAGCCTCCCACCAGACCAGACCAGAGACAATTTAGAAATGTTAAAATCCCAAATTGCCCCTGCCGGGAATTGAACCCGGGAACTCCCGCTTATAAGACCATAGCGCTCACCACTGCGCCAGGGAGGTCGTCAAAGTATTCAAGTTTAACATGATTTTTCAAAATGGAAAGAAAAGGGATCGATTATTAAGTAGGTATCAATAATATGACGAAAACACAGGGTGGCATCTTAATGAAATAGAAGTTATGCCAATGAATACTACATATTGTTACATAAAGAAGCAACACTGATTTTATCTGCACCAATCGTTGCCGGCCATCGCCCGCAACGTAAAAGTACCACTAGTAGTATTAACCCGGCGTGAATGAGGTGAAAAATTGTTACACCAGCTATGAGGTGGGTATGAGATACCCAAAATTTTGGTGTTCAATTTTTAATACTATGATTGTGTAATTAGCATTTATGCTTGAACTATATAAATAATAGTATCCATTCAACAAGATTAGTAAATAAAATACCAGCATTAAGTACAAAAAGCGTTATTTTTTATTGAAATTACAAAGTACTTATCTAAATTTTCTTTGAAAAAATACAAGTTTAGGTAATTAACTTCTTTTCCCATAAAATCTAACAAAATTTCAATTTCTTTGGTAAATTAATATAACAATAGTGTCTTCTAATTATTATAAATCAAAAAGGAACTGAAAAGTCTTATGAGATCATGTTACAGAGCACGATGTGACGTACCCCAGCCACATGTACGTACGTGTATCTACCGTCACCGCCGGCGCAACACTAAACTCGATACTGTACCTCGACCCTCGCACCCTTACCTCCAGCTACTGAAACGACAGGACTCGCATGGCAACAATAACATTAAATAATCTGCGTTTAAAAACTTCTCGGGTATGACATACCCGACCTCACTCACGCCGGGTTAACTATTACGTATAGCGTTGTGCTTGTTAGTAGTAGATTCGGTATAAAATGTATCCAGGATAAAATGTTGCACAGATCGCCCTTTACTGTCATATAATTCTCAACCTGATATTGAAAATCTCGTCAAAACTGCTTCAGACGTTTCAAAGTCTCCAATCCAAAGACTGGAACATTCCAAGAAAAAATATTTAAATATACTTAATATGTATTTGGGTCAAGCTAAGTATACTTAGTTCAAATAAATTCGAGATAATTAAGAGGAAGTTATTCCAAAATCAATACGCAAAACGCAAACTTCAATTTTATTTATTTACGAGCGGATACCCGCGACTTCGTTCGCGTGCATATTGATTTTAATAATTCCGTGGGAATTATTTTGTTTTTCCTAAGCTCCTTTGAGCTTATACCTTGCTAAAAACTGTTAAAAGTTCACTGGCGGATGTTTAGGTAGATCGAAATGTAAACATCTGCCAGTGAAAGTCCCACCACAATCGGTCCAGTCTTTCAGAGGTTAGCCAGTAGTCTTTAAAGTATCTACTTTCTAACAAAAAAAGAATGAATGAAATCGGACCACCCGATAACGAATTACAGCTAAGTACACATTTTGCCTTTCATCCCCTCTCCCAAGGGAACCGTGCTGAATTTCAGGATAAAAAGTATCCTATATGTTACTCCGTAGTATGAACTTAAATCGTACCGAGTTTCGTTTCAATCCATTCAGTAGTTTTTGCGTGATGCGCGCACAAACATACAGACAAACAAACAAAAATTTAAAAAATAGATTTTTTACGTTCTATTACTTATCCCTAACATCCCCCAGTTTTGTTTTTTTTTTACCAAAAATCTTCAATGTACAGATACGGCAAGTCTACGATTTTATTATATGTATAGATAGATATGGATGTAGTTCTAGAGAACTTGATAACTGGAGGTACTCCTAACCTCCCTAGACATTTTTATACTGGCAACTTTAAAAGTGTAGCACTGAAAAGCCGTTTACACTTGGACACTTTGAAGTAGGAAACGTTCGCAGGTTTTATACCCCGGGCTAAAAGTTTTATCTCACGTAAGACCGACTTCAATGGGGGGACGCGTTTTGGACCAAAATTACCGTCATGAATACAAATTCTTATGAAAAAACTGCGGGTTATATTTAGCACCGGGTTCAGGGGATGCTTTTTATGTTGACTTTTGAACTTTGGGTTTCTTGAATGAACAAATTTGCCTACCTATATACTATGTATATTAAATATATACTATATTAAATATGTTATTTAAATTGGTTGCCTGAAAAATTGGTTTACGGACGATAATTATTTTACGTGATAACGTCATAAGAAAACATTGCCTCTCTATCGCTTGTTCCGCGCTCTCGCTTGCACGCTCGGCTAGGCGGTACGTGACAATGAGTCATGCTTTTTCGTGCGTGCGGCCGGCGTTCATCGATTTAAAAGACGTTATCACGTCAAAAGAAAAGTCCCGATTTGCTTACTGACTGACTCATCAATGCCCAGCCTAAGCCCTTGGATCTAGAAAGCTAAAATTTTCACTGAGGTTTATTTAGTGGACAAGGGGAATAAAGACAGATTTTTCGAAAATCCACGGGATAGGAAAAGTTAAATTTCAAAGACGAAAGCAAAGACGCGGGCGGTAGGTAGTAAATTGTCTCTGGTCTGGTGCGATGGGAGGCTTCAGCCGTACCAACCCCTAGCAACCACAAAGCTAAGTCGTGCCACCAAGCGATTTAGCGTTCCGATACAATACCGCTTAAGAACCGATCAGGGGTAGGTGTGGGTTTAATAAAAACTGCGATACCTCTTCCATGTTAGCCCGCTTCCATCCCACACCGCATCGTCACTTACCATCAGGTGAACAGATTCCATATGTGCTTTGAATCGGCACAAGAATCGGCAGATTTTTTATGACCACATAGTGGCTATACCGTTGATATGATCCTGATTGACACAAAAGATTATAGAGGCGGACAAAATCAATTTTTTACCACAGGGGGATAACTTATTTCCACGTAAACTAAGTAGACAGATTGAAAAAATACATGAATTCAACGCGGGAAGTTAAAGCTTTTGAGATACAAAAGTCAATATAAATCAACGTTTGCAAACGAAGAATAACATATTATTTTTAAAACGTTGAGCAGATAGCTTTGGTATTGGAATTTTAACTGAGTCCATATTGGTTCAATATGGTAAACGCTGACGAAAAATTTTCTTTTTATATTTTTAACCTCAGCTTCATCCAATTCTTAATATAGGAGTGGTTTCTGTTATATTTACATCTGATATAGTTAAATCTTGAAGTCGAAATCATGCTCATTTGAATGCGAAAAAACCTGAGAGCAGACCGCATATATAATTCCAAGAAAATCTCTACATAATGTGATTAATGGCAGAGGTGACCCTACCCTACGCAATGAAGAATCTATGTAGACACCACATAGAATTATACTCTCTACATTGTAGAGAGTATAATCCTATGTGGTTGTAAATAGAGAAAGCACTAGCGACTTCGCTCCAGAAAGTGCAGTGTTGTCAGACCTCCTACTAGGTGGACCGACGACATGAAAAGAGTCAGAGGAAGCTACATAATTTGAGAGTTTTTTTACATTCATTTACAAGTTAGCCCTTGACTGCGATCTTACCTGATGGAAAAAAACAATGCAGTCGTGAGCGATGGCATCCCTATGTGGTAGACGTTCAGTCAGCTCGCACGAAGCGCTTTCGGTCTACGTCTCTGATACGAACCGCTAGGTTGTGGAACGACCTTCCGGTTTCCGTGTTTCCCTCCTCGTACGACTTGAGTACCTTCAAGGCAAGAGTGAATAGGCATTTTCTAGGCAAGCGCGTTCCAACTTAGAACTCATCATGGCTTTTCAGGCATGATTGTTGTCAAGCGTAATCCTATCATTCAATAAAAAAGTCTAAGATAGAAGTAGGCGGACCTAGAGAAGAGGTCAGTGTGGTAGTTTTACTCACGTTTCCACGCGGCCTCGTATCGGAATGCTAAATCGCAATCGCGTATGGAAGTCTCTACAAGCGAGCTATGTCCAGCAGTGGACGTCACTAGGTTGATTAAGTCTAAGTAATTTCATTTGGAACTCAGTTCCCCAGAGTTCTTGCCCCAAATTGCGTCTATGCAAAGTTGTAAATCGTGCGTTTCCAATAAGTTTGCCAATTGATGAGCCAAGTTTGCGAAATTGATTAAACATCTCGCTTCTGTTCCTAACGTTTGAATAGCCCGTAGTTAGGGAATAATAATAATAATAATAATAATAATAATAATAATAGGGAAAAATAAAAGGGAATAGAAAAGGATCGTTTGGTGGGGTATTGTTATTAGATTTATGTTGATTGTTGGCCTATCTCCTTAATTATATCTTTACTTTATCTTTGGCAGTTTAGTTTGATGCGGATTTATATCACTCTAGTTACTGTTTATATTGTTAGGCGTAAATGTCTTATCTGTTTTGTAAACGGAGACGCCAACTTACTGACTAACGGGCGAAATAAATAAGCCATCTAATTCAAAAACTACAGAGTAAATAATCAATTTATATATTGAGATAATATACTTAGGGCCTGTTTCACCACCTTCTGATAAATGTCAGATAGCTTATTCACATATTTTGTCTTTGTCACTTGACATAAAGTAAGAAAGTGACAAAACTTACGTTTAGGCTACCCGACACTTATCAGAAGGTGGTGAAACAGGCGCTTAATATAATAAAACTGTAACAGATCCAATTCTGTACATTGAAGATATTTTGAAATTTTTTATTGGAGGGCACTCTATAATCGATACTGAAACCAAAACTGCAATTTTTTTCATTTTTGTCTGTCTGTCTGTCTGTCTGTATCTTGGCCGCGCATCACGCCGAAACTACTGAATGGATTCGAATGAAACTTGGGACGATTTGAGTTTATACTTCGAGGTAGGACATAGGATACTTTTATCCCGAAATTCAGCACGGTTCCCTTGGGAGAGGGGAAGAAAGTTAAAACGTGTATTTAGCTGTAATTCAAACGCTAAACATTATCTGGTCCAGCTAATTTCCGAAACGGCTGGATCGATTTTAATGGAACTTTCAATGGCAGATAGGTGATGTTTTAGGGAGTAACTTAGGCTACATTTAGTTAGGGTACATAAAAAATTATGGGATCCGATCCGATCCTACATAAAAACCTATATCCACGCGAACGAAGTCGCGGGGATCAGCTAGTTGAGATTTAAAAATGTTTTACCAATTGGTAAATACTTTAAATATATCCATAACTACTACACGTGAATACCTCGCTTAGTGGTTAAAACATCGGCCTCCTTTTCGGGAGGACCGAGTTCGATTCCGACACACACCTCAACTCTTTGGAGTTATGTGCGTTTTAAGCAATTAGATATCACTTGCTTTAACGGTGAAGGAAAACATCGTGAGGAAACCTGAGTGCTTAGTCTAAGTTTGAAGCGCTCCAAAACTAAAAGTATACTAGAAGTATACTATTGATCGAATCACAAATGACTTCAGAGCAAAATGAACCCAAAGACTCTTATTTTAGGTCCATTTTACTCTGAAGTCATGGTGATTCTATCAGTAGTATACTTATAATATACTAAAAAGTTTTGGAGCGCTCCAAACTGGTACTAAGCACTCAGTATACCTGAGAGTTATTCATAATGTTTTCAAAGGCGTGTGGAGTCTACCAATCCGCATTTGACCAGCGTGGTGGACTACAGCCTAAACTCTTCTCATTCTGAGAGGGACTCGTGCTCTGTACACGCGATATTTTCCTTTACCGTTAAAGCAAGTGAAATTTAATTACTTCAAACGCATATAACTCCGAAAAGAGAACTCGACCCGACCCTCCGAAAAGAGGCCAAAGTCTTAACCACTGGGCCATCACCGCTCAGTTTATATAATTGCACAGATAGATTCAATACCGTACTAAAATGCCAGTGTAATGAAAAAAATTTTGCTCGAACGTCGAAAGTTATATAAGGATATCTTATAACTTATCCGAAGCCACAAATATTTGCAAGTTACTAATTGATGGAGCAAGTTTACCAGTTCGATTAAATATCACATTTCTGTATCTGGCATTTGGACAAATCATCGTTAGTGCGCATTAATTGGATGGCCTTCGGTTAGGTAGGTAGTGAGTCCGGTTATAAATTGAAATTAAATTAATAGTATAACCTATCGGGGACTGAATTGGAGAGATTGAGGGTAGTGGACTAATTAATCATGCAATTTGATGGAGTAATGAAAGGGGATTTATTTTTTGCTTTGTTCTGTTAGTTTGTTATTGTGTTGATTCATATGTACTCTCAGAACTACAAAACGGTATAGTTTGCTTTATCTTACTACCCACGTTTATAAAAGGCTGTTAGAGGTGTACTTGCAAAGCAAAGAACGCAAAGAAAATTTGACAATATGACTAATTAATTCTATTGTAAAAAATATCTAAACTAACTAAAATAACAGTGTGCTTAGTCTAAGATCGGAGCACTCGAAAACGAACTCGAAAACTATTGATCGAATCACAAGTGAATTCAGAGCAAAATAAACTCAAATACTCGTATTTTAAAGTCGTAATTCCATAGTTCGAATATGTATTTTACAACATTTCTGCTTGGGGCGCTCGTTGTGTTCGAATGCTGAATGTATTGGCGAACTCAAACCTTAATACAAGCCATTTTAGGTCTATTTTACTCTGAAATCGATCAATAGTTTTCGAGTGCTCCGATCTTAGACTAAGCATTCAGGTCTAAATATATTTCTGTCTCTTTTACAATGCTCTCTGCGGAAAAAGATAGCACTATTTATAAACCAGTCAATTTAGTTTAGAGATTGTGTATAAGAGAACTAGTCACAGTATCAAATTATACTTTTTATAAGCTTCAGTTAATTTCACCGTGCATAGTCCTAACCACTAGGCTATCACAGCTTGTGATAGATTAAGCTGTGATAGCCTAGTGGTTAGGACGACCGACTTCTAATCGGAGGTCGTGGGTTCGATCCCGGGCACGCACCTCTAACTTTTCGGAGTTATGTGCGTTTTAAGTATTTAAATATCACTTGCTTTAACGGTGAAGGAAAACATCGTGAGGAAACCTGCATGCCTGAGAGTTCTCCATAACGTTCTCAAAGGTGTGTGAAGTCTGCCAATCCGCTTGGCCAGCGTGGTAGACTATGGCCAAAACCCTTCTCACTCTGAGAGGAGACCCGTGCTCTGTAGTGAGCCGGTAATGGGTTGATGATGATGATGATGATGATGATAATATTAAATTGAGTAGTTACGTTAACTCAACCGAAACAATACTTACCGCCAAACTATCAAACTTTAGTGTTCCGATAGGATGCCAAGTAGAAACTAGGTACTTAGAAGTATGAGTTTATAACTTACGCTCTATACTTACTACTTATTTACTACTACTATTACTTACTCCCTTCTAACTTAAAGTCAATTCTGATCTTATAACTACGTACGGATCGTCAATTTGTCATCTATCTTCTATCTTCTATCCAAATATTATATAAAAGAAAAAGGTGATTGACTGACTGACTGGCTGATCTATCAACGCAGAGCTCAAACCACCGGATAGATTGGGCTGAAATTCGGCGTGCAGTTAGCTATTATGACGTAGACATCCGCTAAGAAAAGAAAAATCAACCCCTAAGGTGGATAATTAGGGGATGAAAATTAGTATAAGATTTATATGAATCCCCGCGGTCGAATTCGCGGGCTTGCTCTCGTCATATATAATCACGAGCTTATGCCCGCGACTTCGTTCGCGTGGATTCATATAAATATTATACAAACTTTCAAACCCTATTTTAACCCCTTTAGGGGTTGAATTTTCTAAAATCCTTTCTTAGCGGATGTTAACGTCATCATAGCTATCTGCATTCCAAATTTCAGCCTGATCCGTCCAGTGGTTTTAGCTGTGCGTTGATAGATCAGTCAGTCAGTCAGTCATTCAGTCACCTTTTCCTTTTATTTAATATTTAGATTTTTAGGCTCTAAAACTGTCGACCTATCTCAGTAAGCCTGTAGGACATATGCAATAGTTCAATACACTATACTGGAGATTTCCTTAATCTCCAATCCGGGTTACGGGCGAGCCCACACTAAATGTATTGCGCAGACTATCGCTACAATTTCTATTTTGTTCTATCGCGCTGGACATCTCAATTTACTGCAAATGATTTATTTTATTTTATGGCTTGGACAGTAATAAGGCGCATTGTTTTCTATGCGACTATATCTGCTACGTCTACTACGTATATTATGTCTGCTACGTCTACTATGTCTACTACTTCTCTACTACGTCTAAACTGTCTACTACGTTTATTACATCTACCATGTCTATTACTACTCTACTTATCTACTACGTCTACTATGTCTACTACGTCTATTACGTCTACTATGTCTACTACTTCTCTACTACGTCTAATATGTCTACTACGTTTATTACATCTAGTATATCTATTGAGCCTCGTTTGAGGCAGCGTAACTCCACGTTTACACCAACAGCAAATCAGACGAAGCAAACTTCGCGAGGTACTTTGGGGACCACGATGCTTCTTCTGACCTTCTCTTTACTCGAAGTACAAAAATAATTTGGAATTAATCCATTTCTCTTTATCACTCTGTTTCTCTGTTTGTCTGACTGTCCGTTTATTTATTTATCGGCTTACCCTACATAACGAAAAGCAGATTTAGCTTGCATCCCGAAATTGCATCACGTAGTTCGGACTTTATTTTAAACTAGGTTACTTGAGTAAAACATGGTACAGTAATTGTTGGAAATTTTATCGTATATCGAAGCATTAAGCAGCAACTTAAACTGACGAAGCGTTTCCAGAGCTCGGCTGATCACGTAGAAGCACTCCGCTCGCTATTATGTCGACGCACGTACTCTCAGCCCTATACCAGCTATAGCGTATTATTGCAATCTATACATCTATACATATAATAAAATCGTAGAATTGCCGTATCTGTACATTGAAGATTTTTGCAAAATAATAACTGGGGGGATGTTAGGGATAAGTAATAGAACGTAAAAAAGCTATTTTTGAAATTTTTGTCTGTTTGTCTGTTTGTCTGTTTATCTGTTTGTCTGTTTGTCTGTTTATCTGTTTGTCTGTTTGTCTGTATGTTTGTGCGCGCATCACGCAAAAACTACTGAATGGATTGGAACGAAACTTGGTACGATTTAAGTTCATACTACGGAGTAACATATAGGATACTTTTTATCCCGAAATTCAGCACGGTTCCCTTGGGAGAGGGGATGAAAGGCAAAATGTGTACTTAGCTGTAATTCGTTAACGGGTGGTCCGATTTCATTCATTCTTTTTTTGTTAGAAAGTAGATACTTTAAAGACTACTGGCTAATCTCCGAAAGGCTGGACCGATTTTGATGGGACTTTCACTGGCGGATGTTTACATTTTGATGTACCTAAACATCCGCCAGTGAACTTTTAACAGTTTTTAGCAAAGTTTAAGCTCAAAGGAGCATAGGAAAAACAAAATGATTTCCACGGGATTATTAAAATCAATATCCACGCGAACGAAGTCGCGGGTATCCGCTCGTTACGAATATACGCTATAATTATTCCTTTTATAATTGCAGCATCGCATCAGCCGCATACGTAACAATGTACTTACTCGAGTATGTATCTGAGTTATATAGATAGAGTGTATTGTTTTGTCTGAGTAGATATTATCTACTGTTCGATTATCTATTAAAATCTTTTTTATTTGTTTAAATAATCACTTGCATTTCTATAAATTATGTTAATGAGTTTATTTGATTGAGTAATTACGCACTAATTATAAACAACATGGTATTGGTCTATACAATATACCTTTGACTAGTATTTTAACATCAGCAGAATTAAAAATTAGCTCGCATTATTAGCTGGTAGACTGAATGAAATTTCAATATTTTAGGTAGAAAATTGGATTTTCATCAAGCGTAAAATATAACGCGAGCTTCAAAAAGAGGCTTTCGAAATCATACGTTAGACCGGAATCGAAATCACAAACCTTAGGTACAATTTTATTTATATTTTGTATGTATCGGTGCAAAGAATCTTTATTAAAATAAAAATATCACACATACGCAAATCTGCAACCTATATCGATTTCAATATGGCTCTATCGGCGAGTAAATTCAGATGTTTGCCGTAACTGGATTTCGCGCTTTGGCCGAAGCGGGCTTTACTGTGAGCCGGAGATTTGGAACAGCCCTAACTGTATATTGAACAATCGGGTTACCTACGCCCACAGGTGAAACTACTGCGCTGCCGTGTTCCTATTTTTTTTTAGTTTGTGTGTGTGTGTGTGTGTGTGTGTGTGTGTGTGTGTGTGTGTGTGTCTGTCTGTTCCACCGTAGCGCTCAAACGGGTGAACAGATTTAAATGCGGTTTTTTTCGTTTGATAAAATAAACAGGAATCTGAAAAAGTTGTTAAATAATTTTTATCCACAATGATAACAACGACAATTGCTGTTAATTTTCAAAATATGGTCATAATATTCTTAAGATAATTTTCATTCATTTAAATGTCACGTAAATGGATGGAGCAAGATATTATGTTTAACATAGTTATATTAAAGACAACAAAATAATCCTTCATTTCCGTCGATTTTGTGGAGTATCTAAAAAAGAGTTTCTTACGAGTTCAGATAAAAACTGCTTCCAGACAATAATTAATCTTTCAACAATGATACCCGCGATAAGTTACGAACAAAACTTCAAAAATAGTTTAGGCGGTCGTGAACCATAGTTTACGAAGAATCCTGTGAACTCCTAATTGCCTAAGAGAAGACATCAAAACTCGGTTTATGGGCCACTGTGTCTTCAAGACGCAGTGTCCCATAAACCGAGTTTTGATTGTCTACGACAAAACAAATGAACGGTTATGAGTCTATGTTTGTGTATCTTTTATCTGTAGCTTCGTAATTTGTAATGAGTTTGCGAATGAGTAATTCTGAGAAATTAAGTTTGTTTGATTGGCTTTGTGATGCATTTATGTCATCTGCCATTTTGTATTCGGTATGCAATTCAAGAAGCTCTTCTGGGTCCAATTCAAATACTGCATTTGACACGACTACGACTACGACTTGAATAGCTATGATAACGTCTATAATTGTATATTTATTGTCAATTATTGTAAAATTGGGTTATTACCTGTATAATACTATTAATACCTAACAAAAAACTATTATTATTTATTATTAAGTATTATAACTTTGCTATACTACTATACTTTGTTTCGATGCAATATAGAAATTATATTGTTTTAATTTATCTTCTATCTATAATATAATAAGACTGTAACAGATCCAATTCTGTACATTGAAGATATTTTGAAAATTTTTATTGGAGGGCATTCTATAATCGATACTGAAGCCAAAACTGTAATTTTTTTCATTTTTGTCTGTCTGTCTGTCTGTCTGTCTGTCTGTCTGTCTGTATCTTGGCCGCGCATCACGCTGAAACTACTGAACGGATTTGAATGAAACTTGGTACGATTTGAGTTTATACTCCGAGGTAGGTTATAGGATACTTTTTATCCCGAAATCCAGCATGGTTCCCTTGGGAGAGGGGATGAAAGTTAAAACGTGTATTTAGCTGTAATTCATTAACGCGTTATTCGATTTCACTCATTCTTTTTTTGTTAGAAAGGTAGTACTTTAAGTATTGTCCCGTAAATATTTCAAGGTCATAGGTTTTTTAGTTTAGAAATGACAGGCATTTATTGGGTTCCGATAACTTGGGACCCGGATCTTTGTACGTACGGCGTATTTTAAACTGGCGTGCGTTTAAATTTATGTTTGTCGTTCTGTCTATTTGTTCCAGCTAATCTCCAAAATGGCTGGATCGATTTTAATGGAACTTTCAATGTTATAAGGAGTAACATGCTACATTTAGTTTAGGTATATAAAAGAATTATGGGATCCGATCCGATTCTATATAAAACCTATAAACACGCGAACGAAGTTGCGGGGGTCAGCTAGTATAATATATGTATATAGAATTTTCGTCGAAATTAATTCACACACTACGATGATATCTACATATTATAAGACCGAGTGGTCAAGTAATTGGACAAACGGCAAAGGTTTAAGTTTCCGTAAATAATTATCACCATTGCCTGTACCTAAATTGACGTTCAAAAAGTGTACAGTGTACCAATTTTGAATAAAGTTTATTTGATTTGATTTGATTTGATTTGTTGCGTATACCGCCTCCCGCTTGAGGGTAGGAGAATATCTTTTCGCAAAGCATCAGCGGTATTTCACATGCCAGCTTTGCCGAGGTGAATATAAAACTTCTCTCCAAACTTGGATATAGGACTCCTGCGGGAGTTAAAACTGTTTCTGTAGGCCGTGTCACCGCAAAAAATTGTAATCATATTTTAGCTTTCACTTTTGCACCTGCGGGGTGTTTTATATTTTGTTTGCGGCGTCTTAAACAAAAGGATACGAAAATGTTGTGTTGGTCGTCCTTTCCTTTTTTGGTCTAGGATCAAATTTTAGACAAAATTTTCAAAAACAGCTTTTTTACGTTTTATTACTTATCCCTTACGTCACTCACTTATTTTTTTGTAAATATCTTTAATGGACAGGCACAGAAAGTCTATGGTTTTAATCTATGTATAGACTAAGCACCTGCCGAGTGCACGCCTGCCTCACTGCATCTTTGTCTGTCAAATGAAATTGCGCGCGCAACACTTTTCTGTCACTTTCAACACTCGCACCGAACATTTTATATCTTAAAATCCAGGCAACCATGATTTAGCACCACTTTTGACCAGGCAACCAAATACGGTTCGATTAAGAATAAAATAATCTTTCATTTGACATATAATTCGTTTAAATAACAGATGAGGGTAGAAATTTCTAAGGTGGGATCTCCTACTATTTAGGGTACACAAAGGACAAATCTAACTGAGCTCTACTAATGTCAGTCAGCTATCTGTCAATCTGTCCATCCGTATGTTATTCAAAATGAATGAGTTACTGACCTTATATTTGGTGTGTACAATGTTGACCTAAGGCTGAACACTGAAGTTAGTATTCATTGAAATAAACTATTTTCATTTAAGTAAATTATTTTTTCAAGGGTAAAAGGTAAGATTTTTTTCTAATACTCATCATCATCATCATCATCATGATCAACCCATTAGCGGCTCACTACAGAGCACGGGTCTCTTCTCAGAGTGAGAAGGGTTTTGGCCATAGTCTACCACGCTGGCCAAGCGGATTGGCAGACTTCACACACCTTTGAGAACGTTATGGAGAACTCTCAGGCATGCAGGTTTCCTCACGATGTTTTCCTTCACCGTTAAAGCAAGTGATATTTAAATACTTAAAAACGCACATAACTCCGAAAAGTTAGAGGTGCGTGCCCGGGATCGAACCCACAACCTCCGATTAGAAGTCGGTCGTCCTAACCACTAGGCTATCACAGCTCATATAATACTGGCATGTTGGTTTTATTCCCGATTCGGGTCAAAAATTTAAAGAAAAAATTAAGAAAGTTGAGGGGAACATTTTTTAATCCACGCGGAAAAAGTCGCGGGCATCAGCTAGCACGTTATAATTGGTGCTTATCGTTGCTTCGTTATAATTGCTATAATTGGTACTTTAGGCATTCTAGCTTAAATATCAAATTACTAGACAAATAACTTAAGGTCCACTAGTTCGTTCAATCGAATAGTAATTGATTCGCTTCCCTGTATTTACTATGAAACTGCATCCATTAGCAAAGACATGTGGTGCGCAAAGACAAATCTCTTCCGGTTAGTAAATACACACTTCCGCTTAGCAAATATACTATACTTTCGCTTAGCAAATATTCAGATTACTTAGTAAATATAATATCATGGAAGACTGAATAATGTGACTCGTTTCTTCGACCTAATTAAATGGTACTAGTCTAAAAAAGAATTTTTCACAACCTAAATCTTCTCGTCACTACATAATATTATAAAACAAAGTTGTTTGCCGCGTCTGTCAGTCTGTCTGTATGTTCGCAATAAACTCAAAAACTACGGAACGGATTTTCGAATAACATCTTCTGAAAACTACTGAACGAATAGACAGAGGGTTCATGAGGAAGGTTTAGGTTAATTTATTAAGGTTTTGTGTGAATTGGTTGAAATATGACGACAATTGTTGAAAACTTCGGAAAAAGTCAAGCCACCTTCATCGAAAACGCTGCCTAATCCCTTTGAAATATAACAAGTATAAATTGAAAATTAAAAAAAACCCCCGACATTCGCCATTTTGTGGCGGCGGCCATCTTGGATCAATTTTCATCAAACATAGCTAACAACACTCTCGACTAATTCACCTTTCAAACAAAAAAAAACCGCATTCAAATCGGTTCACGCGTTTGAGACAGACAGACACACACACACACACACACACACACACACACAGACACGTCAAACTTATAACACCCCGTCGTTTTGCGTCGGGGGTTAAAAACAAGGTATGGCGGGACAGTAGCGGGTAATTGCTACCCGTACGAAGCCGGGCGTGTCGCTTGTTTAAGATAAAGAAATTATTGGTATCAATATTGGTGGTTTCGCGTATTTTGTTAAAGCTCTACAGTTTTCCATTCAGACCACAAATCCCGGATAACATAATAGGGCGTAACAGGCGTACATTGGTATTCGAGTCGCAACTCGCAACAAATTCAGGAAGAGTTGCGGTTCTAAAAGTAATCTTTATAGCGGCGCATCCTTGGAGCCATGGTTTATTCGGACTACGTGACTGGATACAGTTGGACTTGATGTCTGTATGATGTACATATGTGTAATATGTTTACAGGAATAAATTAAAAATTTAAAAAACCCCCGACATTCGCCATTTTGTTGTGGCGGCCATTTTGGATTTGAACAGTGCTATTCTATTAGTCAAGCTCTTTCATTTGATACCCATATTAAGGGAGTTGTGAAAAAATATGTATTCCGCCATTTTATAGCGGCGGCCATCTTGGACCGATTTTCGTCAAACATAGCTGACAACACTCTCGACTATTTCACGTATCAAACACAAAAACCGCATTCAATCGGTCCACCCGTTTGAGCGCTATAGGGGAACAGACAGACAGACACACACACACAGACACGTCAAACTTATAACACGTCGTCGTTTTTGCGTCGGGGGTTAAAAATACGATTCATGTGAATTTATTTATCTACTTACCGCCAACTTACCGCTGTTTTACGCCTGACCTGACAGAATACATATAAAAGCTATTCTACACGATCGGTTCCAACCACCAACAGAGGGCACCTTGGTTGAGTTGGAGTCAAAATCAATCGTGTAGAAGTTGGTTGATGTCAATATTTGGTTGACCAACCAAATGACCTTTCAACCACCTTGGTCGTGAGCGCATCTCTCACTACCAAGGTCAAATAGAGGGCATTGAGTCGAAGTACAACCGTGTGGACGCTTATTGGCCCGCTTCATGCGTAGTTGCGCCTTGTAGTCTATTCAACAAGTGCCTTTTTGTTCAACTTTTTTCAGCAGTTTCGGTTTCGATTTTTTGCAAATATCTCCAAATCTAATTAAGACTTTTCAAATCTAACAAAAAGATTCAATAAAAAATATTTTCAAAAAACCGACTTCAAGCGCGACTACAAAGTATAAAAATAATTTTTGTTTGTACAAGTAAGTTGAAGTTGGGCGCGCGTCGCGTCGAGCGTACTGAGGATCTCGTTGCCGGAGGCTCTCAAGCGACTCCAGAATGAAGCGATTCGCGATCTTATGATCGCATAGAAGTCTGGTACTCTGGCCTTAGCGAACATGTCCGACGCTTCATCTTCATCAGGATACGATACAAATTATTAATGTAAAATATAAAAAATATGGGCCGAATTGAGAACTTCTTCCTTTTTAGAAGTCGGTTAAAAAGAAGAGGAAATTTCCTAAAAAAAACTTATCAACTCTCGGACATGTAGGACCAATAATTATAAGTTTCCCAGACAGATGAAAATACGGCCGAAAACGTCTTCACTACTTTGCAGTCTAGTATTGATTGACGAGTTGTTTCAACCACACTATCGTGTAGATTGAAATCCAACTTGGTTGACCCAACCAAGGTGTCCTCTGTTGGTGGTTGGAACCGATCGTGTAGAATAGCTTTTAGTACAATTACATACTAAAACTAATTACCTACGGTTATATTAACCTAGGCTTTGCCTCTCTTTCTATCGCGTAGCTCTTATCCCTTCCGACTAAGAATGGGCTGGATCAACCGTAGCATACCTACAATGCGGAGTGCACCTGGCTTGGCTTGACCAACAATATTATGCAGCATCAATGACGCATGCAATGGCGCTCTGGCGTATAACAGCCTTTTTAACCCCCGACGCAAAAACGACGGGGTGTTATAAGTTTGACGTGTCTGTGTGTGTGTGTGTGTGTGTGTGTGTGTGTGTGTCTGTCTGTTCCCCTGTGGCGCTCAAACAGGTGGACCGATTTGAATGCGGTTTTTTTTTGTTTGAAAGGTGAATTAGTCGAGAGTGTTGTTAGCTATGTTTGATGAAAATCGGTCCAAGATGGCCGCCGCTACAAAATGGCGGATTACATATTTTTTCACAACTCCCTTAATATGGGTATCAAATGAAAGGGCTTGACTAGTAGAATAGCACTATTGCAAATCTAAGATGGCCGCCGCCACAAAATGGCGAATGTCGGGGGTTTTTAATTTTTTAATTTATACTTGTAACACGTTGCCTGATATTTCATACACTGACTTAATTACCTACCTACTACTACTTAGTAGTGGGAATATTTAATAGTAGGAATACTCCTAGGCGTACTTCTACATTGCGGGCGACAATAAAATGGCGTACAGTATTTTTTGTTGTGAGTAACAGTAGGTGATAATTAATAATGACCTCCCGACCGAATTTTCGGTTACGGCAGCCAGTCTCAACTAAGGTGGAGACTAGCCACCTACGCAGGTGATACTATAGTGCACAAGTGTGTGCCCATACACGGGTGCATTCTCTATTCATTTGCATTTTTTTAAAGTCTGATTTTGCTCTAACATTCGAAAGGCTCTCAGAAAATGATTTTTTTTGTGACAGAATAAAACAAAACTACCCAAGTGCGAGTCAGACTCGCGCACAATAAAAAAATACGCACCTTATTGAGAACCTCCTCCTTTTTGGAAGTCGGTTAAAAATACACGGTACACAACTCCACAAAGTTCATTCCGCAAAAACAAGCAGGCACTCAGTGAGAACGCAATAGAAATATTAATGAAAACCGTTCGCGAACGACCTTGCTTGTGTTCACTCGGCGAAATGTACTTGGGAGTCTATTTATTTCCACGTCGACTCCCGCACTTATCTTGTCACCGTTATAAAACATATTCGAGCTTTAAATTTTTAAATAGCGACGCAGGTGTTTTAAATAAGCGCTATATGCTATCATAGCAATGAGAAGTAGTCTTCATGAAATATTATTGACGTAATAACGTCGTATAAATTGATGAACGTCGGCTATATTATGCACGTAAAAGCATGATTCATTAACGTACCGCGGAACGTAGCGCGGAGCACGAAGAGCGGAGCGTAGCGCGTAGCACGTAGCGCGTAGCGCGGAATTCGTCCGAGTTAATAACGCGGAATTTTGCAAATACTAGATAGTACTACTTACTTACCTGAGTGCTTAGTCTAAGATCGGAGCACTCGAAAACGAACTCGAAAACTATTGATCGAATCACAAGTGAATTCAGAGCAAAATGAACTCAAACACTCGTATTTGAAAGTCGTAATTCCATAGTTCGAATATGTATTTTACAACATTTCTGCTTGGGGCGCTCGTTGTGTTCGAATGCTGAATGTATTGGCGAACTCAAACCTTAATACAAGCCATTTTAGGTCTATTTTACTCTGAAATCGATCAATAGTTTTCGAGTTCGTTTTCGAGTGCTCCGATCTTAGACTAAGCACACCGATCTTAGACTAAGCACTCTGATAATAATAATCTCAATGAAGAGTAGCCTAGCGGAAGAATAGAATATAAATAAGAGAGACATAATAGAATAAGTTTTCCGAAAGGTACGATGCCGCGTACTTAGATTAGGGTTATAGATTTAATTAAAACTTACTCCTTCCAAGTTAGCCCGCTTCCATCGTAGACTGCATGGTCGAATTAAAAAAAAAACTTATTCTTGTTAAAAATTTTATTCACACCAAGTAACTACCTACTATATTAATTTTTTATTACGTCATTAATTTAAATCTTTTAAGTACAGCTTAACTTTAACTTTATTTGAACAAAAAACAAATGCCAAAAATGTTAACACGTTGCAGTACCGCATATAACTATATGCCATTGCTGGTAGTATATTTATGGTTTATGCTAATTACTTGTTTAACTGATGTTCTAGCAAATACACAGGAAGAGTTCGATAAAACAACCAGCCGAAATGAATATTCATTACGCGTAGTGTTCAAATAATAAATACATTATTAATTAATGACTCGCCCGATAATTCGACGGTGATATAACAGGCGGGAGGGTTTAATCAAAAATGGCGATATTAAATTTCTAGTTAAACAATATTTGTATAATGTAATTTTGATGTAAGCTAATTTACTGTATATTATTATCAGTTAATTTGTGTGATTCATTGTAATAAAATTGGACAAATATAAGTCAGAACTCTATTAGCTGTACCCATATAATTAAAATCATTTAGCTTTTATTAAAATTTGGTATTTAATTTGGTAATGCTTTCTTCAGTTTTCTTCTAGTGTTTAGATGGTACTTAACACCCTAAAAAATGTTCGATTGCTTTAGTCACATGCTACAATCTACTATGAATCAAGTGTTTTCTATAATTGTTGTGTAAATACGTATGTTTATACATATGTACATAAGTAGAAAAATCAAATTCCTAACTGAATAGGTTAGTCTTTGAGATAGACCCTCGTATCAAAGATGATCTAAAAGAACAACATCTCTTTGTTTTGAACATGTCTATTTAAAAAATTATTTTCATGAAATCCTATTTGATACCACGTAATTCAGAAAAGATGGAAACCCGTAATATACATAATAAACACAAGTATAAATTGAAAATTTAAAAAACCCCCGACATTCGCCATTTTGTGGTGGCGGCCATCTTGAATTTGCAATAGTGCTATTCTACTAATCAAGCCCTTTCATTTGATACCCATATCAAGGGAGTTGTGAAAAAATATATCATCCGCCATTTTGTAGCGGCGGCCATCTTGGACCGATTTTCATCAAACATAGCTAACAACACTCTCGACTAATTCACCTTTCAAACAAAAAAAACCGCACTCAAATCGGTCCACCCGTTTGAGCGCCACAGGGGAACAGACAGACACACACACACACACACACACACACACACACACACACACACACACACACACACACACACACACACACACACACACACACACACACACACACACACACACACACACACACAGACACGTCAAACTTATAACACCCCGTCGTTTTTGCGTCGGGGGTTAAAAACCAGTCGCAAAAACATGTACCTACGGAAAATTGTATACTCTACATATAAACGTTACTGAATTCCGGATATCCCGAAATCATGAAACTGGATACCGGAACCTTGAAACTCAAAAACTCTATAACTGAAATCAAATATACGTATGATATATTCAGTCATACTAGTATATAGTATGACTGAATATTATGAAGAAAATTTCTATGGACTACTTTTGTCCATGTCAAGATTAATTTTTTCTTTCGGCAAAGTAACCTATACCTAAACTAGAACGATGATTCAACAACCTTCAGCGTTAAAGCTAGACCGGAGATTATAAAGGAAGGCAATGAAAACCCATTTCCGTACCTTTCCATCCAACAAAAAAGGTGAACATTACGTACTATTTTTTCATCACACATTTCGAAAACTATTGATCGATTTCAGAGTAAAATAGACCTAAAATGGCTTGTATTAAGGTTTGAGTTCGCCAATACATTCAGCATTCGAACACAACGAGCGGCCCAAGCAGAAATGTTGTAAAATACATATTCGAACTATGGAATTACGACTTTAAAATACGAGTATTTGAGTTCATTTTGCTCTGAATTCACTTGTGATTCGATCAATAGTTTTCGAGTTCGTTTTCGAGTGCTCCGATCTTAGACTAAGCACTCTGATCTTCTAAACATTACGAGGCTTTCGAAATGTGGGTAATGGGTATATAGAAGAATGTTGAGAATTTCGTGGGTTCAGCGTGTCAAAAACACGACTGTACTACAGAGGCTACGCTAAGACCTAGAAATCATGAAGACTATAAAAGTGCGGAAGCTAGAGTACTTTGGCCATATTATGAGAAACACCAAATATGACCTGCTGCAGCTCATAATTCAGGGCGAAATAGCCGGAAGAAGACCACCTGGCCGTAGAAGAACGTCCTGGCTAAAGAATTTACGCCAATGGTACGGGAAAAGTACCCGATCTCTGTTCCGTGCAGCAGCATCCAAAGTACAAATAGCCCTAATGGTTGCCAACCTCTGATAGGAGACGGCACTACAAGAAGAAGAAAAAATACGAGTATAATACAATCGTAGACTTGCCGTGTCTGTACATTAAAGATTTCTGCAAAATAATAACTGGGGGGTGTTAGGGATAAGTAATGGAACGTATAAAAGCTATTTTTGAAATTTTTGTCTGTTTGTATGTTTATCTGTTTGTCAGTATGTTTGTGCGCGCATCACGCAAAAACTACTGAATGGATTGAAATGAAACTTGGTATGATTTAAGTTCATACTACGGAATAACATATAGGATACTTTATATCCCGAAATTCAGTACGGTTCCCTTGGGAGAGGGGATGAAAGTTAAAATTTACACTTAGCTGTAATTCATTAACACGTGATCCGATTTCATTCATTCTTTTTTTGTTAGAAAAAAGACCGCCATCTGATAAGTGTCGAATAGCCTGTACGTAAGTTTTGTTACTTTCTTACTTTAAGTCAAGTGACAAAGACAAAAGTTGTGAATAAGCTATCCGACACTTACCAGAAGGTGGTGAAAGAGGTCATAAGTCTTGCATTTAGATCCGTGCCGATAAAATAATAGGTGCAACTTAAAGAGACATAGAGGTCCATTGTAACATTTCAAGTAAATTAACGCAACGGAGTTCCGTTAATTTACTAGTTAGTAATAATAATGTCCTCCTGACCGAATTTCGGCCACGGCGGCCAATCTCAACCGAGGCAGAGACTAGCCATCTGCGCAGGAGATATTATAGTGCACAAGTGTGTGCGCATACACAGGTGCACTCTCTATTCCCTCACTCTCATAGTCCGATGGGACGCCAATGCGACACGACCGGAGAGAGATTAGGCGCAGGACCGACGGCTTTACGTGCTCTCCGAGGCACGGGGGTGTATCTAACACCGCCAACTTCCAACTCCGGGCTGGCACTGAGAATTTCTTGACAGAAAAACCCAATACCTCATTTTTTTTTTTTTTACTGGCCCGACCCGGGAATCGAACCCAGGACCTCGTGATCCACAGTCGAACGTGCTAACCGCTAGACCAACGAGGCAGTTAACGGAACTAGTAACAAGTAAAGTAACGTACGTAACTACTGAAAAGGAAAATTATACACGTAAATCGAGTGCTAATACTGCTAGGCGTACTTCTACATTGCGGGCGATGATAAATCGCTTCTTTGCGTGGTAATAATAGCACCTTCAAGGCAAGAGTGAATAGGCATTTTCTAGGCAAGCGCGCTCCAACTTAGACTTCATCATTGCTTTCCATCAGGTATGACTGTCGTCACGTGAGCGTAGCATATAATAAAAATAAATTCTTTGATTTTAGTAGGGATGGGAAAAGGTGATTTAACATCTCCATAAAGCATATTGTGGCCAATTCTGTTGTACACAATCTCTAAACCTAAACTAAAATGACAGGTCTTAATTTATTCCTATCTCTTTCACAGTGGTCACTGCAGAAAAGGATAGCAATAGATTTAGGCCTGTCATTTTAGTTTAGGTTTAGAGATTGTGTACAACAGAATTAGCCACAATCGTTATTGCAATGGGTATCACTTTTTTCTCCCGAAAACTCTCGTATCTCACAAAGAAACGTAATAGGGATGTTCCATTCGACGTCATCGATAAATTAAGACATGCCGACTAGATTAACGAGTAAAAAAGAGGCATGAATAGACAAGTTCTCTCCACCGTTTTCGCTTATTCATCGGTCGACTCGTGACTTTCAAAGTTTGGGAGCAAAAATCGAGTTGAGCGATGGGATAATTACGTTTTTATGTGCAATCATCGACGACGTGACGTGTTTAATGGTATTAAAGGTGTGCAGTTTTTTGTATAAAAATCGTATGAAAACTTTAAAAGCCCCGTTTGACTATTTATTATGCGTTGAATTTGAAATGCTGACCTCCCTGGTGCAGTGGTGACCGCTGTGGTCTTATAAGTGAACTGAGGGAAGTCCCGGGTTCGATTCTTGGCAGTGGTAATTTCGGATTTTATAATTTTCGAATTTGTCTGTGGTATGCCCCAGGTGGGAGGTTTTAGCCGTTGCTAGTTACTACCCTACCGGCAAAGCCGTGCCGCCAAGCGATTTAGCGTTCCGGTACGATGTCGTGTAGAAAGCGATCAGGAGCTGTAGGTATCGGTTTTATAAGAAACTGCTATACCTCTTCCAAGTTAGACTGCATCGTCACTTACCATCTGTTGAAATCGCAGTGAAGGGCTAACTTGTAAATGAATAACAAGTATAGGTAAATTAAAAATTAAAAAAACCCCCGACAATCGTCATATTTTGGTGGCGGCCATCTTGGATTTGCATAGTGCTATATTCTACTAGTCAAGCCCATTCATTTAATACCCATATTGAAGGTGTTGTGATAAAATATGTAATCCGCCATTTTGTAGCGGCGGCCATTTTGGACCGATTTTCATCAAACATAGCTAACAACACTCTCGACTAATTCACCTTTCAAACAAAAAAAACCGCATTCAAATCGGTCCACCCGTTAGAGCGCCACAGAGGAACAGACAGACACACACACACACACACATACACACACACAGACACGTCAAACGAAAAAACACCCCGTCGTTTTTTCGTCGGGGGTTAAAAAATGCTGAAGTGCATAATTTCTTGACTTGTATTGTAGAGTATTTATGCTGTTTCAAATTAGCCCGAAAACTTTGAATGCTCTTTTGGCCATCCACGAGTTTTTGGTAGAATGAGGAAATACGACCCACTGTGCAGTATGTGTGCAGTTGGCGAGCAGTTGACGTGCAGTTAACGTGCAGTCGACGCGCGATGTGCAATTCAACGCGTTTCCAATTTCAATACCTATCATTTAAAGAAACTGGGTCTTGTTACTATAATGTGAACTGGCCCTTATGGTCTTGTTCTTATAATGTGAATGGGCCCTTGTGGCCTTGTTTACGTGAATCTAGGTCAGCCACTATGTCACATTTGGAACGAGTGTATCCGCAGCCTGCAGGTATTTTCGTATAAAGAACTGGCAGGGGAAGTCCTAAAGCATTTTTAGTACCCAACTGAAAAAGCTATTTACAGAGATAAATCATTGTGTTTGACAACATACCTTCCGCCGAAATGTTCCGCTGAAATACCTCTTTTTTCGCTGGGAAATACATTTCCGTATTCCTACTGGCCGAATACAGTATAGACGGGTGTGTGGCTCATTGGTTCTACCTAAATACCCCCAGCGATACAGTCTGCAGGTATCAGAAATACGCCTGCTAGAATTGCATATAGCATTTTTGTTTTCATTCTCATTCGTATCCCCCTTGATTTTTAACCCCTGACGCGAAAACGACGGTGTGTTATAAGTTTGACGTGTCTGTCTGTGTGTGTGTGCGAACCGATTTTCATCAAACATAGCAAAGAACACTCCCGACTAATTAATTCATCTTTCAAACAAAAAAAAATCCGCATTCAAATTGGTTCACCCGTTTGAGCGCTACGGTGGAACTGGCAGACATACACACACACACGCACGTATGCACGCACGCATGCACGCACGCACGCACACACGCACGCACACCCGCACGCACACCTGCACGCACATACACACACGCACACGCACACACACACACACACACACGCACACACACGCACACACACGCTCACAGACAGACACGCCAAACTTATAACACCCCGTTGTTTTGCGTCGGGGGTTAAAAAATCACATAGTTCTCTTCACCGCCAAATGAGTAACCCTGAGCGTTCTTATGAGACCATCTTACATGTATCCATAAGTCATCACTGGCAACACCCACTGTTCGACGTTTGATTAATATGAATAAATATTTAAAATTTCCGTGAAACAGACGAAAGTGCGCACGACGCAATTACTTTGTTTAAGTTGAGATTTATTCCGTCCTCAAGAGCCCTGAGTCGCGAGATAAATCGAGCCCGTGTGTGTCTCGCTTGAACACAGAGTGTCAAGGCACAAGTGTCAAGTGTCGAGGTCTCGGTGTCTCGGGTGTAAGCATTTCACGTTTCGCCGCCTTTCCGAGAGCTAGAGGTATTAAAATTTCTTACTGGAGTCTAAAATTTCAGTAAAGAAATTTAAATCCCTCAAAAGTAAGTTGAGATACGCGACAGTGACCGAGAAATAATAAAAAAAATAGCATTGGTAATAAATAAATTAAAAAAATAACATATGAGTATACAAAAATAACAAATAAACATATGAGACAATGAAAAAAGTGCGAAAAATCTACTATAATTGATTACTCCAAAGATGCCTATAAGTAAACAAGTGATAACTTTTTTAAAGATTGAAAATTAAACCGACTTCACCATACACTGAAAGCCACTGAACAGGTTTGTATGAAACTTGTACTGTTGCACTAAGTCGAAATTAATGTAAGTCAATAAAAATAGTCACAGTCCGATTAATAGTTTCGGAGAAATCCGGTGACAAACATACATACGTACATATCAATGAAATTTCGTATACTTGTTTGGAAGCCCTTATTTGTATTTTTGTAATTCAAATAATATTATATAAATACTGTCGAATTGATAACCTTATTTTTAAGTTGGTTAAAAATTAAGAAAACGGAAAAATATCTAGAGATATGAGGACGGCATCGGAAAATTGGTTGGAAGGATGACAAG
Source organism: Melanargia galathea (assembly GCA_920104075.1). Classification (NCBI taxonomy): domain Eukaryota; kingdom Metazoa; phylum Arthropoda; class Insecta; order Lepidoptera; family Nymphalidae; genus Melanargia; species Melanargia galathea. The sequence goes on along the minus strand of OV049874.1, from coordinate 17,581,342 downwards.
TCTAGTCAGAAACAGAAACGTTATGTGTGATTCGACTCTAATTTTATTTTAATAAAGATAACGGCGCTGGTCCCTTTCACCACTTCCACATTTTACATAAGTTAATAACCATTTTTATCCCGACACGGTATTCGGTCCAGTAAGGGTCCGTTCAGATGGGCCACAAGCACATCGCAGAGCAAAAATGTCGCCGGTCACAGAATTTTAGAAAACGCCTAGTTCACCTCACACGTACTTATCCCAACCACCACAATTTGTAGTTGCATTCAACGGTTATAACGCGTGGTCATCGCGGCCACAAATGCAAACAGTGAACGGCGCGAGTTGGCAAACATTCGCAGTACCTACTGCAATCACATCGAAACTACCTAACCATAAGTTAGCCCATCCTCATGTGGGGCAACCAAAATAAAATCAGTTGTCAACGCCGACCCAGTCGCCCGGATTAAATTACATTTGAATGCCGGGTCTCACACGGAGAAATTTGCTAAAAATTATTAGCGATGCAACCAAAGATATTATGAGCCAACGCGATAAGTTATGTCGGGGTTGGGCTCCCGTATGAGAATAGGCTAATTTTTAGCTACGATAATGCAACTTACGGGACCATTCACACAAACATACAATAAAGTGGCGGCATTTTTGCATTTTTGCCACTGCGGTGTGGTCCATCTGCACAGACACTAAGGTGAAATGGAATTTTTAATTAAAAAATTTTTTGCTGTCGCAATTGCGTTGTCGACTTTTGCATGTTTATTTTGACACAAAGCCCTTTTGGGCAAAGGTCCATTCTTCAGTGAATTTTGCTTCAATTGAGGTTGCAGTAAGTGATATTTTGCGTGGGATCAATTTTACTTATACTTGACGACCTCCCTGGCGCAGTGGTGAACGCTGTAGTCTTATATGTGGGAGGTCCAGGGTTCGATTCGCGGTCGGGGCAGTTTGGGAATTTAAAATTTTTAAACCAGTGAAGCTAGAACCTTGAAATTTTCACAATGGCTTCCTTTTATGACGTAGGCATACACTTAGAAAGGATTACTGCAAATCCCATCCCTAAGGCGGTTAAATAGGGGATGAAAGTTTGTAAGAAAGACATTTTTCAAGTTATATCCATGAAAATCAATATTTGTTCTTTCGGTTAAAAATAAAGAATATTATGTATTTCAGGACTTTTGGAAATTCTTTCCCCAAGTGGGTAAAATAGGGAATGAAAATTTGTATGAAAGTACGTCATTTTAAAAGTTATATCCATGAAAATCAGTATTTGTTCTGTCGGTTAAAAATAAAGAATTACGTGTTTCAGAATTTTGGAAATTCCATCCCCAAGTGGGTTGAATAGGGGATGAGACTTATAAGAATCCAAGCGGACGAAGTCGCTGGCATCAGCTAGTTAATAAAAAAATTAAATATTGCAATATTTTCCCGTTGGGATGTTTCGAGGGTATAATGACTCCCACATAAATACATAGCCACCTACGCCTGAAAAACATATCCCTTCTTTGCTATGACGCAGTGTGAAACAAAGCTCCTCCCCTGCGTTCTGTATGATAGGATCTGTGAATAAGTTATGAAATGAACGGCGTACGAACATCGCTGTATCGATCCCGCGATTGTCGGCCGAGCGGGCCGCGTTCCGGGAGATATCAACTGTCAGCCCACTGCGGCAGTGGATACTCAGCTTTACATTATGTAAAGAAGATGTGATAGCCTATAATAGCACCTAGTAGCGGTGAAAACCCCGTCTCTAGGTCGTTCTCAAAAAAGTCGATTGCATCCTAAGATCGTGTTCTGTGGCGATCCTTGCAAGAGACTATGTCCATCAGTGGAAATCTAATAAAAAAAAAAGCTTATTTATACAATTGAAGATTATATAAACGATAATAAAGCATGGATTTAACTCGTTCCAGCAATGCGCGAGACGGCATTTCAATCATGTACATAAATAATTGTTATATTGTTATTTTTAAAAAGAGCATACCGCCGAGTTTCTTGCAGGTTCTTCTCGGCTGGAACTGCACTCCGAACCTGTGGTAGACTCAATTGACGATTCAAAAGTACTTGTAAAAGTTTATTTGAATAAAAAACATTTCTATTCTATTCTATTCTATTGTATATATGTCTCGGAGAGCGTGTGAAGCCGCCGATCCTACGCGATATCTCTTCGGTCGTGACTATAAACTTTCCAATGGATGAAAAAATTAACTTCAATTTCTCATGTAAAACACGATCCAGTAAGGCTATTCTCTAACTTAGTTACCAACTGAAAATGGTTGCCAACGAATTAGTTTGATATACATTGCTGTTTTAATGTGTGAAATGAAATCACTGTTTATATTTCACACGGTAAAGCAGCAATGTATATCGAACTAATTCGTTGGCAACCATTTTCAGTTGGTAACTAACTTAGAGAATAGCCCATCAGATTGATCCAGTTACATGGATTGTGGTCACGAGGAGACTGCGGTCCACGATCCATGTAACTGGATCGAAATATCTGGAGTAAAATTATAAATAAATAGGTAGTACCTAAATAACAATAATATTTGTACGCCTTAAACAAGGGCATGAAATAGTGGCACTATATTTAACAATTACCATCACTGTACATACTAGCCTATTTCAACAAATAAATAGATTTTGATTTGATTTTGATTTTGATCGACCAACAAACAAACATTTTTATTGTGGTAGGTATACCCGTATTTTACATTAGACTGTGTCGGTAAACCACGAAATAAGCCTTAAATCATTACCTTCAATTTCATTTAAATGCGTTCTTGACCTACATAGGCATCGTCGTACGAAGATAATGTAATATCTGAAGTCCGATTCTTTATTGTATTTCTTATTCCCGTGAGAATAGTGACTGAAAAGCCTTTTTTATGTGTCCCAAGGGAGCCAATAACACGCTCGAGCGATTCCTTTCTACGAGGGGGGGGGGGGTCATAAAGGGATTTTAAACCAGCGTCATTCGCCCAGATAGCGCTCGCTTCAAAGACATGAAAACGTGCGAGGGACGTCCGTGTGGTTACTGGTTAGTGATAACAGACAGACAGGCTCGAGACAAGATTAGAGGGTTTTATGTAGTCTCTTGTAAAGCCCAAATTAGACGATGCACCGTTCATCGTTTATTTTTGCGATGAACGATGCTTGGGCTTAAATCACAAATTAGACGGCGCCAATGCGCGAGCATCCGCGTGAATCCGCACGCAATCGTGCAACTTGTAAAGAAGTTGACGCTGCGATGCGCTTCGACTCGGTGCTAGTATACCCCGACCCTTAAGCCCAAATTAGGTGATTTTATTTCGGGATTTTTTCTTTCATTTTCGAGGCTTCGTCAATGACTCATCGAAAATGAACCGACTAATCCAAATACCGGCCGTTCATCGTTCACAGGCACTTTGCCATAGCAAATATCGTATTGTGCATCGTTCGTCGCAAAAATGAACGATGAATCACACTGTCTACTTTGGACTTTAAGCTCATAGACAGCGAAGTGAAAATTTCAAGTTTCTAGCTTCAGTGGTTTAGGCTGTGTGTTGATGATCAGTCAGTCAGTCAGGACAAGCTTCTTTATATTATTATAGATAGATAGATAGATATAGTCCTACTTACAATCTATAGATTGTAGATAGGACTATATTGGAGTACGTCTGTCTGAAACGGTTTCTGACTAAATCTAAAGGTTTAAGGGCCTGTTTCACCACATTCTAAGTATCGGATAAGTATCGGATAGCTATCTACAACTTTTGTCTTTGTCACTTGACATAAAGTGAGAGAGTGACAAAACTTACGTTTAGACTATCAGACACTTATCTAAAGGTGGTGAAACAGGCCCCTTAACTGGCTTTATTTTGTACTAGAGAATGCCCGCGGCTTCGCCCGCGTAAGTTTCGGTTTTTCACAAATCCCGAGGGAATCATGAATTTCCGGTTCCCGTTCCCGCTCCCTTTTCCAACCTTTATACCTACTTTCAAGAAAGTTTGCTGTAGTAATCTACCTATAGCTGTAGCTATAGATTTGGGTTTTTTCAAAATCCCGTGGGAACTGTGGATTTTCCAGGATAAAAAGTAACCTATGTTTTAAGTCAGAGCATAAGATATTTCCATTCAAAATTTCAAACAAATCTGTTCAGTAGTTGCGATGTTATACAGTGACAAACATCCAAACATCCAAACATCCAAACATCCACACTTTCTTTATAATATTAGTAGGATAAACAAATCCTAGTAAATAACATATAACAAGAGTTAATAGAATGCTCGCAGACCCTCGCCTCATCAATTTATCAGCGCTATCGGCTGTCATTATACATTTACAAGAGGGACGGGTCAGCTATTAATTGATGGATCCGTTGCGATGTTAATTTTAATTTTAATTATTATCATTGGCTATGAATTAAATCATTAAAATAATAACATAATTATTAATATTAAAATGAGCATTATGTTATTTTATTGGTAGTTAACGATCAAAGTGTGTGTGTGCGGTTGTGTGGGTTTGTGTATGTGTGTGTGTGTACGGGTGTGTATCTATCGAGCGTCATATTTTCATAAATTCTCTGATCCGTAGGAATTTTGAAAACACTCCTACGGATCAGAGAAGACTCGTTTGAAAGTCACATTTTCGTAAAGACATTATGTAGTTTCAAAGTTATATACTTAGGGGTTCAAAGATTTGTATTTTTCGATTAAAAGGGCTCCTTTTACTTGCTACTTTTTCAATTATTTATTTATTAGATTCTGCCCGCGGCGTCGCCCGCGTGAATTTCGGTTTTGAACAAATCCCGAGGGAATCGTGGATTTCCGGTGCCCGTTCCCGCTCCCTTTTCCAACCTTTATACTTACTATCAAGGAAGTTCGCTATAGTAATCTACCTATAGTTGTAGATATAGATTTCGGGTTTTTCAAAATCCCGTGGGAACTGTGCATTTTTCCAGGATAAAAAGTAGCCTATGTGTTGCCAATTCATGCAACACAGCAAACTATTGCAATAATATGTTATGTGAACGTGATTTACCTAAGAACAGTCAGCGCCCTCTATGGCGTTTTTGGAAGTTTATATCTATTTTAGTCCCACAGGAATACTTTTCCGGGATAATAAGTTTTAAGTCATAATTAAACCATCTCAACTAAGACTAGATTAGAAGTAACTAGATCTGGGGCGATACAGATTGTATGTCAAAGCGACCCAAACAGGGACCGTCCGCTGGGGAAATATTCACACCTCCCTGCATGGTCGTCAGAATTCCAGGCAAATTACAACACGAATAGTTTAACCATATCAGATTGCAGTAGTCAGGTAAAACAATTCAGCCGCAATCGCAAACAATGGCCATACCCGACGGCAGCATGGCCACCCATCTATGTATCAAAATCTGAATTCTGGTGGGTCCCTACATTACCCACTACATTACCTATTATTACATTTACTATTACTTTACTATTTTACTACATTTGTTTGGTGCCTTTATCACCAAGATAAGGGTAGAAACAAAGCGTTTACTCGGTAGTTCATTGAACTTAAACAATTCAGCCGCAATCGCAAACCAATGGCCAAACCCGGCGGCAGTACGGCCAATTTGGAGATTGGCCATTTGATTCCGGAGTGCCGCTTTCTCTGAGTCGTTACTGGAGACTGACGTTCGATGTCCTTTGTAATTGCGGGGCCCTTTTAGTGGTACACTGGGTTACAAATAAACGTCTTTTGTTTTTCAGTCCTCTTTCTTTGATTGTAGAATTACGGCCTGTTTCACCACCTTCTGATAAGTGTCTGATAGCCTAAACGTATGTAAGTTTTGTCACTTTCTTACTTTATGTCAAGTGACAAAGACAAAAGTTGTAGATCCTAGCTAGATGTAGAGCTATCCGGTACTTATCTAAAGGTGGTGAAACAGGCCCTTAATATTGTAGTGTTAATTTTAAAAACATTAATTTACAACGATACAATTTAATGAAAAACACAAATAAAAAATTCCCTCCTTTGATTTATATAAGTACTTTATAGTATTATCAACGTTCATCAAAACTTTCAAATAAAAAAGAATTGGTCATCTGTAAAGTCGGTTTACGGACGATTTTATATAATCATAAGAAAACAAAGATAGATAGATGCGTCACAAGCCGAACGCTTAGGCTAATCGTGCCTTCTCTATCGCTAGTTCCGCGCTCTCGCTTACACGCGGAACTTGACAAAAACTCATGCTTTTTCGTGCGTGTATTCATCGATTTATAAGACGTTATCACGTCAAAAGTATTTGAATAATTCCTGCAAAACATTCAATCTCTTGAACTGAGTGAACCTTCAACCTAATGAAAAAGCCCGGAAGGAAAGCTCCATCAGTCGATGACTGGTCATTTTGATGCCATCATAATTTGCGCGGAAAGATCCATGATAGAGCAGATTCGGGTTTGATTTGGAATACCACTTTAGCCACCTAACTGACCTATTTCGATGTAATTTAGTAGATAAGGTTTTTCAGCGTCAGCGCCTCGAGTATATTTAAGAAATTTTTCAATGTTTTTAACCCCCGACGCAAAAACAATGGGATGTTATAAGTTTGACGTGTCTGTGTGTGTGTTTGTGTGTGTGCGTGTGTGTGTGTGTGTGTGTCTGTGTGTGTGTATGTGTCTGTCTGTTCCCCTATAGCGCTCAAACGGGTGAACCGATTTGAATGCGGCTTTTTTTGTTTGAAAGGTGAATTAGTCGAGAGTGTTGTTAGCTGTTTGATGAAAATCGGTTCAAGATGGCCGCCGCTACAAAATAGCGGATTACATATTTTATCACAACTCCCTCAATATCAAATGAAAGGAATTGACTAGTAAAATAGCACTATGAAAATCCAAGATGGCCGCCACTAAATGGCGAATGTCGGGGGTTTTTTATTGTTAGTTATTCTGCTATTCGGGACGGTCCCAAATGTAACAAATCAAAAACCATGAAAATCGGTCCAGCCGTTCTCGCGTAATAAGTGTTCGAACAAACACGACTTTGTTTTATATAATATACTAGCGGTCCGCCCCGGCTTCGCCCGTGGTATATAATATATAGCCTATAGCACTCAAGGATCACGTACATATCCAACGGTGAAGGAATTTTTGAAATCGGTTCAGTAGTTCCTGAGATTAGCGCGTTCAAACAAACAAACTCTTCCGCTTTATTATATTAGTACTAGCTCTTGCCCGCGGCTTCGCCCGCGTGAATTTCGGTTTATCACAAAACCTGAGGGAATCGTGGATTTCTGGTTCCCGTTCCCGCTCCCTTTTCTAACCTTTATACTTACTTTCAAGGTAGTTTGCTATAGTGATCTACCTATAACTGTAGATTTGAGTTTTTTCAAAATCCCGTGGGAACTGTGGATTTTTCCAGGATAAAAAGTAGCCTATGTTTTAAGTCAGGGCATTATCTATCTCAAAATTTCAGCTAAATCTGTTCAGTAGTTGCTACGTTATAGAGTAATAAACATCCAAACATCTAAACATCCAAATATCCACACTTTCACATTTAATAACTAAATAGCTTTAAATTATTAATTATTTATTTAGTTATTAATTTAGTATTTACTAGATTCTGCCCGCGGCTTCGCCCGCGTGAATTTCGGTTTTTCACAAATCCCAAGGGAATCGTGGATTTCCAGCTCCCGTTCCCGCTCCCTTTTCCAAACTTTATACCTACTTTCAAGGAAGTTTGCTATAGTAATCTACCTATAGCTGTAGATATATATTTCGTTTTTATCAAAATCCCGTGGGAACTGTAGATTTTTCCAGCATAAAAAGTGCATACGCATACAGATGCATGCAACTATTGTAATAATGTGCTATGTGAGCGTGATTTACCTAAGAACAGTCAACTCCATCTATCGCGTTTTTGGAAGTCTATATCTATTTTAGTCCCACAGGAATACTTTTCCGGGATAAAAAGTAGCCTATGTTTTAAGTCAGGGCATAAGCTATCTCCATTCAAAATTTCAGCCAAATCGGTTCAGTAGTTGCGGCGTGATTGAGTAACAAACATCCAAACATCCAAACATCTAAACATCCAAACATCCAAACATCCACACTTTCACATTTATAATATTAGTAGGATTTAATTGCCTTCGGCCATCAGAGGGCGCAGCTGTCGTATCGAGATTCCGCCTGCGGCCGTCAGAGGTTATTGCAATTGCTTCGAGTTTCCAACTCCAGCCGCAAGTTTTGGCCACAAGAGGGCGCTGCGTTCACTTCGAGTTTTCGACTTAGGCCGCTAGAGGGCGCTGCGATTGCTTTTAGTTCCAGTTTTAGCCGCTAGAGGGCGCTGTGATCATTTTTATTATCTAGTTTTGGCCGCTAGAGGCCTTTGCAATCGCTTCAAGTTTCCGACTTAGGCTGCTAGAGGGCGCTGCGATCATTTTTTTATATTTCGAGTGATGGCTGCTAAAGGGCGATGCGATCGTTACTTAGTTTCCAGTTTTGGCTGCCAGAGGGCGCTGTGTCACTTAAAGTTAGGCCGCCAGAGGGCGTTGCGATCGTTTTTAGTTTAAAGTTTTGGCCGCAAGAGGGCGCTGTAATAGTTTTTTTTAATTTCCAGTTTTGGCTGCTAGAGGGCGCTGCTATTGCTTCAAGTTTCCGGCGTAGGCCGCCAGAGGGCGCTGTGATCGCTTCAAGTTAGGCCACCATAGGACGCTGCGATCGTTTTTAGTTTCCAGTTTTGGCCGCAAGAGGGCGCTGCAATTGTTTTTTAGTTTCCAGTTTTGGCTGCTAGAGGGCGCTGCTATTGCTTCAAAATTTCCGGCTTAGGCCGCCAGAGGGCGCTGCAATCGTTTTTAGTTTCTAGTTGTGGCCGCCAGAGGGCGCTGTGATCGTTTTTAGTTTCCAGTTTTTGCCGCAAGAGGGCGCTGCAATCGTTTTTTTAGTTTCCAGTTTTAGCTGCTAGAGGGCGCTGCTATTGCTTCAAGTTTCCGGCTTAGACCGCTAGAGGGCGCTGCAATCGTTTTAAGTTTCTGGTTTTGGCCGCCAGAGGGTGCTGTGATCGTTTTTAGTTTCCAGTTTTGGCCGCCAGAGGGCGATGTGATCGCTTCAAGTTAGGCCGCCAGAGGGCGCTGCGATCGTTTTAAGTTTCCAGTTTTGGCCGCTAGAGGGCGCTGCAATCGTTTTTTAGTTTCCAGTTTTGGCTGGAACCCTTAAGGGGAGATCCAGAATAACTTATACAGGTTTTTATCATTTAAAAATTATAATCTAAATGCCTATTTTCATATCTGTAACTTCAAAAACATAACCTTCCTACCCCCATTTTACCCCCCCTCCCCCTTAGGGGAGGATTTTCGTGAAATATTTTCTGGGCTGATATCTAAGCCCTAGAATTAACCTACCTTCCAAATTTCAAGTTGATAATAGCAAAATTATAATTAAAACTTCCCATTTAAACTTTCATCCCCTATTTTACCACCCTTAAGGGAAGATTTTTCAAAATAAAATATACAGAGTTTTATTATTTAAAACTAATAATCTAAATGCCGATTTTCAGGTCTGTAACTTTAAAAACATAGGACTTTCATACAAACTTTCTACCCCTATTTTACCCCCTTAGGGGAGGATTTTAGGGATATCAAATTGTTCAAACAAACAAACAAACTCTTCCGCTTTATTATATTACTAGATGATGCCCACGGCTTCGCCCGTGTGGATTTAGGTTTTTAAATATTCCGTGGGAACTTTTGATTTTCCAGAACAAAAAGTAGCCTATCTGTAGTAACCCGTCACCAAAACGGAAAAATTCCGTGGGATTCCCACGATTTCGGAATGCAATTCCTCACAGCATCAGGGTTGAGGAGTTGAATATGTACCTACTCGAGTTCATTCAACGATAAAGTCTTTAATTGGCACCCCCAATATCAATTTAAATAAACGACAGTTCCTAAATCCCATTAGTTTTGGGGATCAGTTCCCCTACAGCATCAGGATTGAGGAGTTGGAATCCAAGTTTTTTGTAGGACAGTGTCGCAATGTTTCTCTATCGATTAAAAAAAAAATTACGCAAATCGGTTCAGAAATCTCGGAGATATCGGTGTACATAGGTAGAAAAACACAACACCTTCTTTTTTGAAAGTCGGTTAAAAGTAGCCTATGTTACTCCCTGGTTAATTCTCTACTTGTATGTGAAAGTCCCGTCAAAATCGGTTCAGCCGTTCCGAAGATTAGCCCGTTCAAACAGACAGACAGACAGACAGACAGACAGACAGACAGACAGACAGACAGACAGACAAAAATTTTAAAAACGTGTGATTCGGTTATGGTACCGTTCAAATAACCATATGAGCTTAATATGAGGTAGTTATTTCGATATTACAGACAGACACTTCAATTTTATTTATTAAGTATAGATTAGTATAGATAGTATAGATAAGATGTTACGCCAGGCGACACCATGCCAAAGCTGCTGGCTTGCATAAAATGCATACTTATTGTTCTAACAAGAACGCCCAGTAAAGAGTAAAATTGCGTTGCGTATCGTACAACTTATGTTCGTCTGTCAGGCACCTTGAACTCATAAAAGTAAGCAAAAATAGTTCCGACGAAAGCTGACAAGATTGAGTTATGGTAGTTGTTCGGGCGAGTTGCGATCTTCTTCAAGGTTAGTTCGAACAACTTTGTCCGACTGGGGCATGGAGTTTTGAAAGTTAATTAAGAATTTTGACGAGCTCTTTTCCTCTCTCTCTCTCTTTCTCTGCGTATAATATTCCTCATTGCTGAAGGTCCTGATCATTTTTAACCAACTTCAGAAAAGGAGGAGTTTCTCAATTCGTCGGAATCTTTTTATATAAGTAGGTATGTTGTTTGATACAGTACTCACTTTTGATTTCGTAATTTGTTTTTATATTGAATTTTAGGGCACACAATTAATACGCTTGCACTTTTAGTACACATTTATTGTAATTCACTCTAACTCGATACTATTCTTTGGTGTCTTAACTACTGATTGTAAAAAAAAAACTAATTAGAACATGACTTTGAGTTTGATTGAATTATGAGACGCCATTCTTCGCATGTCACTTGTTACGAAAAAGCGGGAGGCACGACCTGCCGAGCGCCATCTATTAGCAGCTTCGGACCTTAACGCTATGAACTTAGACAATGTTCTCCGATTACTGAAAGACGCCTGGACCGATTTTTCTGGCCTGGAGAAAATTTTTCTTTTGTTTGAAAGTATTGTCACATGATAGTGAGTAACCGCGTGCTCCCCGAGGCACGGGGGTGGAACACCGCCAACTGCTAACTGCCGACTGGCACTGAGAATTTCCTGACAGAAAAACCCAATACTTAACAATTTTTGCCCGATCCGGGAATCGAACCCGGGACCTCGTGATCTGCAGTCGAATATGCTAACCACTAGACCAACGAGGCAGTCGCAGCTCAGCAATGTTCACTCAGAGCGTTACTCGTTAGTCATTGGATTAAAGTGAGTTGCTGAGATAGCTGTGATAGCCTAGTGGTTAGGACGACCGACTTCTAAGCGGAGGTCGTGGGTTCGATCCCGGGCACGCACCTCTAACTTTTCGGAGTTATGTGCGTTTTAAGTATTTAAATATCACTTGCTTTAACGGTGAAGGAAAACATCGTGAGGAAACCTGCATGCCTGAGAGTTCTCCATAACGTTCTCAAAGGTGTGTGAAGTCTGCCAATCCGCTTGGCCAGCGTGGTAGACTATGGCCAAAACCCTTCTCACTCTGAGAGGAGACCCGTGCTCTGTAGTGAGCCGGTAATGGGTTGATCATGATGATGATGATGATGATGAGTTGCTGAGAACACATGTGCGCCCCACACTCTGAGAGCTTATTGCGTAACTGCTGAGTACGTGAATATTGCTTGACTTCCATTTATTGACCGACATGAAAAAAGGAGGTTATCAATTTGACAGTATGTATGTAATATTATTGGAACTGAAAAGTATTTACAAATTAGATGATGCTCGCGACTTATTCTGCGTGAGGAGTGAGGTTTTTTGGTTCCTGAGGAAACTCTTTGATTCTCCGGGTTAAAATGTAGCAGTGTTAATCCAGAGTAGGTATAATCAATAGTCGTTCCAAATTTCAGCCAAATCCATTCAGTAGTTTCAGCATGAAAGAGTAATAAATATCCATATAACCATACATATAAACTTACATACATACATCCATACGTACAAACGTTAATATTAGTAAGATGATAATCTTTAAAGGATTCAAAATAAATATACAAAATTTCATAAGTGTATGTATGAATGTTTGTTCGCGGATTTCTCCGAAACTATTTACTGGATTATCACCATTCTTGTTTATTAGCATTACATTTACTTCTATTTAAGAAACAGTGCAAGATTCATTAAAATTGGTTCAATAGTTTTCAAGATATGGTATGGTGGTGGAAGTCATTTGAACTTTCAATCTTTTAGATTACTACTTGTTAACAAGCATTTATTGCTAAAAAATATGGTTTTCATTAAAAGCAAAATAAAAATAAAAACAAAACCTAACTCATAAGCACCGCACGATTTAGACGAATAGATACACAAGAGATTGATTAAAATCCATCCAGCCATTGGGATGATCCGAGGATTTTAATCCCACGTTCATACATATGTGATCTATTTCAAAAATTGTTAGTGAAATGAAAAATAGCATGTACTGCGACTGAGCAGTTTTGATACGCCTTGGCATAACTGTCTCGGTAGTCTAACGGTTGACATGGTCGACTACGGATCACGAGGTTTGATTCCCGGGCTAAGTCAAAAATTATAAGGTACTAGTGGACCTGGCAGACGTCGTCCTGCCCGGTGACATACCGACATCAGCGCCACCTACTGTATATGCCACACCCACAGACCAATATATATTTGTTAAAAAAAATAAGATAAATGATTATCTTCAACGGCCTATTCTGTAGTGTTAATTTTTCGCCCATGAAGCATTTTTTTATCGTGGGAAATAAAGAAATTGCATGGAGCTAAATATTGTGCTGTACAGAGGATAGGGTAATATTTGTATCCCAAAGTATTCAAATGGGTTGGTAAGTCTATGGTTCTAGCTTCTGTTCTAGTGTGAGCGGGCGTCGAAGATATTGATAGATATAACTAGATAACCAATGATTTTCAGCAAATAACTTTGTATTGAAATTAGCCGTCCAAACGAAATAGTTTCTAGAATATTAATCGGTGTGCATACATACAAAAAAAAATACGCACCGAATTGAGATCCTCCTCCTTTTTGGAAGTCGGTTAAAAAACAGATTGTATTTGTTCTGTATGTAGGAAAAAGACAAAAATGTGTCATTAAGAATGCACTCAGCATACTTGCTCTCGATATACCTATACTCTAGCGTTGTATACCTACTTGTATGTACATAGGTTGGTACGTTGGTACGCTTTAGTAGTAATAGTTGGGACATTACAAACGTGCGAACAGTCATAATTTTTTTTTTTTTTTCGGACTTCTCGCTCGCACTTAAATGCCTTATGGAACTGGAACCTGTTTCTCTGTCTCTTAAACATTAATAAAAGATTTGTCGTTAGTCGATAGCAGGTTACAAAGAGCGAGGGAGAGCCCTCACACGCTTATGATCATAATGTTTTATGACTCAGTTTGCACGTTTGTAATGTCATTATCTGTGAGCTGCAGGCAACACACATATAATAAAGGTTCTAACATCTCATAAAACGGAATCACAACACAAAAGTACTCAACGTTGAGCTTGCACTGCCTGCAACTGGAGTGACGTCACTTAAAAACAAACACTTTCCATTCATACTCAAAAACCTACTTATTGTTTTGTGCGCGAAACTGTGAACCTTTCACAATAGCATACGCAATTACATCTCCATGGTGTAGGCATCTGTTGTTGTACCTGCTGCGCCATTACTTTATAATGCGTTTTGTGGCGCAAACTATAGGCGATTGCGATCAGCGATCTAGAAAAGAGTTATTTCTTGTCCCACATGCATACCAAATATACTCGTAAGTCAAAAAATCTACGGAACATTTCACGAAGCTAAAAAGTATTAAAAAACAGTTTATTTAGAGACAAAATTTAAAAATTCTTTTTTTTTTTTTTTATTTAATTTCGTCATCAATTCACTTCAACTGTACTTCAATCCCGGAAATAGAGATTCAGATATACAACAGCCCAATTAATGGATCGCAACTGTTTCATCGACAGTTCGTTGCAAAAGCCTCGAGGAGAGAAAAAGAGAGATGGTCACACTGATTATAATCGGGCTGCTGGCCTAAAAAAAAGATATATGTACATGCGTAAAAAGTTATACTTTGCATGTAAAATAATTAATTACAATCAGAAATTAGATGGCGCAACAGACGGCCATGTTTGTTTGCGAAGCATCATAAAAATTCACACTCATAATTTTTTCATAACGCGCATAAAAAAGTATAACTTCAAACACATTATTTTTGTAAACATATTGTACGATTCCAGATCATTTTCACCGCTTTGCTCTCAGCACCTGTACCACACATTTTCGCCCCCATTTGCTTATCTGCCCTACGTTCGCAAGCGCTACATTGAACGGCATTTGAGCACCATATGTCACCGTTGAGACTTCATTACGACTCATGAGGCAAAACGTAAAACTTGATGTTTCGTTTGATGTCTAATTGTGTTGACGCGGACATCTCTGAGGCATTTTGAGCACAGGCTTTAGGAGGTGTTTTGAGAGGGAATTTGTCCCTGAAATGTTTGGCTTTGTCGTGCTTTGACTCGCGGTTTTGCTGTGAAAACTAAATACTACAAGATTCAGGTAGGCAGGTATTAGAGACACCTTGTCCTTGTATTAAAATTGCAGATACTATTCCTATTACCTTATACAATTCTGTGATACAAATAATTTGTTATGCTGCCGTAGCTTAAGTGTTTCTGATGACCATAAACGAAACTGAAAACTGTTTATTTTGATTAAAATATAGATCGATAATAGGCAAATTATTTATTATTATACCTTTACTTATTCTATTCTGTTATCTTGCATGTTTTCAGTATTTAACCCTAAGGTTAAGTCTATTACTTATTATGAACCCATTTGGCAGAGTACAAGTTATCATTTGTATCGATAATTCTATATCCTATCTTTTTCCATTCTCACATTTGTAAGCTCCAATCACATTAGCGTAGAGTCGAAGCGAAGCAACGCGTCTTTTTTAAAATGCCCTTTACTAAACTTTATTACCACTACGTCATATTATGCAGTGTAAAAAGTGCAAGCAAAATTAAAAAGACCTGAAAATTTTGCGCTTTTTCACTTCAAGGCGAGGTGTTCCTCGCTTGAAATTCTCAGGGAAATTGTTGCACACAAATTATGTACATTAAAACATCAGAACATCTTCAGAGTCACTGCATCTTTTAGTCTGTCTTTCGCAACCTATAAAGAGCGCATATTTACATATTTGTTTCTATACTAATCCATCTGATTTTCTTTCCATTTCATAGTCTACTTGCCTGTCCTTATGTTTGTCGATCTTTCAAACCAGTATCATCATCTATCATCATGATCGACCCATTATCCATCACAGGGCGCGGGTCTCCTCTCAGAATGAGAGAAGCTTCAGGCCGTAGTCCACTACGCTGGCCGAGTGCGGTTTGGTAGACTTCACACGCCTTTGAGAACATTGTAACTCTCAGGCGTGCATGTTTCCTCACGACGTTTTTCACCATTACAAGTGATACTTAATTTCTTAAAACGCACATAACTCGGAAAAGTTAGAGGTGCGTGACGGAATTGAACTTGGTCCCTCCGAAAGGAAGTCAGAAGTCTTAACCACTGGGCTATCACCGCGCTCCAACCAATATAAAAGTATGTATTATTCTAGTGTGTTATTACTTTTCTCATTATGATCGTATACTATTTTGCCACATTTTTACTTATTAATCAAACTAGAGAATGCCCGCGGCTTCGCCCGCGTGAATTTCAGTTTTGCACAAATCCCGAGGGAATCGTGGATTTCCGGTTTCCGTTCCCGCTCCCTTTTCCAACCTTTATATCTACTATCAAGGAAGTTCGCTATAGTAATCTACCTATAGCTGTAGCTATAGATTTCGGGTTTTTCAAAATCCCGTGGGAACTGTGCATTTTTTCAGGATAAAAAGTTTGTTGTTTTAAGTCAGGGCATAATCTACCTCCATTCAAAATTTCAGCCAAATCGGTTCAGTAGTTGCGGCGTGATTGAGTAACAAACATCCATCCACACTTTCACATTTATAATATTAGTAAGATATACAACGGACGAAATAAAATACCACCACCACCACTATAGCCTTTTAACGTTCCACTGCTGGGCACAGGCCTCTCTCATAGGAGAGAGGGATTTAGAGCTTACACCCGCTACGCTGCTCCTACGCGCTAATGGGCGCTAACGCGCTAATGGGCGTTAGTGGGCTTCAACGACTATTGTCACAAATAAGTCATAATAACCAGGACCAACTGCTTAACGTGTTCTCCAAGGCACAGGGGTGAAACACCGCTATCTATTAACTACCAACTTCGGGCTGGCACTGAGAATTCTTTGACAGAAAAACCTAGCAATTATTTGCCCGACCCGGGAATCAAACCCGGGACCTCGTGATCGAATATGCTAACCATTAGACCAACGAGGCAGTTTTATAATATCATTTTGTGTATAATAATAAAATACCACCTAATGGAAAAAGGTCTGTATAGGTTTTATAACCATCTAAAGAACGAAGTTTAGGCGTTAATATGAATAATTCATGGCGGCCTTTATAAACGCCTTTGCTCACAGACAATGGCCGTAACTCACTTCATAGCAATAAAGCAACAGGGCCGGGCCATGAACCAATATGAACCCTTTATTACTCTACAGAGAAAAATAATTAACTGCTGAAGTTTAATGGTCCGTTTATTAAGTAAACGCCTTGTTGGAAAGTTTATATTATTTTCGGCGGAATGTTATATAAATTGATGCAAACTATAATATTCTGACTTTCTCGGGCTTGGCTCAAGCGCGCCCCATACAAAAAACTTAGTTTAATTCAGATTCTTTATCCAAAATTAGTATACTGTACACTTTTGAAGGTCAATAAACTTTACATGGGAATGAGGTAATAGGTTATATTTTACGACAACGTAAAATTAAAGTGATGAAGGTTCCAAACGCGCCCTGTTCTGAGAAGAGCCTACAACAAACTCAGCGGGATTAAAACTTTATTTGAATCCCGGACTCTAATTTCTATGCCCGGTTGGGTGAGTTTCATTTATGTGTTGCATTGCTTGACTTTTGTCATGAAATTCCTTCCAAGATAATGCCATCTATACAGCTCAGTTCTATCAACATAAATAAATTACATAGTTAATTCATATTGTACCTACTTAGAATATTTTTTACTTTGCAATAATCACAATAACATGTAAACAATAAATTTTATCTTATTTCATCTTATGATAATACCTAATAGTCATTGTTTTTCTGACAAGAAATTCTCAGTGCCAGCCTGAAGTTAGTAGTCGGTGGTGTTTCACCTCCGTGCCTCGGAGAGCACGTTAAGCAGTCGGTCCCGGTTAGCTTGTGATAATAGTCGTTAAAGCACGCCAATCTTCATTTTAATAGCGTGGCGGTTCTAAGTTCTAAATCCCTCTCTTCTTACGAGAGCGGAGGCCCGTGACTACCCGTGGGACGCTTAAAGACTGAGGTGATGGTAGTGTTATGATAATCATGTTTTTATTCGTGATAATAGCCATTGACCGCGATTTCGACTGATGGTAAGTGATAACGTAGTCTAAGGGGGAAGGTTAACTTGGAAGAGGTATGGCAGTTTTCCCGTACTTACCGATCGGTTTCTACGCGGCATCGTACTGGAACGCTAAATCGCTCGGCAGCACGCCTTTGCCGGTAGGGTGGTAACTAGATAGAACCACGACTGATGCATCCCACCATCCCCATCAGCCAGACCAGAGATAATTTAGAAGTTCTGATAAGTAATTTAGAATGTCTGGGGTGTAAGTGGCCCAAATTCCACCTATGTGGCCAAAGTCGACCTCACCTGCGCGCGGTGCACCCTGCCGATATGCTAACGAGGCCCTGACGCTCTCAGTCCCCTCTACGGGTCGTTGTGCCTGATACCACACAACGTAATCTGGATGGTATCACCGCTTTGTGGTAGGATCCTACCCCGAATCCGCCTGGCTAGCGACCACACTTCAGCCGTAATCTGCCGCAAAGCATCCGTGTGTTCCGGCAGCGCGCTGAAGAGCCAGTCCCCTTCCACAAAAGCCGGCAACGCATTAGTGGTTCCTCAGGTGCTGCTAATGTTCATGGGCGGCAGTAATCACTTAACATCAGGTGATCCGCTTGCTCGGTTACCCGCTATTCCTATAAAAAAAAAATGTAGAATCCCAAATTCAAATAATTAACAGTAGTAAATATCTAACTAATAACTTCTTAAAAAGCTCTCTTTTCCCACACTCAAAATATTCCTCTCCCATTGACTAGCACCATTAATCTATCTATACATATAATAAATCTATACATATAATAAAATCGTAGAATTTCCGTGTCTGTACATTGAAGATTTTTGCAAAATAATAACTGGGGGATGTTAGGGATAAGTAATAGAACGTAAAAAAGCTATTTTTGAAATTTTTGTCTGTTTGTCTGTTTATCTGTTTGTCTGTTTATCTGTTTGTCTGTATGTTTGTGCGCGCATCACGTAAAAACTACTGAATGGATTGAAATGAAACTCGGCATGATTTAAGTTAATACTATGGAGTAACATATAGGATACTTTTTATCCCGAAATTCAGCACGGTTCCCTTGGGAGAGGGGATGAAAGGCAAAATGTGTACTTAGCTGTAATTCGTTAACGGGTGGTCCGATTTCATTCATTCTTTTTTTGTTAGAAATTAGATACTTTAAAGACTACAGGCTAATCTCCGAAAGGCTGGACCGATTTTGATGGGACTTTCACTGGCGGATGTTAACATTTTGATGTACCTAAACATCCGCCAGTGAACGTTTAACAGTTTTTAGCAAGGTTTAAGCTCAAAGGAGCATAGGAAAAACAAAATGATTCCCACGTGATTATTAAAATCAATATCCACGCGAACGAAGTCGCGGGTATCCGCTCGTACGAAATAAAACCTTGCCTCCTTTCCGACCGCAAACGGAATAAATCCCCACATAACCGTATCATGGACGGGAGCATTTTTCCTCGACGGAGGCGATCAGAATCGTCTGATTTATGATCGTCGTAAAGGCGGTGCCAGGCTGGAAGGGACTCGAGCCTACGTAGAATGTATGTAAGGGACGATCGATAGGGAAACTTTGGTTCCCTATGCGTGTGAATGTGCCCTTAGAGACCGGATACTTACATGATACGTCCGCGAGCTATAATAATTTAAGAAAAATTAAACCAATATACAAGTCACGCCAAATAAGTCGGCCGGTGACCTTCAATGCGCAGAAGTCGAAAATGAGGTATCTCGGGGTGTGAGGGAGTCGCGGGGAGGGCGTGGGGATCGTTTTTAAGCAATCCTCTCCAATCGTATTGTGTCCCGCTCACTCGCACGACGCTGCGCGCACTTGAAGGTCAGCGCTCGACTTACGTGCCGAGGGTTATACCGAAATACATAGCTTAAGCAGCGCAACGGTCATCAGGCGCGGAACAAAAACCGTGAGGTCGACGCGACGCACGGTTCAAACTCCACCCGTTACACTGTTGTCGTACCCACTCCTAGCACAAGTTTTCACTTAATTGTAAGGGAAATTGAGTATTAGTCATGTTCATCGTGGCTAATAGAAAAATCTACAGTTCCCGAGGAATTTTGCAAAAACCGAAATCTACAGCTACAGCTATAGGTAGATTACTATACCAAACTTCCTTGAAAGTAGGCATAAAGGTTGGAAAAGGGAGTGGGAACGGGAACTGGAAATCCACGATTCCCTCGGGATTTGTGAAAAACCGAAATTCACGTGGGCGAAGCCGCGGGCAAAAGCTAGTATAATATAAACGGTATCGTGCCACAAGTATTTGTGCGTGAGTTTTTGTATGACAATATTCGTATTTACGAAAGTCGTAAAGATGGTACCAGGCTGCCATGGACACGGGCGTAACCTACATGCTTTGTGACAAATATTTTTAACCCCCGACGCAAAAACGATGGGGTGTTATAAGTTTGACGTGGCTGTTTGTGTGTGTGTGTTCCTGATGTATATCTATCTACCTATACCGAATGCACTCGCATTCAGCTGTCAATTGTCAGTATTAAACTAGCTACGGAGCGATTCGGGCCTTTCATTTCGTAACCGACATACCATCTGGCGACGAGTGCGGTAACCTACCCGCGTTGTATCTGAAAATGAATTATATCGGAAGTTTATCGCCCTTTGATTTCAAAATTAGCGAATGGGAAGTTTTTTATAGCCGATTATCACAGTTTATAAAGTTAAACAACATTCCTGACGCTAATCAGAGTGCAGTGTTATTAACGTATTTGTCGGATGAATCATACCGTCTAGTTCGGAATCTCGTGCATCCGAAGAAGCTCGATGAGTGTACCTATAGCGAGCTAGTAGAAGTACTCAACAAGCATTTCACGCCGAAAAGGTCGACTTTCGCAGACAGGGCGAAATTCTATGAAGCAAGCAGAGCGGACGGTGAGAGTATCGAAGAGTGGGCGGCGCGGCTGAGAGGTTTAGCCGTGTACTGCGACTTCGGGACGGAGCTAGACACGCTTCTGCGTGACCGTTTCGTTCTCGGCTTCAGGGCAGGGCCGGAGCGCGACAAACTCTTTGAATGCGACTCGAAGTGCCTGACTTTCGGACAAGCGTTGGAAGTGGCGCAGAAAGCAGCTTGTACGAGGCAGGCGCGCGTCGTCGTTAAGGAGGAGCCTGTGTTCCGTGTCGGCGAGCGTCGCAAGGCCGGCCAGGGCCGTAGCCAGGCTAAGGCTGATCGCGGACTCGAGGAAGGGTCACAGCGCTGTACCGTGTGTGGTTTTAAGTCTCATAATGCGGATAACTGCAGGTTCCGAAATTTAAAGTGTAATCGGTGTGGGAAAAAAGGGCACCTAAAAAGGCTCTGCAAGACTGAAGGTGCTAATTTGCATAATATTGGTGCAGAATCTGACACATCTCAAGGAAGTGATTGCAGGGAGTGTGATCTTTTTAACATGAGGTATGTAGGCATTAATCCTATTAAAATAACTGTGAACGTTAATGAGATTAAGTTACTTATGGAGTTGGATTCGGGATCAGGTGTTTCGGTGATTTCAGAAAGTCTGTATTTAAATTCCTTTGCGAAATTCAAGTTGTATAGTTGTGATCTAAGGATGTGTTTTTACACTGGTCATAAAATTACGCCCCTGGGGTATTTTATTGGTAGTGTATCATATAAAGACAAAACAGAAGACATACAATTTTTTGTTATCAAAAACGGTGGCCCACCTTTACTGGGTCGTGATTTTATGGCTAAGTTTGGAATTTATTTTGCGTATTCTTGTAACAATAACGTAATTTCTAAAGATAAGCGTATTGATGATGTGCAGTAGCTATTGGAACAATATCCGGATATTTGGAAGGATGATTTAGGATGTTTTAATAAATTTGAAGTCGAGTTGCAGCTGAGAGAGGGGGCGAAGCCGAGATTTTTCAAACCGCGATCCGTTCCTTTTGCTCTCAAAGATAAAGTTAGCGCCGAACTCGACAGACTGGTTAAATTAGGAATTTTAATACCCGTTAATCACTCAGAGTATGCGACACCAATAGTCCCGGTTTTAAAGGAAAACGGGAAGTTAAAGATCGCCGGTGATTATTCATGCACATTAAATAAAGATCTAAAGATAGATAAGTACCCCTTACCAAGAATTGAAGAGGTGTTTTCTAAACTAGGGGGGGGGGAACATTATTCAAAGATCGATCTAAGTAACGCTTACAATCAGTTTAAACTATCAGAAACATCTCAAAAGTTAACTACGATCAATACGCATAAAGGTCTATTTGCCTATACTCGGTTGGTGTATGGTTTAGCTAATGCACCGGCAATATTTCAGAAAGCAATGGAAACCTTATTGTCAGGGTTAGACGGAGTTAGCTTCTGGCTCGATGACGTGTGTATAACCGGTCCAACAAAGGAAATACATTTGTCTAGGCTTCGTCAAGTATTGGCCAAATTACAAGACGCAGGTCTGCGGTTACAGAGAGAAAAATGTGTTTTTTTCCAAAACAGTGTTACGTATTTAGGGTACGTTATCGATAAGAGAGGGTTAAGAACGTGTCCGACAAAAGTGAAGGCGATACTCGACGCACCCGCGCCTACTGACGTACTCGGAGTTAAGCGTTTCCTGGGGGTCGTGAATTATTATAGGAATTTTATTCCGAGCGCGTCCGCAATACTGAGTCCACTGCACGAGCTGTTGTGTGCGGGCGCGGAGTGGCGGTGGGGCGTGACGCAGCGCGCGGCGTTCGAGCGCGTGAAGCGCGAGCTAGCCAGCGAGCGCGTGCTGGCGCACTTCGACCCGGCCGCGCCGCTCGTGCTCACCGTGGACGCGGGCCCGTGCGGGCTGGGCGCGGTGCTCGCGCATCGCGGCGCCGACGGCCGCGAGCGCCCTATCGCGTTCGCGTCGCGTTCCTTATCACAGAGCGAGAAGAACTACAGCCAAATACAAAAAGAGGCAACGGCTATTGTTTTCGGGGTGAAATATTTTCATCAATACTTGTACGGCCGTCGAGAACCGTTCATTTTAAAAACGGATCATAGGCCGTTACTTTCTATATTTAGTAAAGAAAAGGGCATATCGGTCACGGCCGCCTTGCGTCTGCAGAGATATGCGGTGACCCTATCGGCTTACAATTATATAGTGCAATACGTAGATGGCAAAAATAATCAAATAGCAGATTTCTTTTCTCGGTCACCCTTATCGGTACCGGTGCATAGTGAGCGAGAGGACGATTGTTCGAAATACTTCCTTTTTTTCGAGTCGAACGTAGAACCGCTTTCGTTCAGTGATATTAGGCGCGCTACTGCAGCGGACAGCGTACTGAAAACCGTAATGAAATATATGGATAAAGGTTGGCCTCGAAAAATAAAATGTAAATCGATTCTACCGTATTTCCAATGTAAGACGGATTTACAAGTGATCGATGGGTGCTTATTGCGGGGGCATAGAGTAGTTATTCCGGAGGTTTTCAGAGATAGGATGTTGAAAGAATTGCATTCATCGCATTTCGGCATAGTTAAAACAAAAAATGTGGCCCGAGGGAAAATGTGGTGGCCACAGATCGACGTACAAATTGAACGGTTGGTAAACTCGTGTGGCACGTGCAGTGCGCTGCGCAGTGCGCCGCCGCGCGCGCCGCCCGCGCCGTGGCCGCGGCCGCCCGGCCCGTGGTATCGTATTCACATCGACTACATGGCTATAGGCCAGTCTATATACTTGATTGTCATAGATGCATTCTCCAAATGGCTAGAATGTGTTTATATGGACCGCGGCACATCTACCAGTGCGCTTATCTTCAAACTGAAAGAAATGTTTTCTAAATTCGGTATACCTTCTGTCATGGTCTCCGATAATGATGTTAAAATTTGTTCGGCGGAATTTCACACCTTTTGTCGTATGAATGGTATCCGATATCTTACTTCACCGATTTATCATCCAGCTAGCAATGGACAGGCTGAGAATTCAGTTAAAACGTGTAAGAAAATGGTTAAATGTATCTTATCGGAAGGAAAATCTCAAAAATATGTACACGAAAAATTGTTAAGTTTTCTTTTTGAGTATAGAAATACCGTCCATTGCGCTACAGGTGCCACGCCAGCTAAGCTGATGCTAGGTCGGGATTTAAGATCTAGATTGGATTTAATTTTACCTCCTGATGAAAAGTTTGTTAAACGAGATAATCCGGCATTAATGCCCAGTCGGAACTTTTATGTTGGCGAAACGGTATGGGCAAAATGGTTCATTGCACGGAAAAGTATATGGTGTTTGGGCGTCGTAAAAAGAATTATAGGTAACCGAATGTTTGAAATTTATTTTGACGATTATAATGCTATTTGTAACAGACATTTAGACCAAATAAGAAAGTATAGTAGCTATAGTAGTAGTAGTGTAAATGTGGATGATGGTCTCGGAATGCCGTGTGATTCAGTACCGGGCATTGCGCAACCATCACCGTCCCCATTGCAACCGGCGGCTCCCGCGCCGCAACACGCACAACCCCCCGTCTCGGCACCGACACCGCCGTTGCCTCCGCCGACCATTGTGGTGGAGGAGACGGAAGTGCAGGAAGCTACTGACGAGAATGTACCCAGTGCAGTGAATGTTGCTGATAACGTTGTGGATCAAGGGGAAAGGGATAGCGCGGAGAGAGCAAAGGTTGTGAAGGAGGACGAAACCCGATCGGCTGAGCGTTGTACGGATGCAGTAAATGTTGATAAATCAAGTAATCCAAGTAGTGCGTTCAACAGTCCGGCCGATCGGACTAAAAGGCCTAGGAAACCTGTAAATTATAAACAATATTTTAAGTAGATAAATCTTATATTTAAACTAGTACGGCGCGTGGGTGCGCGGCCCGCAAGCGGACCGCGAGGATTCGAGTAGTTTTTGTTTGAGCACGTCCCACCTATCTTCAATACCCTCGCCGTGCTCTTCATCCGTCTCCAAAGTCTTCGATCATCAGCTCTTTCCGTATTTTTCCTCTGCATGAATTTTTGTTTTCTACACGAAACCATCAAAAATTTTTTTTGTGTAGAAAAATAAATTCCGCCATCTTGTTTTTTAGTTCTTGATCATATTTTTCAAAGAAACCACTCTTCCATCTTTTATACTTGGTGAGATAGACACCGACGAAATTTGTATAGCCGCCATCTTGAATCCGCCATTTTGGTTTTTTTTTTTCACCTCAGCTGAACACACCACACTTTCACACCTCACCAATTGGATGAGGTTCTGAGTATTTTTTGTTTGAGCAGCCCCCATCTATCTACAAAACTCTGCCCGGGCTCATCAATCATCTTCCAAACCCTCAATCATCATGTCTTCCCATATTTTTCTTTGAGATTTCTCCAAAGAACCGCATCAATCGCCTTGCATACCTAGTTCACAACTTTATACTCTCTCTCAATATTCGCCATACATTTTCTATGGAAAAATAAAGTCCGCCATTTTGAATTTTTTTTGTATTCATCGAGTAGACCTTTGGATCCTGATCATGTTTTGCTAAGAAACAACTCTTTCATCTTTTATACCCTTCGAGATGGACACCGACGAAATTTGTATGGCGGCCATCTTTTTTTCGCCATTTTGAATTTTTTTTCGGCTCACTGCCAATTGGATGACGTTTCGAGTGACATTTGTTCGAGCACCCCCCACCTATCTTCAATACCTTAAGCGTGCTCTTCAACCGTCTCCGAAATCCTCAATCATCAGCTCTCTCCATATTTTTCCTCTTAATGAATTTTTGTCCTCTATACGAAACCATTTGTGAAAAAAAAATTTTTCATACAAAATTTTACAGGAGAGGCGATGAATGAGTCAGTGAATCAGAACGAACAGCTATATATATATTAACTAGTAGGGCGCTTGGCTGCGCGGCCCGCTAAAGCGGACCGCGGGGATTTCAGTATTATTTTTGTTTTAGCAGCCTCCACCTTCTATCATTTTCAGCATCTTTAACCCTGGCCGTGCTCCTCATCCATCTTCCAAACCCTCGATCATCATCACTCTCCAAATTTTTTTCTCCGAATCATTTGCCAGAAGGAGAGTTCTTCCATAAAAACAAATTTTGAAAAGGAACCGTATCAAAGTTTTGTATAGTTTCCCAACTTATAGTCTCTTCAATATTCGCCATATATTTTGTGTGAAATAAATTTTGCCATCTTGATTTTTTTCTGTTCATCAAATTGTAGATCTTTAGTTCTTGATCATCTTTTTCCAAGAAACCACTCTTCCATCTTTTATACTTGGTGAGATAGACACCGATGTTTGTATGACCGCCATCTTGAATCCGACATTTTGGATTTTTTTTCAGCTCACTGCCAATTGGATGATGTTTCGAGTAATGTTTGTTTGAGCACCTCCTACCTATCTTCAATACCCTGCCCGGGCTCCTCAACCAACTTCCAAACCCTCAATCATCATGTCTTCCCATATTTTTCTTTGAGAGTTCTCCAAAAAACCGCATTAAAGCCTTGCATAGTTCACAACTTGTAGTCTCTTCAATATTCGCCATACATTTTCTATGGAAAAATAAATTCCGCCATTTTGCTTTTTTTTTCTATTCATCAAGTAGACCTTTGGATCCTCATCATCTTTTGCGAAGAAACCACTCTTCCATCTTTTATACCCTCCGAGATGGAGACCGACGAAATTTGTATGGCGGCCATCTTTTTTTCGCCATTTTGAATTTTTTTTCAGCTGACTGCCAATCGGATGATGTTTCGAGTGACATTTGCTCGAGCACCCCCCACCTATCTTCAATACCTTAAGCGTGCTCTTCATCCGTCTGCGAAATCCTCAATCATCAGCTCTCTCCATATTTTTCCTCTTCATGAATTTTTGTCCTCTATACGAAACCATTAGTGAAAAAAAATTTATTCATACAAAATTTTACAGGAGAGGTGATCAATGAGTCAGTGACCCAATCAGCACGACCAGCTATATATATATTAATAATTGTTATTAGGTTGATAAATTGTTCCAGATTCCCAAACTAATGTTGGAGGGATGATGTATATCTATCTACCTATACCGAATGCACTCGCATTCAGCTGTCAATTGTCAGTATTAAACTACTCTAGCGGCACGCTATGATGGCCGGTTTGACGTTTGTCCGCTCATGAAGTTCCGTATTAATTGATAACGACTTTGAAGGAAATAATTGTATTACTTTATTGACGATAGTGATGTGCAGAGATTCATAAATTTTATCGAATGTAGTTTTAGGTTTAGGACTCAAAATTTATTTATTAAATTGATTTCTTAAATGTATACAAGTGTAGAAAAATCAGTTTGCACCATTTAAGGGGTGAATGTACTTGTGAATATGAACAATTTTCACTATGTGGACAAACCTCTGAAATCGCAAAAAAATATCAATAAATTTTTAAAAATGGAATCTAATACGGTCGTCACATAGGATCGCTGGCTAGCACAACTACTACCTCCGGCAAACTCGCGTCAATGCTCAATGCAAAACAAAGCAGTTTCGAATTGACGTTGCTTCGAAAAGTATAAACTGTCAGTGCAATGCGATTGTGATATAGTTTTGACCTGGCTTTGGATTTCAAATATTGATACTGCATTACTGTTGACCCTTGCTCGTTAATTTGGACTCTGTTCAAGCCCTTTGTTGTGGATTTCGTCGATATGACCGAACGTACGCAGAGAACTGTTCTAAATAGTCAGACACGTGAGTTCGTAATACGCCTTCGTAACTATTTCGATCGTGAAGCTCAAAATGGAGGGCCAATTTTACCTATAACGTCAGTGGTTGAACGCGTAGCTGATGCGCTTAATATTGGACAACGAACTGTTAGACGGATAACTAAAAAAAAATATGGCGAGACTGGCACAGAAGAAAATAAACTTCACACACCAAAAAAGAGAAAACGAGCAAAACCAGTCGTAGGCATCGATAGCTTTGATGCCGATGCTATCCGAAGACATGTTTACGGCTACTATTTACAGAAGGAGTATCCAACAAGAAAAAAGTTGGTGCATTCACTGAAGGAAGCTGGATTATTCTTCGGTGGGGAAAGTTCTTTAACGAAGATTTTGAAGACCATTGGATTTCGATACAAAAAATGTAACAAACGCAAAATATTGATGGAAAGATTTGATATAGCGATGGCAAGGTATACTTTTTTACGGCAAGTGAAAGAAATCAAAAATTGGCAAAATGTTGTGTTCTTGGATGAAACATGGCTTAATGCTAACCATACTGTAGGCCGTTCTTGGAACGATGACACAGCAGCATCTACTTCCAAAGTTCCTGTAGGAAAAGGATCGCGACTTATAATTTGTCACGCCGGAACCATCAACGGGTTTGTCGAAGGTTCTCTCATGGCTTTTGCGTCAAAAACCACTGGAGACTATCATGAAGACATGAATGGAGAAAAGTTTACTGAATGGTTTACCTCAATGTTGTGTAGCCTCCCTGAACCATCTATTATAATTATGGACAACGCCCCATACCACTCGATGCAAATTGACAAGCCACCTGCCCAATCCCAAAAGAAAGCTGATATCGTCGCATGGCTTCGTAAAAATGGCGTAGATGCAAACATGAATATGTTAAAAGCGGAATTAGTACGTCTTTTAAAAGAAAACAAACCAACCAAGATCCGATACGTCATTGACGAAATAGCATTAGAACATGGGCACAGAGTTATACGGTTACCGCCTTACCATTGTGAGTATAATGCGATTGAGTTGGTGTGGGCTCAAATTAAGGGATATGCTGTAAGACACAATACAGAACCCCCATTTACCACAAAAAAAATGCTAAAATTATTAGAAGAAGCTTGTGAACATGTGACTAAAGGAGACTGGGAAAAGGTTGTGAATAGAACTGTTAAATTAATAAGGGAAGATTATGAAAGAGATGTGAAAATAGATAATATTATAGAAAACGAACATATAATTATTAATGTATGTGATGATAGCAGTGACGACAGTGAAAATAGTAGTATGGACGAATCTGATTAATTATGGCCTTTTGTGGCACCTTTTTTGGTATCTTTTGTATTCATATGTTTCTTGTGTGCATATAAAGTATGTATATTCATTTTCGTTCAAATATTCAGTTCGTTCAAATAAATTAAATAAACATATACATTTTTGTTTTATTAAACCTATTTAATCAGGTACAAAAACAAAACTTAATTGTTTTTTGTTCGAGAATAAATTGACATTCCACATCACTATTGTAATGTGTCAAACCGGCCATCATAGCGTGCCGCTAGTGTAGCTACGGAGCGATTCGGGCCTTTCATTTCGTAACCGACATACCAGTTCCCCTGTAGCGCTCAAACGGGTGGCTCAAACCAATTTCAATGCGATTTTTTTTGAAAGGTGAATTAGTCGAGAGTGTTGTTAGCTATGTTTGATGAAAATCGATCTAAGATGGCCGCTGCAAAACAAAATGGCGAATGTCGGGTTTTGTAATTTTTAATTTATACTTGTTCCCATCTAAATAGCCAAAGAGCCCACGACGGCAAGACCTACGTTATTTTATTAAAGCTGAAAGTTTCTCTGTGTATTGTCGCCAACACAGGGAGGAATGATCAGCGACTACGAAGTCGAGATCATGGTTACTTTGGGAGATAACAGGTAATAAAGGTGTAAAAAATCTTACGTCAAAGTATAAAGTCCAATTTTTTATATTTTCTTCAGGATAACTTTAGAAATCACGTTATCTATTTCCGGACACCTATTACAGTTGCTACCCCCTGCCAGACACCCTTAAAGTTTAAAAATCTGGCAGAGGGTAGCAACTGTAATAAGTGTTCGGCAATGCATGACGTGATTTCTAAAACTATTCCGAAGAAAATATAAACACTAATAAAATTCTTAAACTAAAACCCGACTACGCTTAATAAATTAATAATAATTTAGTGTGCAGAAAGCACGGGGCAAGCAGCTAGTGGCGCCATCTGTTATGTCTATCCGAAACTAATTTACTAATCTACAAAGTCGCGCGAAGATCATTTCTCGATTTTTTTCATAAATAAAATGTAGCCTGTGTCACCCGGACCATAACAACGAATCAATAGACATCAATTCATCAAAATCGGTCAAGTAGTTTTGGCGCTACGGTGGTACACACAGAATCTCATACAAAAATTGGACACAAACATACATACATACATAGACTGCTAAAATCATAACCCTTCCTTTTGGCTTTGCCGTAGTCGGGTAAAAAGAATAACAGGTTAATATACCGGTAGGTAGCTAGCGCTACTGCGACTCGAATTGCACTTTATTTTGTCGTCACAAGAGTCGCTATTTATTTAAATAAAATTTTACGGAGTGAATCTCCTGTACCTTGTGGGGTATTCTGTAGAAATAGATATGTTTTAACAATGAAGTATTAATAGAAATCGGAACACCGCCCTATGAATAAATGAACAACTTTGCAAACTCTCATTATGAAATATCGATTACTTTTGTCAGACTACCGATACTCTACGTCGATTGTATTTGTATTATTGTATTCTTTGCTTTTGTTATTCCTTTTTTCGTATTATCTGTTAAGACAAAAGGTTGTAATCGGAAATCATGATTGCTGGCTGAGGTACTTATATATTCTGTAGATAAATTACGGAATATACCTACGTTTATCTTTACTAGGAGAACCGCTATGAAACGGACGGGTTTTGAAACGGACATAGTGTCCCAATGTTATCCCGGAAAATCATAGATTTCGCAAGGGATTTAAAAAAAAACTTAAATCCAACCGCATGAATTCGCGAGCTAGTAATACTTTATTTATTATGTAACATAAGTAAACAAAAATATGCTATATATTTAGTTAATGAAGTCTTATTAGATAGGTATATTCGAAAAGCATGATTTCTACTTCAGCTTTAGAAGTTATACTTAGTGGAATGAAGAAACTCACATACAAACATGAACCCTAAAGATGATACACTCCTTTTTTGGGCAGTCGTATAACAATACAGATTTATGTCACAACATAATATTTATAGTTATCTCGTTTTAATTCTGACTTAAGTCTGAGAGAAATTAAAGTAAGCTGGTCTCATTGTTAATGGTTCATTTCATAAGAGTGTTATTATATTGGCTCATAAAATGTTACGGGTTTTAAAAGTGTTTATAAAGACGTATGTGTTAATAAAAGTATACTCATATCAAGATTATTGGAAGAGCTAAGTGTGTTATGTATACAGGAGGTACTTATTACGTCTTTATCTTAGCATATACTGTATTTAAACAACAAATACTGAAAACAACGATTAATAAAGTAGTTTGTAAGCTGTGACCAAAACAAACGAACAATTTTTGGGTTTTTATTTCACGGTTTGTTGCGATGTTTAACTCGGAAATTAAATATTTCTCACACACTAAATATTATGTCACGGAACCCTAAAAGAGCGAGGCCCGACTCGCACATGGCCGATTTTTTTGATACGCCACTCGAGGGTCTTGAAGAAAACTTCACGAGAAAACGAGTTATGCATAACAATTATATCAAAAAATTTCATATTTAGAAGCTGTATAAATATTTACAGCGAGCTGCAAGAAGCAATTTTAAAAGTCAACCAGCGACTAAGTATATTCAAACCAAAATAAAGGATTTCTTTCAGAGTATAGCGAATGGAGCATAAAATATTATCAATGCCATTACTCATAGAGCAGCAGTATCGTGTGTCGACTTATAAGTTACTTAGGCTGGTTTCACAGCTGTATGGGAGACCCGTACGGGTGACCCGGTACCCGTACGGTACGGTCGTAATACGGGAGACCGTACCGCAGTGCTCTAAGACGAGGAGTTTTTAGCACGGATACAGTTGCTAGCGCTGGACGGACTTCGCGGAGCGAGTCGCGTACGGAACAATCCGCGTCGATGTGAAACGATGTTCTAGCGCCTCTCGTGTCTCCGTTCCGGGAGCCCGTACGTAGCTGTACGAGAGACCCATACGGTAGCGCCCGCAGGCTCTGAAACTAGTGTTCAGTACACATTCAGTTGCTAGCGTTGTACTGGCTCTACGTGGAGCGAGTCCTGTACGGAACAATCCGTGTCCTGATATCTTGTGAAACGATGTTTTAGCGCTTCACGTGTCTCCGTTCCGGAAGCCCGTACGGGGATCCCGTACAGCTGTGAAACCAGCCTTATTTTACGAAGTAATATAAGGCTGGTTTTACCGCAGACATTACGGTACATGACATTTCATTATCCGACTCACACACACTCATACATACTCATGAGAGAGGTATAAAAGTCCTATTATTTATTATTATTCTGTCAGAAAATTTTACGATGAGTGTTTCTGTAAATTCGTGATAATTTTGCAAAGAACAGCCAAAGTCGCCGTCGTCAGAAATGAACTAGGCAACAGTTTATGGCTTTTCTTTTCTTTTCTTTCAACGGAAATTTCACACTTTAATATTATTCATGATCAATAAGTTTTTGTGTGTTCACCACACACACACAACAAACACGCGGCTTTGTTTATATGTTTCGTCGTAATGATAAATTTTTCTGTCAGCCTACCTAAAATTAATTGCGCATGTGGGCGGCGTGTGGACCACAAGACAGAAAGTATTTTTGCGCACCCATACGTCTAGCGCCGAAAGGCAACTCTTTTTACTCTATGTTGAGAACGTAACTCACAGTCGTGCAAGATTCTGGTGTATGTTGTCTGGCATATTGAGATTACAATGTCAGTCAAGTCAGATTTCCAGATTTAAGACATTATTCAAACAGCCGTGCAGATTGAGTGGTTTGGGGAGAAAACACACTTGTTGGCATTTTGTTATAGCACCGATAAGTTTGACAAAATATCTGATATATTTAAAAAAAATTGTTGTGTGTTAGCCCGGTGTGTTTTGTAATAAACTAATTACTTAATGAGAAGAATCAAGGAATAGTACCAAAAATTAAGTAGACCATTACTTTATAAATGATAAAAGATGGCTTCCTAGCTTCAAAACAATCCATAAAAAACATACGAGTATTATTATTTTTTTACATTTATTTTGTTTAACCATTTGATTGTGCAAACATTATTATGTCCTTTTAATAATGTTAAGTACATAATATTATTTTAAACTATTGTTTTCCTTGTCCTATTGTACACACACCTGAAATAATATCAGCCATTATTAGGTGTATGCCCCGTGGACCTGATCTACCAGTAGGTCCAAGGAGAATTCGTATTTCCACTGCGTTAGGGTTGGAATTATATTTCGATACATTGTATCGATACATAAATACAAAATAGTTAAATTTACATAGCGCTTTATAAAAAAAAAAAAAAACAATATTACAAGATTGGCTAGCGAACAAGTGTCGTTCGTACCTATTAGGAATGGAAATCACATCAGCACTTCACTATCCCGCATTTGTGAACCGAATTGGAGTGTTAGAGGCGCCTTGGATACAAAGATAGTGAAATTTAAACAGATAAGTCGACTCATCTAATTTACAGCAGACATTACTCCGACGGCTGTGATGAAAGGCGGCCATTTTCGTTCTCTCTACATTTATCAAAAGCGATTCTGTCTATTGTAATAAAAAAAAAATACTCACACAAATGCTTCGAAATAACTCGCGTTCATTTGTAATACTCTATTTTAGGAAGGGTCTTTTCAAATGAGCGAAAATTTATTGATTTTAGGTCGGTTGGTGTGCGAGCTTCTAGGCTGAGCTTTGTCTGGGTATTTTTCATATGTAGTGCTTATCTGGTATCTGTGTAGAGGAACCAGAATCACCGACATAGCTGTTAACGAATTGCAAAGTTGAAGTGTCAATGGACGGGGCACATAGTTTGATGTTGAGATCTCAAGGTGCTGGAATAGAGATCTGTTGAGATCTCAAGGAGCTGGAATAGAGATCTGTTGAGATCTCAAGGTGCTGGAATAGAGATCTGTTGAGATCTCAAGGAGCTGGAATAGAGATCTGTTGAGATCTCAGTGTGCTGGAATAGAGATCTGTTGAGATCTCAATGTGCTAGAACAGAGATCTGTTGAGACCTCATGGAGACCTCGTGCTTGATGAAATAGCGACCTCGTACCGGAAAACGATGGTTTAGTAGACGATTCGTCTGATATCGTCAGTCCAGGTGGAGCAATAATATCAGACCACTTACAGTGAGCAGTTGGATATAAACGGCGCAAGACCACGGTATGTGGAATCCCGTACAAGAGACCTATGTTCAGCTGTGGACATCTATCCGTTGATTAGGACGACGATCTGCTTTGGCCTAAGAGGCCGGGACCATGTCTCAATGGCGTAGGTCCACAGGCTTTTACCCCACTACGGCAAAGCCAAAAGGAAGTGTTATGATTTTAGCAGTCTATGTATGTATATAATATGTATGTTTGTTTGTTTCCGATTTTTGTATAGAATTCTGTGTGTTCCGCTGTAGCGCCTGAACTACTGGGCCGATTTTGATGAATGAGGTGTCAATTGATTCATTGTTATGGTCCAGGTGACATAGGCTACATTTTATGTACGAAAAAAATCGAGAAGTGACCATCGCGACTTAAACTAGAATATTAAGTTACTTTTGGATACACAACAGATGGCGCATCTAGCTGCTTGCCCCGTGCTTTACGTTCGAATTCTTATATAACAGAAATATGTTAAAGCCAAGACAACTTTGCTTTATTACTTTGTTTTCCAATTTAGTCCTGAAAAATCAAGCATACAATCTTTAGGGACAACGAAATTACTCAATCCACTTTGTGAACAAATGCACATCGACAGATATTTGACGATTCAAAAGAAATTGCAAAGTCTCTTCCAATAAAACTCACATTTATATTCCACTTCGAAATATAACGCTAACATAATTTGTGAGGGCAACCCTAACCCGTTTAAGTCAGCGATCGTAAACCCCAATCGACTCGATAAAAGAATCACCTGTCGCAATAAAAAATCAATTTCGCCGACAAAACAATAAAGGTAAACCGGTAATAAATAATTTCCCCAGAGTTCGCAAACAGAATTAATCATTCGCGACGAGGGAAATCATCCGGAATAATAACAGTGACACAACAGCCTTCAAGTGGGGAAAGTGGGAAAATAGATTTGGAAGGTGAATAGAACAATAAACTATAAATCATGGTATTGTGCCCCGCTAATGACTTTTGCACCAATTGTTCGCCACACCTGGCACTTATTGTACTGGATTGTATTACTTGGAAAAGTGTTGTCTTCAGACGACCAACCTTTTTGTTTGTTGTTTTGTGTTTTTACCCGACTTTGTTGTTTGTTACTAAAAGAAAGTTATGATACTTTTTACTTAAATATTGTAAGTATCATTCTGTTTCATCGTAACTGTCTGATCACACATCATGTTGAGTAATATTATAAAGGCCAAAGTTTGTGTGTGTACGTGTGTGTATGTGTATGTGTGTGTGTGTATGTGTGTATGTTTGTTACTCTTTAACACCGCAACTACTGAACCGATTTGGCCGA
The DNA here is from genome assembly GCA_920104075.1 of Melanargia galathea. Lineage (NCBI taxonomy): Eukaryota > Metazoa > Arthropoda > Insecta > Lepidoptera > Nymphalidae > Melanargia > Melanargia galathea. The sequence goes on along the minus strand of OV049874.1, from coordinate 17,546,211 downwards.
AATTTTGATTGGAGATAGACTATGCCCTGACATAGGCTACTTTTTAACTTGGATAAAATTCACAGTTCCCACGAGATTTAAAAAAAAAAAACCGAAATATATAGCTACAGCGATAGGTAGATTGCTATAGCAAACTTCCTTTAAAGTAGGTATAAATGTTGGAAAAGGGAGCGGGAACGGGAACCGGAAATCTACGATACCTGGATGAATGATGAATTTCTTTATGTCGACCAATAAATTGGCTATATTCTATTCTAGCGGTCCGTCCCGGCTTCGCCCGTGGTACATATATAGCCTATAGCACTCAAGGATCACGTAGGTACATATCCAACGGTGAAAGAGTGATTGAAATCGGTCCAGTAATTCCTGAGATTAGCGCGTTCAAACAAACAAACTCTTCCGCTTTATTATTAAGTATAGAAGTATAGATTTCAACGTACAGATATAGTTTCGAGGTTGCCAAAAATGTACGAGCGCTTTTAGCGGGCTTCGTTTTGCTTAAATTGAACTGACCGTGCAATTTTATAAAATTGCCGTCAACCTTTGGTTAATTTTTTTACGTTTAATATTTCTTATTTCTTGTTACGTTTATTTATACATACATTTTTTACTTTAGATTGCTTACTTTATTCTTGTGTATTCTTTTGTATATTTTTTTTATATCTTAAAATGCTTAAATCGTATTATTTCATTTTAAAGTTGATCTACTATAAATCACAGGCAATAGGTTATTGTTAACCCTTTTCGCAAAAAACATAATGGAAATGTCAATTTGATTTCTTTAGAGATTGTGTGAAATAAATTAGTATCAATAAAATAATGTGTTTTAAATAATTATTTCTGTAAGAGTAATTTGCTAAAAATCTGCGAAATACCAGTATTATCAACAAATAGAAACAGCATATACCAATTTTGATACCTCACTCTGATTATGTAGATCGTATACAGTAAATTATACTTCGCATTTATCCCAAAGATGATTATGGTTTACATGCAGCAGACGCTAGTCTGTGCTGTCCTTTATCACACTTTTAGAGTTATTTTATAATAAATTAATTGTTTTTTTTTTTTTTTTTGACGTTGGTCACACACACTGAGTAGGTACCCTCACCCCACCGCCCTCGCCACGCCGATCCGGGTCGTCATTACGTTATTTTGTGTTGTCCGAGTCACACGTCGTCCAAACAAAATTAAAAAAATAAAAAGTGAAACGGGAAAAAGAAAAAGTGATTTAGTTGAAAAAGTTGAAGTGTATCACCCGCGGATTTTAATCATCAGTACCAGGAATCGCTAGCGACAATCATCACCGAGCGAGCAGAAAAATTCAAGGTAAGACTAGATTTATTCACTAGTAAGAACATTTTTACCCAGTGAACAAAATAACTATTGTTTACTGTTCATTGTTTTTATCTGCGTACCGTCTTCTGTTTATGTTAACGGTTCAATTGGAAATCTCAATGAGTTTCCCGTTAGACAGATAAAAGCTGTGGAATTTGCGCTCCAAACAAAAAAGTTGAACAAAGAAATTTTTCCCTTGTAAAGGGCTGGAAGTTGCTTTGTCCCATTCTCACCTACTTAAATAGTGTGTGAGGTATATAAAAACTAGAGAGAAAGAATAGCCTAGGTGAATGACCTTGTCTTCACTAAAATATTTAAGGCGCCAGCTTCAGTGGCATATAGAATACATACTTATAACCTTGATTTCCTGTATTATTGACATGTACCTTATCCCGACAAAATGTGTGTGGAAAATATACATCCCGACCTATATGGTGTGTGGATAAAAATATAGTGATACCTGTCAAATAAATATAAATATCCCGACGTAAAACGTTTGTGGAAAATATATGTATATCCCGACCTATATGGTGTGTGGAAAATATATGTTTATCCCGACCTTTATGGTGTGTGGATAAAAATATAGTGATACCTGTCAAATAAATATAACTATCCCGACGTAAAACTTTTGTGGAAAATATATGTATATCCCGACCTATATGGTGTGTGGAAAATATATGTATATCCCGACCTTTATGGTGTGTGGATAAAATATAAGTATACCTACCATCCAGTCAAATACTCCGACGTATAGCGTGTGTGAGTTTTCTGTGTAGGGTCATAAAATAAGTACCTACCTACATAAATTTCATCTTACCTTATTCTTATTGACATCTGATTCATAAGAATGACGAATTAAATCTTGAGATTTTACAATTATTATTGGGCTCAGACCCAACAAGAAAAACTATTCGGAGATTTGCCCATAAAGATTTGGCCACACGATGGAAACATTATACCCATCTATGTATTTTTTTTGACTAACGGGTTGCTTATGGAAGATCGATATTCTAAAATAATATTTACCAAAAAGATCAGCGTCAAAGACGGTTGCTATGCGATACTCATTACTGAAGCTTAGCAAACAAAAGCGAGATATATATTCAAAAATATAAAAATCGACACCTTTGGTTCGGTTTAAATCTGTCGGAATATCTGAAATCATCTAAGGCCACTTCAACCTCCGCTTCAAAGTTGATATCTAACCAGTTCCGCTCACAGCCGAGTACTTCTGTACCGGAAAACTCTAAACGTACGGGGGGCATGTGCACCTGCCCGAAAAGCGAGTATAATACGCATACCGGGCTGACATCAGCACCCGCTACCGCCACCGCACCGCCAAGTGGCCGTGCCGTGAAATTATGACTGAGCGCTTACGCTTACGCACTTAAGCTTACGACTCAATGCTAAATGTCGCACGCGCAATTGTGACAATGCTACATAAAGCTAATACATGCTATGACATGCTAGCTGCTTCGTCACCGGTACATAACACCGATACGTTTTTACGTATTATTGGCAGATCAGTTTTTCTTCACGAGTGGCTTCATATTTTTGGGCCAAATAAAAACAATTTATCTCACCAATTTTTGCACTAAAGGAAAACATCGTTTTATTTTGAATTTATATGAATCAAACTTTATTTGTGTCAATAACTTCAAACATATGGAAGATATGAAAATACCACATTAATATTAATTAAAATGTACTGTACTGTACTGTACTGTATGACAACCGGTCTAATTTTTGATTCCGTGAAATTCTGACACTTGTCATTTTAAAAATACAATGAGTTATTTGTATGAATAACAGAGTTAATACCTGAAGTTCGATTTTACACCAAAATTAAATTGCCTGAAGCATCTGTCAGACATTTTTCATATCTACATGTGGCAATTGATCATTCATTGATTCATTTATATGAGTTTTAAATTCATTATCTTTTTTGTGGGAACTGTTTTATCATATGTCTGTAAATTGTCATTTTATGTCTGTATAACAGTAAGAAACGTCAGTTTCGCGAAATTAGAAATCCTTAGTAGAAATCAGACTTTAAAAGATGCATATTTTTTTTTTACTGCCAGTGGCCGAAAGTAATATGCAGAAGCAAGTAAATAGAACGGTAAAATTTCTGAAGTCAACGTTTTACCATTTGGACTTTGCAACGTCTATGCCTATACAAAGGTTTTAAAAACCAGTCCTTCACATTTATGTATGTTCATCAGTTTATTTGTCAGTTAATTTTCTTGACGATTTATTATGCATCAGAAATTCGGTTACAACTGTTTGGATAATGTAGAAGCGATTAACAATTTACTTTGAAATTAAGATTTTTGATCAAGGATCACTCATTACCCACAAAAAAAAAAAAACAAATACAGAAAAATGTATGAGAAATCAGAAAACTAGCTAGTTATGTTGGTTTGTCGATGGCGGCGTGCCCGGCCTTCGACGACGGATTGGTTTATACGAAAATGTATGGATTTTCAAAGTTCTGGAAATTCTTGGCAATTCACTACTTTGATAATCGTAAGAAATATATGATCTGTATTGTTAACAATGATTTCATATGCTGGAGGAAGTGGAGAAATTATATTGATCCTGCAAATTGTTCATTTAAAATATGAAGAATATTCACTAGTACCTAGTGTATAGTGATGCGTCACGTTCGGGCTGTGGTGCAACCTGTAACGATGAGACAGCTTACGGATCACTCGCAACTATAATTGCTTCACTCAAGAACCTTGGGACTCCAAAGTCCATCGGTTCTTCAATTTACTTGCAGCCTTTTATAACCTCAGTCTTTCACGACTTAGAAATTATAATATTTTATCAAAAATAAACAGCTATTGCCTATATCAATGTTTACAAAATTTCGCATCATATATTTATATGATGCGATTGAATAATGAATGAAATAGAAACATTAGTTGCAGATTTTGAATCTCGTCGAAAGTTCAACATGAACACAGAAAGGGAACTTACTGTTAGTGCATATCGTCAGTTAAAGGTTTATTCCGACAGATCTGACTTTGGTTTATTTGCCAGTAATCAAAATAACAAAATGTCAGAGGTACGCATCATGGAAGTTCTTAGATTGTTGATGCACTTACATCGAAAAAAAAAAAAAAAAGTTTATAAGCCTTTCCATACTTTAGCCTTATTTCAAAATTTGCCACAAAATTAAATGTTACATGGCAAAGGTCGTTTTTTTTCTAACTCCAACGCATCGCTTAACATAGCAATGGTTTTTTCTCTAATAATTCTATGAATCAATATAACACATCTTTAAAGTCAAAATGACTGTTCTGCAAGAAAAAAGGTTATAATTATTGTGATTCCAATATTATACAGCAAATTGAATTTTTCACATAAAAATTCAGATGCAAGTTAAATTTCTATCATTCTCACTATCCATCATAATTTTGGATTAAATTCAGTATCAACAATGATTTAATCTCACAAAAAGATCTATCTTTAAAAAATCACCTTTTTGGCATTAACATCTCCATTAAAAAATACAGACACTTGGTCAATAAATACTTTATTGGAATCCGATAAAACTAAAATAGATGATCACAACTTCAAGATCAAATGTTTTTTTCAACCAAATTATTGTGTTGCCATATATTAAAGAAAATCTTTAATCTCTGTCCAAGCTTATTTCAGAAGATATTTAGAAAAAATTGATCCCTTACGTGCCCAATGAGATTTTTTCAAAATCAAATCAAAATCAATTTATTTGTTGAAATAGGTTAGTACAATGATAGTAAAATTGTTAAATACAGTGTTACTATTTCATGCCCTTGTTTTAGGGCATACCTACCATATTCTTGTTATTTAATAACCTACTTATTTACTTTATACCTTTGTTCATCAGTTTTCAAAAAACCACTCTTTATATCCCATTGAGTTACGTCCATTCAATGGCACACATAGCACGCGACACGCGTTGACATCAGCTGCCCACAATGTAGGGCTAAAACTTAGAAATTATTTGAGAAAATATAGTTTGGTCTGAATCTTCAAATGTATTTTTAAAGTATCTTTTATTAAAAAGATTTATTAAAATCAGATCAAAATTGTGGATATATTATTTTGAAGCTAAAATTTTCTTCTATGCATATAAAAATCTATATTCTATTCTATACAAGTACGATTAGCATACCTGTCATGCTACTTAGCAAAAAAATTAACTAATTAAAAATAAATAATAAATCGCCTTTAAATTATGATTTATGAAGAAATATTGACTTTGTTTAATCACATATTGTAAATGATTATTTTCCTTTTTCCCTGTTATGCTTTGCCTTAATTTTATTTTTGAATATTTTTATTGTACACAATAAATAATATTGTAGTATTTTTTCGATGCTCTAAACATCTGCATGTAAACCATAATCATCTTTGGGATAAATGCGAAGTATAATTAAGAATCAAACGAACTTACCTTGTGAAGTTTGATATCTAATTATACGAGCGTTTTGACCAAAGATGATTACAAACCCACCCACCCTGTTTTTGTCAAAATCCCTAAACATATCGAAAAAATAAAGCTCTGAAAAATGACGACCCGGATCGGCGTGGCGAGGGCGGTGGGGTGAGGGTACCTACTCAGTGTGTGTGACCAACGTCAAAAAAAAAAAAACAATTAATTTATTATAAAATAACTCTAAAAGTGTGATAAAGGACAGCACAGACTAGCGTCTGCTGCATGTAAACCATAATCATCTTTGGTCAAAACGCTCGTATAATTAGATATCAAACTTCACAAGGTAAGTTCGTTTGATTCTTAATTATTTACGTTCTTTCAAGGCGTACTGTATCAAACATCACACGTAAACTTCACAGGAGTGTTATTGGTTGTGTGTACACACTACACGTATCCCCACAAGACCCCAAATAAATTCTTATTCAAAATACGTGTTTTATCTACCATCATTCCTAATTCACGGGTCGTATGACGGGCCCAGAGAGTTTAGCAAATTGGACATAAATTTACCAAACGTTACATACGTAATGTGATATCACGCCGGCCTTATCTCGATAAGTGGCTTACGGGATTCGACGTGGAACCGGCCTATTTGTCAGTCATATATTCAGAAACAATACATAATTTATATGCAACATTATGGAAATCATTCGGTAGCCGAGAAGTATGGAACTTTAATGCTGGACACATATCACTTTGAATTTGAGTTTACCAGAACTGTAAGAACTTTCTTTAGTGCTATTCTACAAGTCAAGCCCTTTCATTTGATATCCATATTGAGGGAGTTTTTCTCATCAAATCTTCACCAAATATAGCAAAAAACACTCCCGACTAATTCACCTTTCAAACAAATAAAACCGTATTCAAATCGGTTCACCCGTTTGAGCGCTACGGGGGAACAGACGTTCCCGTCGTTTTTGTCTTGGGGGTTAAAAATTCTTAGTTTGCAGTTCGTAACTTGTCATCAGAATCCGCAAAAGTCATCTCCGATGTTAATAATTATTATTTATCAATATGGCAATAAAATCTGTATTAATAACAAGAGCAAATAATTATAATAACAAGAGCACTTACAGTGACCCCCTTAAAATGCTATTTAAATAGCATCGGTATGGACTAACTCCGGTCGTAGGTACCAAGTAACGCTCGTTCAATACTAAAAACGTTTCTCGTAATGAATTATTACCAAAGTATTTTCTAATTTCAACTGTTACAAACCCCTGGCTAAAAAATGACCGTCCGAAGTTGTCGCTGGCATGTGCTCCGCTCATTTATATCTTTACAGATAACGGCGGCTCTAAAGTTGGATTCTTGTTGGAACATTTTTCATGAGAAATTTTTATTATCCCCCACCGTTTGATATAATACTTTTGCGGTCAAACGATTTAGTTCATATGTGAAAAATCGGTTCAAATACGGATAGAAGGAACTTTTGCAGTGATGGAATGAGCTTTTCACTGCAAAAGTTCTTTATTTTTAACCCCCGACGCATTTTGTTTGCGTGTGTGTGTGTGTGTGTATGTGTGTATGTGTGTGCGTGCGTGCGTGCGTGCGTGCGTGCGTGCGTGCGTGCATGCGTGCGTGCGTGCGTGTGTGTGTAGCGCTCAAACAGCCGATTTGAATGCGGTTTTTTTGGTTGAAAGGTAAATTACACGTTCTTAGCTATGTTTGATGAAAATCAGTCCAACATGGCCGTCGCCTCAAAATGGCGGATTACATATTTTTTCACACCTCCCTCAACATGGATATCAAATGAAAGGGCAACTTGCAGAATAGCACTATGCAAATCCAACATGGCTGCCACCACAAAATGGCGAATGTCGGTTTTTTTTTTTTCAATTTTTAATCTATACCTACTTGTCAATGATTAAGTAAGTAGATTTAACTTGGCCACGATCTACTCTGACGATAAGTGAATTATGTATGTGAAATAAGTGGAAACTTAAAATAGTGTTACTCTTTTCACAATGTATCCTGTTGAAAAGGACATTATTATTTTTAGACCTGTCAATTAAACAATAGAAAGGTTTGTGTACACATACCTACAAAGCCGGAAGGTTCTTTTTAGAATAAAATAATATAACTACATTATACGCCATCTTGTTAGATACAATATTAAATATTACCTATGTATTATTGTTATTCGTATTTGTAATAATATTGACTGAGTCAACCAACGAAGATAATGATATTATTATATTCCCTTTAGATACAATTTCCTTGTAGCTTTTCGAAAGTAGCGCATAATTTTATTATTTTTATGTTCACCTTCTAAATTAATATTGGAACAAAATACCTTATAATCTATACTAATCTATATCTATACTAATAAATAAAATTGAAGTGTCTGTCTGTAATATCGAAATAACTACCTCATATTAAGCTCATATGGTTATTTGAACGCTACCATAACCGAATCACACGTTTCTAAAATTTTTGTCTGTCTGTCTGTCTGTCTGTCTGTTTGAACGGGCTAATCTTCGGAACGGCTGAACCGATTTTGACGGGACCTTCACATACAAGTAGAGAATTAACCAGGGAGTAACATAGGCTTTAACTATAACTTTTTTAACCGACTTTCAAAAAAGGAGGAGTTGTGTTTTTCTACCTATGTACACCGATATCTCCGAGATTTCTGAACCGATTTGCGTAAATTTTTTTTTAATCGATAGAGAAACAATGCGACCCTGTTCTGTAAAAAATTTGGATTCCAACTCCTCAATCCTGATGCTGTATGGGACCTAATCCCCAAAACTAATGGGTTTTAGAAACTTTCGGTTATTTAAATTGATATTGAGGGTACCAATTAAAGACTTTATCGTTGAATGAACTCGAGTAGGTACATATCCAACTCCTCAACCCTGATGCTGTAAGGAATTGTATTCCGAAATCGTGGGAATCCCACAGGATTTTTCCGTTTTGGGGACGGGTTTCTACAGATAAGCTACTTTTTGTTCTGGAAAATCAAAAGTTCCCACGGGATTTTTAAAAACCTAAATCCACACGGGCGAAGCCGTGGGCATCATCTAGTAATATAATAAAGCGGAAGAGTTTGTTTGTTTGTTTGAACACGCTAATCTCAGGAACTACTGAACTGATTTCAAAAATTATTTCACCATTGGATATGTACGTGATCCCTGAGTGCTATAGGCTATATATATAGTAACTAGTAGGGCGCTTGGCTGCGCGGCCCGCTAAAGCGGACCGCGGGGATTTCAGTATTATTTTTGTTTTAGCAGCCTCCACCTTCTTCTATCATTTTCAGCATCTTTAACCCTGGCCGTGCTCCTCATCCATCTTCCAAACCCTCGATCATCATCACTCTCCAAATTTTTTTCTCCGAATCATTTGCCAGAAGGAGAGTTCTTCCATAAAAACATATTTGGAAAGGAACCATATCAAAGTCTTGTATTGTTTCCCAACTTATAGTCTCTATTTTTTTCACACAAAATATATGGCGAATATTGAAATATTCGCCATATATTTTGTGTGAAAAAAATAAATTTAGCTATCTTGATTTTTTTCTGTTCATCAAATTGTAGATCTTTAGTTCTTGATCATCTTTTGCCAAGAAACCACTCTTCCATCTTTTATACTTGGTGAGATAAACACCGACGAAATTTGTATAGCCGCCATCTTGAATCCGCCATTTTGTTTTTTTTCAGCTCAGTGCCAATTGGATGAGGTTTTGAGTAATTTTTGTTTGAGCACCTCCCATCTATCTGCGATACCCTGCCCGGGCTCCTAAACCATCTTCCAAACCCTCAATCATCATGTCTTCCCATATTTTTCATTGAGAGTTCTCCAAAGAACCGCCTTCAATAGCCTCAATAGCAAAATCAAAGCCTTGCATAGTTCACAACTTGTAGTCTCTTCAATATTCGCCATACATTTTCTATGGAAAATAAATTCCGCCATTTTGAATTTTTTTCTATTCATCGAGTAGACCTTTCAATTCTGATCATCTTTTACGAAGAAACCACTCTTCCATCTTTTATACCCTCCGAGATGGATACTGACGAAATTTGTATGGCGGCCATCTTTTTTTCGCCATTTTGAATTTTTTTTCAGCTCACTGCCAATTGGATGACGTTTCGAGTGACATTTGCTCGAGCACCCCCCACCTATCTTCAATAACTTAAGCGTGCCCTTCACCCGTCTCCGAAATTCTCAATCATCAGCTCTCTCCATATTTTTGTTCCGAATGAATTTTTGTCCTCTATACGAAACCATTTGTGAAAAAAAAATGTTTCATACAAAATTTTACAGGAGAGGTGATCAATCAGTCAGTGAATCAGCACGAGCAGCTATATATATATTAACTAGTATGGCGCGTGGGTGCGCGGCCCGCTAAAGCGGACCGCGAGGTTTCATTATCGGGTATTTTTTGCTTGAGCAGCCTCCAATCCTCCTATCTTCCAAACCCCCGATCATTATTACTTTCCATATTTTTTCTCCGATTCTTTTGTCATAATGAGAGTTCTTCCATAAAAACAAATTTTGAAAAGAAACTATATTAAAGTCTTGCATAGTTTCCAACTTGCATTATCTTCATATTCTTATAAAAAAAAGAAGCTGTGATAGCCTAGTGGTTAGGACGACCGACTTCTAATCGGAGGTCGTTTCGATCCCGGGCACGCACCTCTAACTTTTCGGAGTTATGTGCGTTTTAAGTATTTAAATATCACTTGCTTTAACGGTGAAGGAAAACATCGTGAGGAAACCTGCATGCCTGAGAGTTCTCCATAACGTTCTCAAAGGTGTGTGAAGTCTGCCAATCCGCTTGGCCAGCGTGGTAGACTATGGCCAAAACCCTTCTCACTCTGAGAGGAGACCCGTGCTCTGTAGTGAGCCGGTAATGGGTTGATCATGATGATGATGATGATTATCTTCAATATTCGTCGTACATGTTGTATAGATAAATAAATTTCGTCATCTTGTTTTTTTTTCGATCTAACTATCAAGTAAATCACGTTTTGATGATCTTTTGCCAAAAAACACTCTTCCATCTTTTATAATCCGTGATATAGACACCGACGAAATTTTTATCACCGCCATCTTGAATCCGCCATTTAGGACTTTTTTTTCAGCTCACTGCCGATTGGATGAGGTTTCGAGTAACTTTTGTTTGAGCACCTCCTACCTATCGTCAACACCCTAGCCGTGCTTTTCACCCGTCTCCAAAATCCTCAATCATGAGCTCTCTCCATATTTTTCCTCCGCATAAATTTTTGTCTTCTATACGAAACCATCAATAAAAAAAACTTTGTTTGAAAACGTAAATTCCGCCATCTTGATTTTTTTTTTCTATTCATCAAGTAGATCTTTAGTTCTTGATCATATTTTTCAAAGAAACTACTCTTCCATCTTTTATACTTGGTAAAGATAGGCACTGACGAAATTTTTATAGCCGCCATCTTGAATCCGCTATTTTAGTATTTTTTTTAGATCACTGCCAATTGGATGAGGTTTCGAGTAATTTTTGATTGAGCACCTCTCACCTATCTTCAATACCCTGACCGTGCTCCTCACCCATCTCCAAAATCTTCAATCATCAGCTCTTTCCATATTTTCCCTCCGCATGAATTTTTTCTTCTATACGAACATCAATGAAAACAACTTTTTGTGTGAAAGAAATAAATTCCGCCATCTTGATTTTTTTCTGTTCATCAAACTGTAGATCTTTAGGTATTAATAATCTTTTGCCAAGAAACCACTCTTCCATCTCTTATACTTGGTGAGATACACACCGACGAAATTTGTATAGCCGCCATCTTGAATTCCCCATTTTGTTTTTTTTTCCGCTCAGTGCCAATTGGATGAGGTTTTGAGTAATTTTTGTTTGAGCACCTCCCATCTATCTACAATACCCTTCCCGGGCTCCTCATCCATCTTCCAAACCCTCAATCATCATGTCTTCCCATATTTTTCTTTGAGAGTTCTTGAAAGAACCGCATCAACGCCTTGCATAGTTTACAACTTGTAGTCTCTTCAATATTCGCCATACATTTTCTATGGAAAAATAAATTCCGCCATTTTGAATTTTTTTTCTATTCATCCAGTAGATCTTCCAAACTTGATCATCTTTTCCTAAGAAACCACTCTTCCATCTTTTACACCCTGCGAGATGGAGACCGACGAAATTTGTATGGCGGCCATCTTTTTTTCGCCATTTTGAATTTTTTTTCAGCTAACTGCCAATTGGATTACGTTTCGAGTGACATTTGCTCGAGCACCCCCCACCTATCTTCAATACCTTAAGCGTGCCATTCGCTCGTCTCCGAAATCCTCAATCATCAGCTCTCTCCGTATTTTTCCTCCGAATGAATTTTTGTCCTCTATACGAAACCATATGTGAAAAAAAAATTTTTCATACAAAATTTTACAGGAGAGGTGATCAATGAGTCAGTCAGTGAATCAGTCCCAGCAGCTATATATATATTAACTAGTAGGGCGCGTGGGTGCGCGGCCCGCAAGCGGACCGCGAGGTTTCGCTTTCGGGTATTTTGGTTTGAGCAGCCTCCACCTATCTCTCCCATATTCCTAATCCTCGATCATTATCACTCTCCATATTTTTTCTTCGAATCATTCTGCTCATCAAGTAGATCTTGAGGTATTGATCATCTTTTTCCAAGAAACCACTCTTACATCTTGTATACTTGGTAAGATAGACACCGACGAAATTTGTATAGCCGCCATCTTGAATCCGCCATTTTGGGGTTTTTTTCAGCTCAGTGCCAATTGGATGAGGTTTCAAGTAATTTTTGTTTGAGCACCTCGCACCTATCTACAATACCCTGCCCGAGCTGCTCAACCGTCTTCCAAACCCTCAATCATCATGTTTTCCCATATTTTTCTTTGAGAGTTCTCCAAAAAACCGGATCACAGCCTTGCATAGTTCACAACTTGTAGTCTTTTCAATATTCGCCATACATTTTCTATGGAAAAATAAATTCCGCCATTTTGATTTTTTTTTCTATTCATCAAGTAGACCTTTGGATCCTCATCATCTTTTGCGAAGAAACCACTTTTCCATCTTTTATACCCTCTGAGTTAGCCGAAGCCGAAATTTGTATGGCGGCCATCTTTTTTTCGCCATTTTGAATTTTTTTTCAACTCACTGCCAATTGGATGACGTTTCGAGTGACATTTGCTCGAGCACCCCCCACCTATCTTCAATACCTTAAGCGTGCCCCTCGCCCGTCTCCGAAATCCTCAATCATCAGCTCTCTCCATATTTTTGTTCTTAATGAATTTTTGTCTTCTGTACGAAACAATTAGTGAAAAAAATATTTTTCATACAAAATTTTACAGGAGAGGTGATCAATCAGTCAGTGAATCAGCACGAGTAGCTATATATATATTAATATATCTAAATAACTTTCAACTTGAAATATTTACCTCTGCTACTTCATAAATTAAACTATTTCACATTTGTTTATTATTTTTTAAACTACTTAGTGACCCGCTTCAGATTCGCACGGGCAGTAATTACCCGCTACTATCCCAACATACATTATTTTGTTATATCTCAAAGGCAGCATTTTCGATGAAGGCAGCATGGCTTCATGAAACCATGTGATTCATGAAGAATCACTATGTCTATTGGTGAACCGCATGAAAATCTGTTCAGTTTAGAGTTTATCGCGAACAGTGTGCTTAGTCTATAGCGGAGCACTCGAAAACGAACTCGAAAACTATTGATCGATTTCAGAGTAAAATAGATCTAAAATGGCTTGTATTAAGGTTTGAGTTCGCCAATACATTCAGCATTGTTCGAATGCTGAATGTATTGGCGAACTCAAACCTTAATACAAGCCATTTTAGGTCTATTTTACTCTGAAATCGATCAATAGTTTTCGAGTTCGTTTTCGAGTGCTCCGCTTTAGACTAAGCACACAGAAAGACAGACACGGCGAACGACTTTGTGTTTTATTATGTAAGTACTTATTAAAAACCCATAGAAAAACTCATAACTAGTTTAATATAATATCCAAGCATTTAATATAATTTCCAAATAAGAAGTATTTTTTACAGTATGCCCTTAGAAACTAAGATGAGCAAGTGGAAGGTCAGCGTATATTAAATTCTTAATAGTTCAAAAGACGCCGGCGCGTGACGAGTTTACTCATGACAGACCCAAGTGTAACATCTGCTTTGCATAAGTTGTGTCACTTTTCATCTTTCTTGACATTTTACTAAGACACGATGACTGAAACTTAAGCAGAAAAATTTCACTATCTATATCTTCTATATCAATGTTGATAGAGTTCGAGTACCGAAACACTATGAAGGTCAGCGTAAAGCGGACTTAAGTCACCTTAATTTAGAGTTTCAATTTCAGTACCTATATTTTACTTTATATAATATTTGAAGTATAAAGAACAGTTTCAAATCTGTTGTTGGTGGTTTAAATATTATATAGGTATTGTTCATCCCAAAACAATATTTACTAAGTACACAACACCTTCTTTTTATATATCCGTCAAAATATATTCAATCTGTTCTGGCTACAAAATTATTCTCTCAGCTATAAAATTCTCTGTTGTTTTTTACATGTACTCCCACGCTCATTCAATTAACTTCATTGAATATTGAGCATCAAAATAGTCCTGTGTCGTCAACCTTTCGAGCATGTCTTGAAAAATAATTTCAATTTAGATCAGAGCCCTGGCTATAGCTACTTAATACCCGTCTGGGTCTCGGCAATATACGCTCCGCTCATTTGTAACTTAATGCAGAGTGACAGTTATAAAGCCTCGCCTTTTACATATTTTTCAAGACAGTATTTTTTATTTATTTAATTAAAATACTTTATTGTTCACACCGAGACAACAGTTGAAGAAAGCTTAGGCAAAACAGTTTCGCATGCAAAGGTGGTACAACTTGTAGTACCTTTGCATGTGTATAGTTTTATGTAGAACTTTCCGAATCGAATTTATCGGTGTTAAAACATAGTTAAATAAATTTTTGTGTTAAAAACTAACACTAAGTATATTTATTTCCCATTTTCAATTACTTACATTCTCCAGATCAATATTTCTATTTTTATTATTCCTTTGTCATTTAAATTGAGATTGTTTATGTAGCAATAGAAATTTTTTATCTTTTTTTAATATCTTTCATACCTACTGCTGGATTCATGCTTCGCCGTTCTTAGACCAAATCTGTGCTTTGAATTTGAATATTTTATTTAAAATAACATAGAAAATCTATGGTTTTATATAGTTCATTTTACGAGGAAAAATATTCTTGGTCCGAAAAAGGAATATATTAAAATGTTACGCAACCCTGCATCCAAGATGTCAGTCCAATGTTGTCACAAGCACGCGCTACTCTCGTTTATATCTTCATAGATAATGACAGATCTTAAAATTAAGTGCCTTTTGAACATTCTCTACTGAAATAAGTTTATTTTCTAAAATTATTAAAAGACAGAGTTTCTTAATTTATTCAACCTCGTTTCAATTACAAAAGAGAAAACTAGGTCAATTTTCCAAGTATTTTCAAGTTCTTACCTTTAAATAGGTAGGTACTATCTTGAAAAACTGATTAATAAAGCTAAAAATTGTAGTTAGTAAAACAATCAAAAAGTCTAATTTAGTAATGTAGGTATTGTTGTTTACGAAAAAAAAAACTGCAACGGATGGACAGGACAAATCTATAAGGGTTCTATGTTTTATTCCGCAACACTAAAATAAGTGCAGCGCATATTGATTTCAAATCAGAATAAGTCCTTTAGCTAGGACAATTTACTAAGAATATTATTATCTCTATTCTACTTACGCCGTAAACTCAAGAGAAGTCCCATACCCTAGGTCTATACACATTTTTTTAATATTAATTGTGGGCAAACGAAAAAGCGGGTCACCTGATGTTAAGTGATTACCGCCGCCCATGAACATTTGCAGCACCAGTGGAACCACTAATGCGTTGCCGGCTTTTAAGGAATTTGTTGATCCGCCCCTTGAATAAACCTATGTCAAAGTTATCCCATACCCATATACGCTTGGCGGCATGGCTTTGCCAGTAAAGTGATAACTAGTTAGCTAGTAGCCTTCCGATAGACCCATATCATGGACAATTTAGAAATTAATTCACTCCTGCCGGGAATCGTACCTGAGAGCTTGAGACCGTGAAATTTCCATACCAGGGAGGTCGTCAAAATACTACGTAGAGGGGAAAAATCTAACGTCAAAATGTCCAATTTACTAAAACCGTTCCCAAAAATTTTTGACTCCACCGACACATCACGAACGCCAGTAGTTGGCATGATAAATTCGCTCTCAGCACGTCTATGAATAACAAACATGGCCGCGCGGTCGACGCTCGGAATTTTAAATTCACTCCACTTACATCTAGTTATCCCATCGGAATAGGAAGCATCTTGTAAATTTCGCTCCGCAATCGTGGTTGGGGTTCTTGTTTGACGGGAATTTCTTTCACTGCATCCGCGGCTGAGAATTTATACGTTTCTCACGCTCGATTCGAGCTGTTGTCGATGTTGCTTAAAAATTACTTTAAACTTATGTTATTCGCTCAGAAAACTCAGATGAAACATGATTTTGTAAACTTACGTTATTGAATCAGAAAACTCAAATGCAACATGATTATGTAAACTTGCGTTAGTCGCTCAGAAAACTCAGATGAAACATGATTTTGTAAACTTACGTTATTGAATCAGAAAACTCAAATGCAACATGATTATGTAAACTTGCGTTAGTCGCTCAGAATACTCAGATGCAACATGATTTTGTAAACTTATGTTATTCGCTCAGAAAACTCAGATGCAACATGATTTTGTAAACTTACGTTATTTGCTCAGAAAACTCAAATGCAACATGACTATGTAAACTGATGTTATTCGCTCAGAAAACTCAGATGCAACATGATTTTGTAAACTTACGTTATTTGCTTAGAAAACTCAAATGCAACATGATTATGTAAACTTACGTTATTGGCTTGGTTATTCTGTACAACCACCTATCATTTTAATACATATACCTACGTTAAACAAGCTATGGGCATACAAAATGAGGTGAACGAAAGAACTAAAGACATACAACTTATAAAAATTCACATTACTTCCTGGTACTTTCACTGTCACTTTTCCTAGCAATGAACGCTACAATAGCCATAATCAAATTACTATAGTTAATTCCCAGATGAGCGTATTTTGTATTAATAGAGGTCAGTGGTACTTACCCTACTTTACTTTTATTATTTTATATACCTACTTATATCACAGCGAACAGCTGTCTCCGTTATTGGATTTTTTATCAGAGTACAGGAGTGTATATAAATTAGTATAGTAGGTTTGTGTGTATTTATTTAATTGTCAGTTCATCGGATTCGTCGTAAATGATATAATTCACTGACTACTCATACTATTTTATATGAATTATGATTTATGATCTAAGAATGTTGTGTTGAAAAAAAGTAAGTTGAGATAAATCTATAGAGATCTCATTAAAATAACATTTATCAATCTTGCAAATCTTAAATCATCCAATTGTGATTGAAAACGAATTTATCAAGTGAATAAAAAATGCCCTAAAAATTAACAATAGACGTCATTAAATTACAGAATAATCTCTTAGCTATTTATACAGGCGAACGTAATTTATCAATTCTCTCACGAACTGTTTTCGTGTTAATACAACTCTCATTCAGGTACATAATTCGACTTGAAACGAGACAAACACTCAATTCAGCCGTAGGCCTCTTGTTCACACGCCGTAAAAATTCACGTTTTACGTTTTACGGTCGCAGTATTGTATGGAGCACAATGGGAGCTTGTATTAACAAGCTCCCATTACAAGGGCGTGCTCCATACAACACTGTGACCGTAAAACGTACAAGAGATAAAGTTCGTAAACTAAAACCCGACTACTCCTAATAATAATAGGATAAAATAATAATTTACTGAGCAGAAAACCATGTATTCAACTGTGTAGTAATGGAAGAAAGCGTGGGGCAAGCAGCTAGTGGCGCCATCTGTTATGTCTATCTGAAACTAACCTAATATTCCAGTTCAGCCCCGCGAACGTCACTTCTCGATTTTTTTCGCATATAAAATGTAGCCTATGTCACCCGGATCATAACAACGAATCAATTGATACCTCATTCATCAAAATCGGCTCAGTAGTTCAGGCGCTACGGTGCAACATAAAATCGGATACAAGCATACATATATAGACTGCTGAAATCATAGTTAACCCTTTTTTTGGCTTTGCCGCAGTCGGGTAAAAACACAGACGTATAAAGAGAAGCAGACCTAACATAACAAAAAAATTGGCGTGCCAATTACGCCTACATACAAATTTCACACACACATTGACAGTAAACAGGGCCGAACTCATGCAAGCGAGGGTGAGGGACTGAACTCGTAACGCGGAATCAGACTTAGGCGTCGTCGCCGTATTAGAAAACGATTACGCGGTCATCGCGCGGTTGATTTTGTATCTATAATCGCGCGAACATTGAGATTATTATTCGAGTCACTAGGCCCTTGAAAGTATAGTCAAATAACACTATTGCCAGATTAGTATAGATAGTAAAGCGTAGCGTAGTGACTGACCTGCAGGCCTATAATTATTAAGTATCTGTGATATGAAATTTATTGTAGATACTAATCATTAATCTGTGATGAAATTAATTTGAAAACTACGGTAAAGTGGCATCAAATTGTTAAACCCTTATTTTACATTCTGTAACCTTAATTTCCAACTGGGATGCAGTTCATCATCATCAGATGTTACACAATGTAAAATAATGGTTTGATAATTATTTGATGGGCACATTTTCATAGGTTCTAACGTTTTCGTTACCACTGAGATACAGAATAGGCCTGCTGATTTATGATTCGCTTCGTGCTCTATGTTATGACGTGACACTTCACTCGAATGAAATAGGTAGGTAGTTAAACTAGTGAAACGCTAGTTTGTAAACTATTTATCAAACTAACTTTTTACTAGTTTAACTACCTAACTATTTCATTCGACCTACCTTACCTATGTAAAATGAGTAAAATAAATAAAAACAAACAAAAGTTTCAATTATTTATTTTTAAACAAAACTAAGTATTTTCTTAATAATTTCATTCCGATAGATTGCTTTGCTTTGCATTATGCTTCATTCTTAAATCAAAATAAAATTTAACAATCACCTTAATCATTATTTGCAAATGATTGAAATCATGTTCATCATTGGTCTTAAACTCACTACAATTATTCGATAAATCAGCTATATACATTATCATGCTATTATAACTTATATATTTTCCTTTAATCATTTTCAAAACTTCTTCACACGATTGAATTATTTTAATCAAACCATTCGATGGGTAAATCAAATCTCTCCTGTCCTTTTTGTTGTCCACTAAATGTGCTTTAAAATTCTTAGAACATAGTACACTCGATGATTTGGGATGCCAATTTTTTTTATTCATGTTGGTCAACCAGGCATTTCTTAGTTTTCGTCCTTTGGGAACCTGAAAAATGATTTCATTTTTATAATTTGTCCGTACCTACTTTTATCTAATCAACCTTCAAACAAACCTACTAAACAAACCTTGAGCCTGAATACGGCCCTGTAAAATTGCACAAGTATATGAAAGGCAAACCGCCATCTTGGCGGTTTGCCTCAAGACCTATTTTTTCTATGAGTGCGTAAGTGTTGCAACAACAGAAAAAAAAGAGATAGAGTATTATATTTTTGTTTGGAGAGAAACAAGCGAAGATATTATTTATTCTTTTAGATGTAGTTGTGAAGATTATGTTAGGTCTGCTTCTCTTTATACGTCTGTGGGTAAAAACGTGATTTTTCACGGCGTGTGAACAAGAGGCCTTATTCTCTGAACATCTGAACGAAGCATAACAATAAAACGTACGTCCTTTGTAAAAGACGTCGTCATTCAGACGACATCAAGTGGATTTCGCGTACGCTGAATTTTAAAGCTTGTTTTCAAAACGATCGAGCGAGGTCTTTATATTGCGATTTTATTACGGTTTTTTTAATCTGTCATAAAAAGGCGCCAGAAAGGTCCATTAGCTTTATTTTTATTACGTGATCCCTGAAAAAATCGGCAAAGTGCGAGTGTGGCCTTGTTCTTTTAGGGGTTTGTACATAATATATGGAAATTCAAAATACCTGACTAGTTTAGTTTTTGAGGTAGACCCCTTAACAAAAATGGTAAAAAAATATAACTAATGGTACTTGTACTCTACATATTATCATGTGACAATAGTCGTTAAAAACCGGCAACTCGCATTGGAACAGCGTGACGGTTTTAAGCTCTACCTCTTTCCTATGAGAGAGGAGGCCTGGGCCCGGCAGTGGGATGTAAAAAGGCTGTTAGTCGACGGTAGGTGGTGGTGGAATTTTTTTTTTTCGCTTCTTTTTTCATATATGAGAACCTTATTAATTTCCTGATTCAGTATTCGATTTTGGGTCAACATTCTACACCAAATATCGAAGTTTTAGGTGTCTGACTTATTCTGTCTAAGAGGTAGAGATCCGTCAACTACGGACGGATAGACATCAGTGGCGTGCGCAGGGTTTTAAGCCAGGGTATGCCATAAACATGTTTTGAGTAGATACACAAAAATAAAAAATAAACAAGTGATAATCTAAAAGATTGAAAGTTAAGCCGACTTCACCACACACTTAAAAGTCCATATCTTGAAAACTAGTAAGCCGATTTTGATGAAACTTTCACTGTTCTCTATGTTGAAGTAAATGTAAGGCTGTAAGCGAATAAAACTTACAACCGCACTAGTAGCCCCTACGGTTTTCGGAAGTTCCCCTCGATTTCTCTGGTCTTCCATCATCAAACCATGATTTCCTTATCATGGGACCACCTTTGAAATATCTTCTTTCCAACAAAAAAAGAATCATCAAAATCGGTTCATAAACGACGAAGTTATCCGCGAACACTCATAAAAAAAGCATATATACGGTCGAATTGAGAAACCTCCTCCCTTTTTGAAGTCGGTTAAAAACTCGCAGGGCAAACGTTAGTGTAGGTATGAAATAAAAATATTCCTTAAGAGGGGACTCGAGTGGACCTTTCTCCATACAAACGTATTCTGCTGTTTCCTTCGTGGATAATACCTCTAGAGCAATGTTTTTTTCCCAAAAAATCTATGTCTAATTACTGCGTGCCTCTATCATTTCCTTTTTTCGAAAACATAATCACTACAAGAAATATGACAATCCAAAAACCCGAAAAAAATACCCGTTTTTACTGCCGTGTTCAGACGACTATCAGACAAATTTGATAAGTTTTTAACAAAAAAGAAAATAATAGAGGCATAGATAAACTATTCCTCTAAATTTTGATACCAGAATTTTTGAGATCTATTCAGTTTTGAAGGAGGAAATAGCAGAATACAAAACGTCTTTTCGCCAACGTTTTTGTAGGTAAAATCAGCCTGAGCTGCAGTTGTCCCTATCATACTTTACGGGGGCAGGTTGGAGGCGAGGGGGGAAGGCTTACACGTACACTAATAGGGAAGTGGATATTTTCAATATTTACACTAAACAATTATTATTTTTATTTATTGTTTACCGACTTTATTCGCCCGCTACTAGGCTGTGGAAAATTAGTAAATCTTTTGTTGGTAATTCTAATAGGTAGGTACTTTCTTATAATCGGTTGCCGGTGGATATTTTGGATTTGTTTCTCAATAGGTAAGTTCAAGGTTCTTATAAAACGCAAATAATTGAAAAATCTTATTATAGCGTAAAAGATGTTTTTAATGACAAAAAACCATGAACATAGATTGCTCTAAAAGTCAACAGTTCAAATTATTTAGAAATTATACATTATTTGAGATGGTTATAATAAAAAAAAAATAACCCGGCTGAGTTTGTTGAGGGCTCTTCTCAGACCAGGGCGCGTTTGGAATCCTCGTAATTTTAATTATAAGTTTTCGTAGTAATTATCACCATTACCTCATTTTCATGTACTTTATATTATATTGACGTTCAAAAAGTGTATAGTGTACCTACTTTGAATAAATGAAATTTGAATTAAAATTTATTAAATCGTGTGATTGTAAGTAGGATATCGTACCTGTTCTCGGACACCTAGCGAATCACTCAGGAATGCTTACAAAATAAAAGTATTATAAGACTCAGGACCTGTTTCATCACCTTCTGATAAGTGTCTGGTAGCTTTTGTCTTTGTCACTTGACGTAAAGTAAGAAAGTGACAAAACTTACGACTATCCGACACTTATCAGAAGGTGGTGAAAAAGGGTGTGAATTAAATAAAATTCATCTCTGAGCCAATTTGAATATCTTATCAGGACATGAGCAGTAAAAAAGTTTATTGCGCTCAAGTTTCTTTGAAAACAAAGCGATCTAATTTTGAGCTTGCACCTAATGAATGAAAACGAGTCGTGTAGAGCAAAAAAAATAGTGGTATGCTGCAATTATCACGGTTAGTTATTAATCAGTTTACTATAAGATTTAGTCAGTTAGTCTTGGTAGCACTTATTTATGTTTCATAAAATACTATGAAAGTGTTTATTTTACTTTTTATTACATAAGAATACAAAAAAGGAGTAGACAAGAACTAGTTCACTATTTTCTTAAGAAATCCTATTATCGTCCGGGTGGTCAAAAACTGGTTTAGAAATTTTATTTTAGGTACTCCTATTATACAATGAAATGTGCAAAAAATTTAAATTAGGTTTATTAATTCGAATCCGAAATCTTTTACACTGAATAAATATTTTAGTTTTCGGCCGTCAAGTTCCCACGGGATTTTGAAAAATCCGAAATCTATAGCTACAGCTATAGGTAGATTACTATAACAAATTTCCTTGAAAGTAGGTAAAAGGTTGGAAAAGGGAGCGGGAACGGGAACCGAAAATCCACGATTCTCTCGGGATTTGTAAAAAACCGAAATTCACGCGAGCGAAGACACGGGCAGAAGCTAGCAATTTCTAAATTATTCCTGGTCTGGTCTGGTCGGAGGCCTCAGTCGTGGCTGAATACCACCCTCCGAGCTAAGCCATGCCGCCAAGCGATTTAGCGTTCTAATATGGGTTAAATAAAAACTGCCATATATACCCATCTCTTCCAGGTTAGCCCGCTTCCACCTTAGACTGCATCGTCATATCATCTTCAGGTGAGGTTGCAGTCAAGGGCTAACATGTGATTAATAAAACAAAATACTAGTGTTAATTTTATGTATTTACAAATTAAAATGAAACTGTCTGTCTGTCATTTCGAAATATCATGTACTTAACATAAAATTGTTATATAGAAACTCGGCGGTTGCTCTTTTCCAAATTAACAAAATTTGGAAAAGAGCAACCGCCGAGTTTCTTGCTGGTTCTTCTCGGTTGGAATGACATTCCGAACCAGTGGTAGATTCAATTGACTATTCAAAAGTACTTACTTGTAAAAGTTTATTTGAATAAAAAACTTTTCTATTCTATTATATCTTGCTTTTATTACGTAAAGCCACGTAAACATTTATAAAAAAAAGGTTTTCTTTTGTCCGTCTATTTACACTATCTGTACTCTTGGAAAGAGTTGAACCTATTTTATTCAGAACTTTCACAGACAGGTAGACCTTATAAAAAGTGATGTGGTCTGAAAGTGAGGTATACAAAAGTATTACTGACTTAACAAAAGTAATCTACCTATAGCTATAGATTTCAGTTTTTTCAACATCCCGTGAGAACTGTGGATTATTCCAGGATAAAAAGTAGCATATTTGTTAAGTCAGGTAGGGCATAATCTATCTCCATTCAAAATTTCAGCCAAATCGGTTAAGTTACACACACATACACAAACTTTCGCCTTTATAATATTAGTGTGATAATATACCAAATTGCCACTGCCGGGAATCAAACCCGGGACCTCCCACTTATAAGATTATAGTGCTCACAACTGCCATCAGGGAGGTCGTCAATGTCGCACGTTCAATTATACTTGCATACATTTCTAAAGAAAATTTCTCATATAAATCAGTGGTCAATAACAGGTATACAGGTGGATGATAACTGGATTTAAAAGAGTAAGCTGGATTTAAAAAAGTACCTAAGCTTAAAACAACTAATATAAAATACAAATAGACTAGTACATTTTAAATTTTTTTTATATATATATTACCTATATTTTCACCCTCTCAAACTCAGTAACTCCACTAAATGGACGATAACCGGTAACAAAACCCTATTATTTTTTATTGTTGAAGCAGGTTGAGATGATCGCGATTAAATTTTTTTTTTTGAGTCGTTGATTTAAATCAATACTTACTTTTTTAATCCAATAAAGTGAAGAAGTGTTTTAACCGAGTTCAAAAAGGAAGAGGTTCTCAATTCGTTGGAATCTTTTTTATTTGTTGTTTTTTTTAACCCCCGACGCAAAAAGGACAATATCAAATAAAAACACTGAAAAGAGTAAAATAACATAAATTTCGAAATAATAATTATGAATGAATGAATATATTATACGGGCATAGAGGGAGATGCGCGCGCGCGGTGGGCGGCGGCGGGCACACAAATACACTACTCGTGCACACATTGATAGCTCGCTTGGTACTCGTGGTGTCCGGGCCAGAGCGATGGCAATAGTTTCTTCAAATACCTATTTTTCAAATTCCTCACGACTCGAGTACCGTCTTAACTCTGAATCTGGAAAAACACGATAGATTTTAACAAACTAGATAGGTCTTGTACATAACACGCCGTATTTTCTAATAAATTGTTTAGGTACCTACTTACTTACCAGGCAACCGGTAAAACAACGACTTGCATTGCGAGATATTTTGAACTTAGCAGATTATGGACTTACATATTTAGTTTTTGCGAAAAAATACAGAACTGATGTTGATACGATCTCATTTCATAAAATTTTGTAAACACACAATAAAGTACCTCAGCAAATCGCACATGAATAACTAATTGATATTTCATATTTCCATTTAAAACCAATAAACCTCTCACAATCACAATTACCTATCTCTTTTTTATGAAAACTGTTTGTTGTTTAAATAAAAATGTTTAGATTTTACGAAAACAAGAAAGAAACAATTACAAAAAAGACAAAAATAATACAAATTGATCTGACACCGTAGACGTCTGACACTGACAAGTGACATTATATGCCAAGTGTCAACTGACAGTTTTGACATTAATGTCATTTGGCAGTTTATTTTCCTACTCTCTGATTGGCCAAAGCTCTGCTTCTGCGAAACCAATTCTCCAATGACTGAGAACTCTGTAGCTGTGTGTGTTTCTGTAATTATACTGTTCGTGTTAGCTGCAGACGCGTATGTGTTACGAAAAATGTGTAAGTGTGACTCGATATGGAAGCTTCGGAACGCCAAGCTTCCTATGCGCGGTTATCGGCAAGCGATGTTTATTGTTCTGAATTACCTCAAGAAATAATAGAATATGGCGTATTATTTAGATATTTTGAAGAAATAGAAGATTATAAAATAGATTATTACGTTTATTGAAAATACATAATTTTCTTTTTATGAAGATTTTTACCTACTTTTTTAAATTTGAAATTAATTGATATTCCTGTGATATTTTTACTATTATTTATTACTTAGTAAAATTAAAATAAAATAAAATTAGTAAGTAATAATTTGGTACTTACTTATTGATGATTAATTTTTTTTTTATATTTTTTTTTCTTTGTGAATAATTTTTTTTTATTTTTTTTTATTTACGAAAGCTCAGGCTCAGGGTAAGCACAGCTTCCGTGCTTGTATGGAGTGCACGCGCCTGATAGACATACAGATATAACACAGAGTGACATTATAGGGCTCTTTTTAACCCTTTGGATACGGAACCCGAAAAAACGTTAATCTTAATCTAAGAATGCTATGTTATTTACAACCGAACCTTCCCGGTCTAACTTACGTTATTAAATACGACATTTTATGGTGATTTATGTCATTAATTTTGTATCATGTCATTAATTTAGCACTAAACTTATTATTAAATTTTTGCCGCGTAACAAAATGTTTACGACTGATCTTAATTAAATATCTTATAAAAGAATTATAAGTAATTTAACGGATTCAATAAAGATATCGTAACAATAAAAAATATATATGTCCTAAACCTTATCCATTTTATAACTAGTAATAGAATGAATGATAAATCTCTAATTTTCAAAAGATTCGTATGTACCTACCTATTGACAAATTAATAATTCTTAAAAAAAATGAAAAAGATCAAGAACAGCATGTTTTTCTGCAAAAAAAAACAGTTTGTTTTCTGGTACATAACAATATTTATAAGTTTAAAAATTCACATCCAATATTTCTCCGTTTCCTTTCTTTTTTTAATTTTAATTTTTTATTTCACTATAGACACACGCTTGACCACAATCACACCTGATGGAAAGTGAGGATATGGCCTGAGAGCCTATCATTGGCTTAATAATAATTTAAGCCTCAATAGCGCAACGGTAGTCGGGCGTGGAAAAAAACCGTAGGTCGATGGTTCAAACCCCACCTGTTACACAAAAAATATTATATTTGTAAAATCTCAAATAAAAATCGTGACAAACAATAAAGTTGAAACAAGTTTTTAAATTCAACGAGCGTCAAGAAACTCAATTTGATGTCCCGAATTAATGACGCCTTCCACGAATGACATTTTTATTGTTATGTCTTGTTTCGCGCTTTCGCTGAACTCATTTCGTCACAACAAAAACTGTTATTTTATGTACCTTATTTTTCGTTTATGTTGTTAGCTTTTTTTTTTTTTCAATAAATATCTATTTAATATTATAACAATAAAATCGTTATTTTACATAATAAGTATAATAAAAAATGGGTGCATTCATGCGGTGCCGGTGTACACGGGAATGAAATGAAACTTCAATATTTTCAAAAATCTATGTGCGCCATCTTGGATAAAAAATGGACTTGATTTTTGCAAAAAAAAATATCGCCGTCATCTTTTATCGCCACCATAATTATATTAATCAGCAATTCCCTGGGAAATGACACACTGCTATAAGGCATTTTTTTAATTAAAAACAATAAAGGTTTCGTTTAGTTTATTGTAGTTATGTTCATAACACTCGTTAATGAGTTTGATAAAAAAAATCATGTCCGCCATCTTGCATTTAAAAATGGAAGTCAATTTCGTAATCAATACCACAAAAATCTTGGAAATAACACCCATTCGATGCCATTCATTCAGTCAAGCATTCGATATATTATACTCTTAAGTGGCTCAGGAACCCAAGAATTTTTGAGCTATTGAATCTTTTGTAAAGGAAATGAAAATACAGAAATATTTATATCATAACATCAAATTGCCATTGATATTACCATAACAAACGTACCCGTAACAATGCTCACGTAAAAGAGTATTGAAAACAACTGTGATCCTGTTACCCGCAGAATAGGGACTAATAGAGGCATAAAGCATCAAGTCGCACACCTAAAAGTAGTCAGAGCAACTGTTCATAATACTCTGACAATAGCAAACTTGTCCACTGCCTTACGCAGCAACGCTCTAACATTGCTTCAACATGGCGCTATCGCGAAAAAGCTAATCAGATAGCTGACGAATTCGTGGTAAACGTTTACACAATTCTCAGAGACCAGTACGACTATAAATAAGCGGTGTGCTTGAGCGGTGCGGTGCTTAGAGAAAATCTCTAAAATAATGGCAAATAATATGAGAAATTCAAAGCAGATGGCGCTAGTGGTGTTGAAGGTCATGGGAACTGTTATAGTTTGTTTAAGCATGGTGGTTTATAAGAAAGTCAAGTAATTCATGATAGATGGCTAAGAAAGTAAATTATTATATTTATAAGAAGATTCCAAATGACAAGATATTCAATAATTCAATAACAACGGTGGACACATCTGCCGTTATACATAATTATATATGCAGATAATACACGAACACTAATAGAGACCCATTGGGAGACAAAGTATTTTGTAAGTTATACAAGTTCTCACACTTTTTTACGACATCGCCACCTATAGACCCAATGGTCCGATACTTTAGCAGAAAGGAACGTTCAGTATATACATAGCTTCATTTCTCGTGCAACGTTTTGGGTATTAACAAGATAAAGGCTGTTTTTCCATTTGGATCACGTACCTTGCTACTATGAGGACGTACATTAGGACGGAACGAAAGGTTGCACCTCGAATACCTCCTCCGCGATTACTTGGATTGGTAATAAATTGACCGGCGAACTTGTATACCGAAAAATAATACGAGTCTAGCTTCATAACAAATTGCCAAACTTCTCCGTATGAGTACGATGTCCACATATAAATATAGACTTTTCTGCTTCACTTTAAGCATCGATATATTATGCTAGAAGTTGCCCGCGGCTTTGTCCGCGAGAATTTAGGTTTTTTAAAAATCCCTCAGGAACTCTATGATTTTCTGGAATAAAAAGTAGTAAAAACTATGTTATTTTCCAAGTTCTAGTCTATCTCTGTACCTTTCATCAAAATCGGTTCAACGGTTTAGGCGTGAAAGCCATAACATATGTACAGACAGACAGAGTTACTTTCGCATTTATAATATTATAATAGTAAATAGTATAGATAGTATGGATTAACTAGTATAAGATATGAAGATTAAAATCATTCTGAAAAGCTGAAATTTTATCACAACCACGTTATTCTCAGTTGTACGGAAAAGAGAGTGAACAAAAGGAACAATGCCATCGGGTGCCTAGTTTTTAAAATAATCCCCACTTTCAGCACAGGAAAGATAATAACTATAGAAAAACGTTACGCTTTAATGTCAAACAAAACTCTTTTTTCAAAACAAAAGTTTTTGTTTTTTCTTTATAGTACTAGTAGCTCGCGAGTTCGGCCACGTGATTTCATACAAATCTCATACAATGAATATAAAATTATTTTGCTATAATCCGCTAACAGTGACAAATTTGTAGGCACAACACCACACAATCTTGTAGGCACAACACCACACAATCTTGTAGGCACAACACCACACAAATTCACCACAAAACAAACTCGACGATCGTTTCGCTCCGACACCGGAAACGAAGCGAAACGATCGTCGAGTTTGTTTTGTGGTGAATTTGTGTGGTGTTGTGCCTACAAGATTGTGTGGTGTTGTGCCTACAAGATTGTGTGGTGTTGTGCCTACAAATTTGTCACTGTTAGCGGATTATAGCAAAATAATTTTATATTCATTGTATATCATGGAATTCCGCAAAGTAACGCCTGCTTCCATTCAACATTTAAAAATCTCATACAAACATTCATCCGCCATTTAACTCACTTGGGGGTGGAATTTCCAAAATTCCTTAAACATGTGATCCTTTATTTTTAACCGACAATACAAATACCGATTTTCATTCGTATAATTTTAAAAATAACGGACTTTCATCCCCTATTTTACTCACTTGGGGGAAGAATGTTAAAAAATCCTGAAATTAATGTTCTTTATTTTTAACCAAAAGTTGAAATAGCAATTTTCATGGATATAACGTGAAAAATGTCGAACTTCCAATCAAAGTTTCTTCCCCTATTTAACCCCCTTAGGGGGCTTAAATAAGAGATGAAAGTTATATTCGGAATAATCCTTTCTTAGTGTGCGCCTACGTCATAAATGGAAGCTCCTGCGAAAATTTCAAGTTTGTAGCTTCAGTGGCTGTGCGTTGGCTGCGTAGCGAACGTTCGGTGGTTCCCATCGAGGGAACGCTCACAATTTGTTCTCGGTCTGCACACGGCCTTAACTCAACGGGAATAACTTGTGAGTCTACCAGTAAGGCAATATTAATCCCGTGGATCTCCTTTGAGAGCTGTAGGAAGTTTATTGAGATCGTAAGCATTGGTATATTGTTTTATTGCTCGCGATCAGAGTAATTTCGCGGATAAGTGTTCCGGTCAAACCGTAATAATAAATTTTGGAGAAAGTTCCACTTGAGCACTTTCACCCTACTGCGTTAGGAAAAGGGTAATGTTTTTCGGGTTCGCATAACATATGAATGTGTGTATGTATCAAATACATGTATGTAATAACGGGTATAAGGGAACTGCTATGAAAAACGAAGACAGGTGTAAGTATTTCTTAAAAGTTTGCAATGTAATGCAATCAGCTGACGCTAGAGTTCAACGAACTTCGGTTAATAGGCGGTGCCATAACGAATACTTATACTTCATTTCTCAAGATTCAACCCCTTTCCATTGATCACTTACAAATTGGTGCTGGTTTTCTTGGAATAAAAGTACGGTAATTTCCAGATGATTCCGTATACGATTCAATTGCGAGTAGGTATCGGGATTTCGACTCTTAGATTTAACGATTATAATCAGAGTTAGTGATTACTATTGGGAGCGATGGCTTAACGTGCTTTCCGAGGAACCGTAAAATGCCTTCAAATTCGCTCATTATCATCATTATCAACCCACTATTTTCCCGCTACAGTGCACGGGTCTTCTCTCAGACTGAGTTTTAGGTCGTAGCACACCACGCTGGCCAAATGCGGTAGTGGTAGTGCGGTGCGGTGGTAGACTTCAAACGCCTTTGAGGACATTTTGGGAAACACTTTGACATGCAGGTTTCCTCACGATGTTTTCCTTCACCATTAAAGAGAGTGATATTAATTGCTCCTAACGCACATAACTTCGAAAAGTTAGAGGTGGGAGGATCGAAACTCGGTCCCCCCGATAAGGAGGCCGAAGTCTTAACCACAGAGCTATCGCCGCGTATTCGCTCACCAGAAAATAATCCCTCGCTAAATCCCCAATAATAATGTAATTCTGCGTTACACGTACAGAAGTTAGTCGGCTGGTTCGGTTGTGTATAAAGGGAAAATCTTACCGCAGAAAATATCCACAACTAAATTATTACGTGAGTTGGTAACACAATTTGTGCGTTCCACGAGGATATATTCAATTGGGCACATCGAACTAAGTTAGCGTTGATTAGTGAGGGGATACTTGGACGGGGAAATCGGGGGAGAAAAATCAGTGCCTATCGCAGTATTTCATATAAGTAATCGTGTTACCTTCTAAATACTTGGACAAAGTTTGGTTGTTTATTTCTAGGATTCCGTAGACAGGGAACCCTTATAAATTCATCCAATCCATCTGTTCGTTTATCTGTCTGTCTGTCACAGTCATCTTGTCTGAAGATCATAGGGTCGTGAGTTTGACTCCCGGGTCCGGCACATAATTGTTAGGTATTGGGTTTTCTGTCGAGAAATTCTCAGTGCCAGCCGGGAGTTACCTCCTAAATACTTGGACAAAGTTTGGTAGTTTATTTCTAGGGTTCCATAGACAAGGAACCCTTATAAATTCACCCAGTATGTATGTTCGTCTGTCTGTCACAGTCATTTTGTTTGACTGAGGCGCACGAGGTCGTGGGTTCGACTCTTGGTTTGGGCACATAATTGTTAGGTATTTGGTATTCTATCGAGAAATTCTCAGTGCCAACCGGGAGTTGGTAGTTGGCGGTGTTGCACCCCCGTGCCTCGTAGAGCACATTAAGCCGTCGGTCCCGGGTGTTGGTAGACGGTTGGTAGACGGTTGGTAGACCACAAAATAACGAATGTCGGGATTTTTTAAATTTTTAATTTATACTTGTGTAGGATAAGTATAAACATTCTTAGGGACCGTTCAGATAGACCGGCGCGGAGAGCATCGGAGAGCATTTCTTTTTTCACACAGACCGGCCGTTTAAGTTTGCTCTGCTCTCCGCGCCGGTCTGTGTGAACGGACACGCGGATGCGTTCGGAGCCGAGCGTACGCTCTTGGGCCGGACGGCAGAGCAATTCGGCCTACGGTCGGCTGTGCGAGCATGAAAGCGCACGCGAACGGAGCCGGTCGGATGCTCGAGCGCGAAAGAGCACGAGCATAGAGCAGCCGACCGGCTCGACGAGCAGCCGAGAGGCTGCTCTTAATATTTCACACAGAGTGTATTGGGAGCATCCTCGAGCATCCTCTTATCATAAAAGAGATAAAATGTAAAAATAAAGCTTATTTCAATGTCTTAAGATTCTATTTTAAATGCGATTAAAATTTGCTCTGCTCTCCGCGCCGGTCTATCTGAAAGGTCCCTTATTCTTCTGAAGATCACCTTTACGTACCCACCTACATACTAAATTGCACCCGTGTTACCTTGATTGTACCTAATCCTCATTTGATGGACTTAAACGCGCGCTTCGCGTGATTACAAACGAGTTGCAATCTTCTTCTAAATCTCTTCTTGCTTTTAGCTTCACCGAGTTACGTTAAGTACCGTTGCATTTTAAAAGTTCATGAGCTACCTACCTAGATTCTTTTAAAAAGATCCTCCTCTTTTTCTTACGACTGCCTGAACAAGTGTAAATTGAAAATTTAAAAAAACCCCCGACATTCGCCATTTAGTGGCGGCGGCCATCTTGAATTTGCAATAGTGCTATTCTACTAGTCAAGCCCTTTCATTTGATACCCATATCAAGGGAGTTGTGAAAAAATATATCATCCGCCATTTTGTAGCGGCGGCCATCTTGGACCGATTTTCATCAAACATAGCTAAGAACACTCTCGACTAATTCACCTTTCAAACAAAAAAAACCGCATTCAAATCGGTCCACCCGTTTGAGCGCCACAGGGGAACAGACAGACACACACACACACACACAGACACGTCAAACTTATAACACCCCGTCGTTTTTGCGTCGGGGGTTAAAAAACGAGTATATTGTTTTCAGGGTTCATGTATGTATGTGAGTTTGTATATTCCACTATAACTTCTATATGCCTGAAGCGATTTTGATGAATGAGGTATCGTTAGAATCCTTAGCTTATTCTGGGTAACATAGGCCAGTATGTAGTGTACGTGTATATGTTTGTTACGATTTAACGCCGCAACTACTGAACCGATATGGTTGAAATTTAGGATGGACATAGATTATGCCCTGACTTAATACGAGCTATAGTTAGGCTTTTTATCCTGGAAAAATTCACAGTTTCCACGAGATTTTGAAAAAACCAAAATCTATAGCTACAGCTATGTAGATTACTATAACCAACTTCCTTGAAAGGTATAAAGGTTAGAAAACGGAGCGGGAACGGGAACCGGTAATTCACGATTCCCTCGGGATTTTTGAAAAACCGAAACTCACGCGGGCGAAGCCGCGGGCAGAAGATAGTATCATATATTCAACCAATCACCACAATGCAGATTTGTAGCAAAGATCTATGCAGCTTTTTTCGCAATTTATGTACAGAGGGCTACCAGATGGGTTATTCTCTAACTTAGTTACCAACTGAAAATGGTTGCCAACGAATTAGTTCTATATACCTACATTGCTGCTTTACTGTGTGAAAATATAAACAGTGATTTCATTTCACATATTAAAACAACAATGTATATCGAACTAATTCGTTGGCAACTATTTTCAGTTGGTAACTAACAATAACTTAGAGAATAGCTCCACAGATGAAATCGAATTGAATATAATCCACAACAAAAATTATTCCAGCAGATGCTGCGAGCGACAAAAAGTTCAATCACCTACTAGCTAGTTAAGTATTTGTAACTTCAAACTTAGTTACATTGTTATAACTAAAGTCTGTGAAGTTTTGCGCCCTGCGAGGAGATTTTGCGACTTTGTTTTCAAGGTTACCCGTTATAGGACATTAGTTAGCAAAGGGTGCGGGGTTTATTACAAAGGCCTTTATTTATTCAAAAGTCATCACGACGCGGCGAACTCGATTTAACTTTTTTAACCCCCGACGCAAAAACGACGGGGTGTTATAAGTTTGACGTGTATGTGTGTGTGTGTGCTCCTATATGTGTCTGTCTGCTCCTTTGTGGCGCTCAAACGGCTGGACCGATTTGAATGCGGTTTTTTTGTATGAAAGGTGAATTAGTCGAGAGTGTTGTTAGCTATGTTTGAAAAAAATCGGTCCAAGATGGCCGCCGCTACAAAATGGCGGATTATATATTTTATCATAACACCCTCAATATGGGTATTTCTTGACTAGTAGAATAGCACTAAGCAAATCCAAGATGGCCGCCACCACAAAATGGCGAATGTCGGGGGTTTTTTAAATTTTTACTTTATTCTTATTCAAAAGTCATCACGACGCAGCGAGCTCGATGTAACTTTTTTAGGTACTTTCGAAAATTAACGACCTATGTGGTTTTGTGGGAGACTTTATGTAAGCATTAGCTTCTGCCCGCGGCGGCGCGTGAATTTCGGTTTTTTCACAAATCCCGAGGGAATCGTGGATTTCCGGTTCCCGTTCCCGCTCCCTTTTCAAACCTTTATACCTATTTTCAAGGACACTTGCTATAGTAATCTACCTATAGCTGCAGCTGTAGATTGTTATAGCAAATTTAGATTTTTTCAAAATCCCTGGGAAATGTCTTGATTTTTTCAGGATAAGTAGTCTATATGTTAAGTCAGGGCATAATATATCTCTATTCTAAATTTCAGCAAAATCAGTTCAGTAGTTGCGGCGTTAAAGAGTAACAAACATACACACATACACACATGCATGCACACAAACTTTCGCCTTTATAATATTAGTGTGACTAACTGATACCCAAACAATCAAGCAAAGCAGCTGCAGCAAATCAAAAGTGTAAATTTATGGCAGCGAGATACTTGTTTGTTTATTAGTTTGTTTGGTGCACACTCAAAATTAATTACATAGTCAAGAGTGTTGTTAGCTATGTTTGATGAAAATCGGTTCAAGATGGCCGCCGCTACAAAATGGCGGATTACATATTTTTAACCCCCGACGCAAAAACGACGGGGTGTTATAAGTTTGACGTAGTTTGACGTGTCTGTGTGTGTGTGTGTGTGTGTGTGTGTGTGTGTGTGTGTGTGTGTGTGTGTGTGTGTGTGTCTGTCTGTTCCCCTGTGGCGCTCAAACGGGTGGACCGATTTGAATGCGGTTTTTTTTGTTTGAAAGGTGAATTAGTCGAGAGTGTTCTTAGCTATGTTTGATGAAAATCGGTCCAAGATGGCCGCCGCTACAAAATGGCGGATGATATATTTTTTCACAACTCCCTTGATATGGGTATCAAATGACTAGTAGAATAGCACTATTGCAAATTCAAGATGGCCGCCGCCACTAAATGGCGAATGTCGGGGGTTTTTTTAATTTTCAATTTACACTTGTATCATAACACCCTCAATATGGGTATGGCTTGACTAGTAGAATAGCACTAAGCAAATCCAAGATGGCCGCAACCACAAACTGGCGAATGTCGGGGGTTTTTAACCGACTTCAAAAAAAGGAGGTTCTGTATTCGACCCGTATGTATGTATATAGGGCATATATGTATGTAGGGCATAATATATCTCTATTCTAAATTTCAGCAAAATCAGTTCAGTAGTTGCGGCGTTAAAGAGTAACAAACATACATACATACACACATGCATGCACACAAACTTTCGCCTTTATAATATTAGTGTGACTAACTGATGCCCATGACTTTGCCGTCGTGGATTTAGGTTACAAAATGTTTCTTCATGCAAACCCAAACAATCAAGCAAAGCAAATCAAAAGTGTAAATTTATGGCAGCGAGATACTTGTTTGTTTATTAGTTTGTTTGGTGCAGACTCAAAATTAATTACATTAGTTTAGGGGTTTAGTTGTTAAGATTAAAAACATTTCAGAAATTACAGTCGTCACAACCCTACACAAACGAATTTGTGTTTGTCTGTCTCCGAAATGCTGGACCGATTTTGATGGGACTTTCATTTAGAAAACTTTAGTTATGGGAAAGAGCTATTAAAAATTAATTCTCATCACAGTAGTTCCATTACAGTGTGCGACTTTTAACAGTATGAGTTCAAAGGAGCTTCGGAAAAACAAAAAGTTCCTGCGGGATTTTTAAAAACCTAAATCCACGCGGACGAAGTCGCGGGTACCCTCTCATCATCATCATCATGATCAACCATTACCGGCTCACTGCAGAGCACGGGTCTCCTCTCAGAGTGAGAAGGGTTTTGGCCATAGTCTACCACGCTGGCCAAGCGGATTGGCAGACTTCACACACCTTTGAGAACGTTATGGAGAACTCTTAGGCATGCAGGTTTCCTCACGATGTTTTCCTTCACCGTTAAAGCAAGTGATATTTAAATACTTAAAACGCACATAACTCCGAAAAGTTAGAGGTGCGTGCCCGGGATCGAACCCACGACCTCCGATTAGAAGTCGGTCGTCCTAACCACTAGGCTATCACAGCTTTTCGGGTACCCTCTAGTAGTCTTTATCATACCTATTATATTCAATATTTAAATTTACAGCTTTGTTCTCTAAAATTACTTTAATTCTGTATTATTGTTTCCCTTTAACGATTCTCAATATTAAGAAAGCCAGATAAAAATGATTGTAGAATGTTATAAGAGCGTTCCAATTTCAATAGGCATATGAATGGGATAGGTCAAATAGAACAATAAACGTACTCTTCAGACAACAATAAGGCTTTGTAGAGCTCTCGAACGGGCCGCCACAAAATTAATATTGGCCGCATGTAATAAGGTATTGGCCTTTTTTGTTTGGGTCAATAAAAGGGCGGTCGAGTGCCATACAAATACCTCATTATGGCATATCGACGATATACAGCAGGGTGTCCACTCTACTTTACCTCACTCATCTATGATCTGAGTGCTTAGTCTCAGTTTGAAGCGCTCAAAAACTAAAAGTATACTATAAGTATACTATTGATCGCGTCACAAATGACTTCAGAGCAAAATGAACCCAAAGACTCTTATTTTAGGTCCATTTTACTCTGAAGTCATTGTGATTCGATCAATAGTATACTTATAGTATACTATTGATCGAAAGTTTTGGAGCGCTCCAAACTGAGACTAAGCACTCTGTATAGTTATTCTGAGTTTGCGCACCTCCAAAACTTTACCAAATACTACGCATCGAAAAACTTTAATATGCAAAATGAACCCAAAGACTCTTGTTTTAAAGTTCTAATTCAATACTTCGAATATTTATTTTACAACATATTTTCTGATTGGGGTGCTGGCTGTAAAAGAATGCTGACTGTAAAATAACCAATCAAAATTGATATATTTAATATCAATTTATTTATCGAATCAAAGATTAAACACTATTGTATAGGTCGTTACAGTGGAAGAAAGGACTGGACTGAAAGGATTATTAATACATACATAAAAACCTCCACCACCACCACTACAGTCTTTTAACATCCCACTCCTGGGCACAGGCCTCCTCTCTTATAGGATTGAGGGATTTAGAGCTTAGACCCGCCACGCTACTCCAGTGTGGATTGGCGGGCTTTAACGACTATTGTCACATGATAGTGATAACCGAAACCGACTGCTTAACGTGCTCTCTGAGGCACGGGGGTGAAACACCGCCAACTATGAACTCTGGGCTGGCACTGAGAAAACCCAATACCTAACAATTATTTTGCCTGACCTGGGAATCGAACCCGGGACCTCGTGATATGCAGTCGAATATGCTAACCACTAGACCAACGAGGCAGAAAGCCTTCATCCAGACTTAGCGATATTATTTTCTCATGAAACATTTGTTGAAACTCAGAAAGACAACGAAGTTGTATTCCTTCCTACAAAGTTTGTTGTTCGTGCTTTGTTCGA
This sequence comes from Melanargia galathea, assembly GCA_920104075.1. Classification (NCBI taxonomy): domain Eukaryota; kingdom Metazoa; phylum Arthropoda; class Insecta; order Lepidoptera; family Nymphalidae; genus Melanargia; species Melanargia galathea. The sequence continues at coordinate 17,508,802 of OV049874.1, read as the reverse complement.
AATGAAGACTGTGAATTATTTCACTTGAGGGTGGGTTGCTGTTTAAAGAGAATTCATAAATATATAATTCATTCAGAAGGACTTTACTTAGGCAGGAGTTTATGTAACTCTGATTGTTTAGAAATTGCTAAAATTAAAACGTTACTAATAAAATCAGCAAAGTGCGAGTCGGGCCTCGCTCTTTTAGGGTTTCGTACATAAAGTTCGGCCGTTCAGAGAATGCGTTCCTGACACGTCGCGATTGAACTGACGACGTAGCTTTGTAATGGCGTTGCAGTTACGATAAAAATATTTTTGCTGGTTGTTTACCGTTTTAACAATTTATGAGCATTAAAACAATATTATTATATCAATAAAATCAATGAATGTTATAATTTTGTGCCAAACTGAGTGTCAAATAACTTGGTAAACAATATTTTTCTAAATCTATACTGCGCTATTACAAGGTTATGTCAGCGCTTTATATTTGTATAATAGTGCTGTGCTAAAAATAACAGGCAAGTATCGTAATCTGTTCTTATACAGTTATACTTATAATATAAAATAATACGCTTTGTTTTTCTTTTTAAGAATTTGAAAATAATGGACTATAAGATAACTTTTATGAAATTTTATTTCTGTACGCACATTCAATTCAATGTACTTACTTTATTGCATAGAAATACAGATTGTAACTTTGTAACAAAGAATAAATAAAACAATTTTATTATATGAATATTACCTTTTTTTGGTTTCTACTTAAATAACTAAAATATAAATTTTAAATGATTTCGCCAATTTAAAACGAAAATAATCTTAAAATAATGCGCCGGTTCATTTTGGAGGAACGGTAACGAACTCAGTGTTATGTTGTGCCCATCACTAGTCGTGACTAACTGATAGGTGTCAGGAACGCATTCTCTAAACGGCCGAACTATAATTATGAACAATATAATATTTTGGACGTAAGAAATATTTAATTTTCGAGCTAGACATCGCAACAAACCGTGAAAGAAAAACCCAAAAAATGTTCGTTTGTTTTGGTCACAGCTTATAAACTATTTTATGAATCATTGTTTTCAGTATTTTTTAAATAAAGCATATGGTACATAATATACCGAAATATCATATTCCTAAGTAGTTTAGTTTTTGAGATAGCCTAGAGATAGATAAAAAAAATGTATATACTTGTACTCTACTCAATGAGCTCTAAACAATGATACTCCATAAGCTAGGGTAAGATTTTTTTTTCAGCTCCTTTTTCATTATGGGAGCCCCCTTGAAAAATAATTTACTTCGATTTCTAATTAAATACTTGATTTTGGGTCATCGTTTACCAAATACCAAAATTTCAGGTTTGTAACTCATTTTGTCTGCGAGCTAGTGATTAGCTGCGAGCTGTAGACCTGTGACCGGCGGACAGACGGACAGACAGACAGACAGACAGATAGCAGAGTGACATTAATAGGGCTCCATTTTTAGGGTTCTGTACCTCAAAAGGTAAGAAAAGGAACCCTTATAAGATCACTTTCTTGTCCGCCTGTCCATCTGTCTGTCCGTCTGTCTGTGTGTCACCACCGATTTTCTCAGGAACTCATACAATTTAGAGGCCTAGCTTAATCAGCACCTTACCTTTTAAGACAAACGAATGAAAAACAGATTGTACTTATAATTCTGGAGTACGGAACCCTCGGTGCGCGAGTCTGACTCGCACTTGACCGGTTTATTTGTGAGGAACATACCTACTTACTTAGCGACTATGTCAGCCATATATCGTCACAGCAACATAAGTCTTTGGCTGTAAGGGATTTCGGACGAATATAACTAACTCTACTTAGACTCAGTAAGCCATTTTGATTTCAGATTTTAATAGTTATTTGTTGCTTAAAAATTGAATTCGATAAATTAAAGTCGACTCAGCGAAATAAATGCCTATTTGATGGCCGTTTTAAATCCGCTTTAAATGTTTTAAATTTTCGATCTCGATGATTCATCCGGATTCCGGATATCTGTCCATTGAAATTCAACTTCAAACGATTTTCGCATTTTGTATTGAATCACTTTTTATCGTTTATTTATTATCCATTTTTATGCAGGTGTAAGTCATATTATTTGTAGAACTATTCCATGTCTCAGTAGCTTAGAAGCTGTATCGATTAATTTGCCGCCAGATGTATACAATACAAAAATATGTATACAATTTATTATGTATACAATACTAGCGGACCCGGCAGACGTCGTCCTGCCCGGTGACATACTGACATCAGTGCAACCTACCCGGTCATCAAAGTACTAATATCGCAATTAAAAAATAAGGGTTGATCGTAGAAGGGTGAAAATTTAGGATTGTATGTATTTCTGTAAAAAAGATTTACCCGCTTTTCTGTTGAAATTTTTCCTGAATTTTCTTTGCTGTAAACCTCACGGAGCCCAAGACCTTTCTAGCGAATGCAAAACCGTGGAAATCGGTTCATGCGTTCTGGAGTTATAGCTTCAGGAAGGAAATCCCGACTTATTTTTATATAGTAGATAAAAATCACGGTACCATTGAAATGAGTTAGTGTGATCTTGCTACGAGTATCACGGATTGTAATGTAATCACATTTAAAAGATCAAAAACACTATAAATATCTCGGCGCTCGAGAATAAGATGAAAACGTAAGGTTGTTTTGTTCTTTCAACCGTGCCATGTTCCCATTGTGTACAACACTCAACGGTGCACAGAAGTTAAAATAAAAACACCGAAAATGCACCCCAGAAAGAATTATATTCGTGGACAGCTCTTGTGCAGTGCTGTTCTGGCTATGAATTGCTTATGTAAGGGACACTCGAGGCTAAATTAAAATTTAAATCTCGCCCAAATTATTCATTTTATATTTCGGTAATGCCCGCTCTTCACGTTGGCCAACATTAGGACGAATGGTTATGTCCAATACGAATCTGAGCAATCTGAACGACCTGCCAACGTGTGGACGCGAACACAAACCCTTGGCTAGTACCTTTACCACAATATTCTACACAATGTTGGCCAACGTGAAGAGCGGGCACAATAGTTTCGCCCGGGATCTATACACCGTATAACTATTTCGCTAGTGAATTTGTACTTTTGGGATACGCGACCGCAACATGGAGGAGTCATACTCGAGCGTTGTTCAGCGCGGCTCATACAAATGAAGATGGGTTTCTGTTCTGTTCTGTTTTTAACCCCCGACGCAAAAACGACGGGGTGTTGTAAGTTTGACGTGTCTGTGTGTGTGTGTGTATGTGTGTGTGTGTGTGTGTGTGTGTGTGTGTGTGTGTGTGTGTGTGTGTGTGTGTCTGTCTATTCCCCTGGGGCGCTCAAACGGGTGAACCGATTTGAATGCGTTTTTTTTTTGTTTGAAAGATGAATTAGTCGGGAGTGTTGTTAGCTATGTTTGATGAAAATCGATCCAAGATGGCCGCCGCTACAAAATGGCAGATTACATATTTTTTCACAACTCCCTTAATATGGGTATCAAATGAAAGGGCTTGACTAGTAGAATAGCACTATGCAAATCCAAGATGGTCGCCGCCAAAAAATATATTAACCAACCAAACTCAAAGGAATTTTGTAGACATGATCTAGAAAATCATATAATATTTTATGTGAATCGTCAGATTTTCGTAAAAATAAGTATATAGTTTCAATCTTTGAAACTACTTTTACACTTATTTTTACAAATTACAAAATGTATATCTAGACAATTTTTTGACATTTTTGAAACCCAAATGAGAGCATAACTAGATCTATTATGAAAATCATATTATAATTGGAGCTGTTTCACGTCTATAATATAATAAAACTGTAACAGATCCAATTCTGTACATTGAAGATATTTTGAAAATTTTTATTGGAGGGCACTCTATAATCGATACTGAAGCCAAATCTGCAATTTGTTTCATTTTTGTCTGTCTGTCTGTCTTTCTGTCTGTCTGTCTGTCTGTCTGTCTGTCTGTCTGTCTGTCTGTATCTTGGCCGCGCATCACGCCGAAACTACTGGATGGATTCAAATGAAACTTGGTACGATTTAAGTTTATACTCCGAGGTAGGACATAGGATACTTTTTATCCCGAAATTCAGCACGGTTCCCTTGGGAGAGGGGATAAAAGTTAAAACGTGTATTTAGCTGTAATTCATTAACGCGTAGTTCGATTTAACTCATTCTTTTTTTGTTAGAAAGGTAGTACTTTAAGTATTGTTCCGTAAATATTTCAAGGTCATAGGTTTTTAATTCAGAAATGACAGACATTTATTGTGTTCAAATAACTTGGGACCCGGATCTTTGAACGTACGGCTTATTTTAAACTGGTGTGCGTTTAAATTTATGTTTGTCGATCTGTCTATTTGTTCCAGCTAATTACCAAAACGGCTGGATCAATTTTGATGGAACTTTCAATGGCAGATAGGTGATGTTATAAGGAGTAACTTAGGTTACATTTAGGTTAGGTACAAAAAAGGATTATGGGATCCAGTCCGATCCTATATAAAACCTATATCCAGGCGGACGAAGTCGCGGGGGTCGGCTAGTTAATAAATAAAACTCAACAACAAGTTAAGCTGTAAGTTTACCATCTAAAATCAAAAAGACACAAAAATAATGTTCCACATCACAATATTTCAAATATTTTTTATTTTTGACATTGAAAATTTCAAATGAAGGCATAGATTTATTATGCAGCAGATGTAATTGGGGCTGTCGAAAGCCAATTAATAAAACTCAGCAACACTCATTGTTGGCCAATACAAGAGATCATTGATCCAAAATGTCAAGTTGTGGCTGTACCATCTAGAATCAAAAATATATTTAATCCAATTTATATTTTGCAATAATTCCATATTAAATTGAATATTTTTAAAGGCCCAATAAGGGTTTAGATTTCCAGATCTCCCGTTTCGGATCTATTGTGTGGACGGTATAATTGGGGCTGTTGCTCGTTCCGTTTTTAGGGTTCCGTACCCAAAGAGTAAAAACGGAGCCATACTAATTGTCACTCTGCTGTCTGTTTTTCTCTATGGCTCCTTTTATGCGCGTTGAAAAACCGACAGCTGTGAGGATAAGCGTGTTTGTTATTCGTCATAATCTAGATTGTTATTAATAATCTGTGGTTAGTATATTATGATCTATGTTCCCAAATAGGCAAATAACGCGAATGTTCGTCAAATATTATCTACACATCGCCGTTTTCGGCAATTAAGGTTATTCGTATATCTTCTTACCCTAGCGTGTAGCAATTTCAGTATATTATGTACCATGTAATTACTGTACTTAAATAACAAATAGTAAAAACAACGATTCATAAAGTAGTTTGTAAGCTGTGACCAAAACAATAGAAGATTTTTGGGTTTTTCTTTCACGGTTTGTTGCGATGTCTAGCTCGGAAATGAAATATTTCTTACGCCCAAAATATTATGTTATTCATAATTATGTACGGAATCCTAAAAGAGCGAGGGCCAACTCGCACTTGGCCTGTTTTTTAATTTTGCGTCGACGCTTCGTACTTTCCAAACTGTAACGATGTATCACTTGAATTAGTTTGTACTCGAGAAGTATTCCAATTTTGCAATTAAAATTTCCAGCAGGTACACGTTGTAGACACAAATTTGTTTATTGACTGTTTTATGTAACGGTTCTAGGATTTTTTTTAAAAAGGCTATGCTACAAGGATGTGACTTCGTCTGTTTGTCCATCTATTAGGTACAACGGCTAATGTTTGTAACTACTGTGGTAGATTCATCTGACTATTCAAAAGCACTTGTAAAAGTTTATTTGAATAAAAAACTTTTCTATTCTATTCTATTCTACTAAAGATATCACCTTGAAAATTGGAATAGTCTTAAACTAGTGTTGCGCTCGGTGCGCGAGCTGCAAGCAGCTCGCGTGCTTTGTAGTCTCTTCAATATTCGTAAAATTAAGAAATGGGAGGCAATACCAAATACCAGAATATTCTGGAGAGTCTCTTGAAAGATAGAAAGAAATATTGGTATCACGTTTCGTATCTTTTCTGAAAGGACACTAATCAGTTCTATGCATGCGTTTAGTGGAAAAAAAGGATCTATACAAAAATGTTCTGGAGAGCCACTTGAAAATTAAAAAGAAATTTTGTATGGACACGAATTTTTTTGTTCCGTAGCTATCTTTTTTTTACTGGCTCACCAAAGGGCCTAAAGTCTTGAACATTTTTAGTTTCAGGACCATGCCTCTATGACTGATAGTTTTTGAGGGTCGTTGGGGTACTCTGGTATTTTTTCCACATTCACTGCGTTTTGTGATTTTTGTGAAAAAAAAATTTCAATTTCTATTTATAAGTGTAGTAGGGGAAAAATTTTTCATACAAAAATGTCTAAGAGAGCCTCTTGAAAAGAACCCAAAAAATTTGTATGGAGAGAATTTTTTTTTGTTCGGCGGCCATCTTTTTTTTACCGGTTCACCCAATGGCCCAAGGTCTTTAATAACATTTGTTTGGGACCATGTCTGTATGATTGGTAGTTTTGAAGGACCCATGGGGTACTCTGGTAAATTTTCCACATTCATGACGTTTCATAATTTTCCTGAAGGAAGACTCATAAGTTCTACGCACATAAATAGTGAAAGGAAAAAGTTCCATACAAAATTGTTCTGGAGAGCCTCTTGAAAAGAACCCAAAAAATTTGTATGGAGAAAATTTTTTTTTGTTCGGCGGCCATCTTTTTTTTACTGGTTCACCCAATGGCCCAAGGTCGTTAATAACATTTGTTTGGGACCATGTCTGTATGACTGGTAGTTTTGGAGGACCCATGAAGTACCCTGGTAAATATTCCACATTCATAACGTTTCGTATTTTTCCTGAAAGGACACTCATGAGCTCTATGCATGCGCTTAGTGAGGTAAAAAAAGTTCTATACAAAAATGTTCTGGAGAGCCTTTTGAAAATTTAAAAAAAAAATTGTATGGACGCGAAAATTTTTTTTGTTCGGTGCCTATCTTTTTTTTACTGGCTCACCAAAGGGCCCAAGGTTTTGAACATTTTCAGTTTCAGGACCATGTCTCTATGACTGATAGTTTTTGAGAGCCTTTGGGGTACTCTGGTAAATTTTCCACATTCATGACGTTTCATATTTTTCCTGAAGGAAGACACATAAGTTCTACGTATATAAATAGTGAGACGAAAAAAGTTCCATACAAAATTGTTCTGGAGAGCCTCTTGAAAATTAGCAAAATTTTTGTATGGAGACGAAATTTTTTTTTGTTTGGTGGCCATATTTTTTTCACCGGTTCACCCAATGGCCCAAGGTTTTGAACATTTTTTGTTTCGGGACGGTACCTTTCCGACTGATAGTTTTCGAGATCCCTTAGAGCACCCTAGTCAGTTTTCCACGTCCAGGTCTCTCTATAATTTTGTAGACCTTATATTTTTGAATTTTACACACACAAAAAGTATGGCGAAAAAGTCCCATACAAAATTGTTCAGGAGAGGTGATCAGTACGTGACTTCAAGTAGCTTTATATATATAATAACGCTTGCCTAACTTTATTACTCTACAAATAGGAAGTCTTACACATAGTATACTTAACTGTGTTATTCCTGGGGATTAACAAAAGTACTAACCTCGTTAACTTATTGCGGTTTGTAAAACTTAGAAGTAAGTAAGTCTCCGGAGGGAGGAAAGTTGAAGCTGTAATTTAATTTCGAACATTGCCCGCTTTCTTTTCTCTTTTAATTGTCTCGTGGCCTTTGCTGAAAATTCGTTAATTCAGATCTTATACTATCGGTCCAGAATAACTTAAATTATGAAAAGAACCGCGATCTTGGTCAAGGAATTAATTAAGTAAATCATCAAAGATCTAAAGTGAGGAGCGTTAGTATAATGTCCACACATTACTTTTGTCCACAGAGTGCTTAGTCTAAGATCGGAGCACTCGAAAACGAACTCGAAAACTATTGATCGAATCACAAGTGAATTCAGAACAAAATGAACTCAAATACTCGTATTTTAAAGTCGTAATTCCATAGTTCGAATATGTATTTTACAACATTTCTGCTTGGGGTGCTCGTTGTGTTCGAATGCTGAATGTATTGGCGAACTCAAACCTTAATACAAGCCATTTTAGGTCTATTTTACTCTGAAATCGATCAATAGTTTTCGAGTTCGTTTTCGAGTGCTCCGATCTTAGACTAAGCACTCAGGTTGCTGATTGTCCAAGCAAAAAAACACCAACATATTATTGCGGACCGGGTGTCAAGCAGTTTTTCATCGATTTCATTGGCTATACAATAGAAAATACAATGGTTGGTCCTATAATGAAAAGTTAATTTACCTATATTGTTTACATAGTCATCAAATTACGAAAATTAAAAATTATGTGTATGCCACCGGGAACGTGTAGTGATTTAAAGAGACAGCAAGTTTTAGATGCATTTAGAGGCGAATTAGCCGCTAACAGAACTCACTGAATAAGTTGGCAAGCGAAATGCCGCAAACTGCGTACATTACGCATCATCATCATCATCATGATCAACCCATTACCGGCTCACTACAGACTTCACACACCTTTGAGAACGTTATCGAGAACTCTCAGGCATGCAGGTTTCCTCACCATGTTTTCCTTCGCCGTTAAAGCAAGTGATATTTAAATACTTAAAACGCACATAACTCCGAAAAGTTAGAGGTGCGTGCCCCAGGATCGAACCCACGACTTCCGATTAGAAGTCGGTCGTCCTAACCACTAGGCTATCACAGCTTACATTACGCGCTGTATGGAAACTCCATTTAAAAATTACTCGCTTCTGCCTGCGGCTTCGCCCGCGTGAATTTCGGTTTTTCACAAATCCCGAGGGAAACGTGGATTTCCGGCTCCCTTTTCCAACCTTTATACCTACTTTCAAGGAAATTTGCTATAGTCATCTACCTATAGCTGTAGCTATATATCTCGGTTTTTTCAAAATCCTGACGGAACTGTATTTTGCAGGATAAAAAGCCTATGTGTTAAGTCAGGGCATTAATCTATCCCGATTCAAAATTTCAACCAAATCGGTTCTGCAGTTGCGGCGTTATAGAGTAACAAACATACACATATACATATACACAAACTTTCGCCTTTATAATATTAGTGTGATAGTGTGATAGGTCGAGGCATACTGGAAGCAAACCGCTCACAGTTAGCCGCTCACAGTTCGCCTAATGGGGACGCGGCCTAAGTCACTCGTTGCTTATCACTGTGCTTATTCCTCACAAAGGTCTACGCAGCAACGTCACGATTTCCGCTTAGTGCGTAAAACGAGCGGTAATCTCCGGTAATCAACGATAATCAGCGGTAATCAGCGGTAATCACGGACAATCCGCGACGCGACACTCCTGTTCCACGAGATAATTCGCGCGCCCGTCTCCTTAACCTCTGATGGCGGCGCCGTGAAAAGTGTCGAGGTTGGAATAAATTACCATAAATACATGCATAATTAATCCCGTGTCAAGTACAGGAATATTTAAAAATAAGGTAACAAACAACTTTCCGATGTTTCCCATTTTATGTTCTATTTATGAAATAAAAATGCTAAGTACTCATTCTTGCAATTTTTTATTTTCGAATAAAAAGCATTTTTAAATAAAATACAAAAACGAATGTAAGTACTAAAAATATTAACGAAACCAATGAATAAATAAAATTGAATAAAAATATCGCAGCTCTATTCAAAACGTGTTTATTTAATATTCAAACTAATGCGATTCAGAAATTAACGCACAATGAAGCAAAATATTTTTACAAGAAAATATTCATTACAAAAATAGGTCTCGCATTTTAAAAAAATTCATAGATAAACGAGCGAGTATTTTTTGTTAAAATCACATTTTATTGTGTACATTACATTTATTGTACAGAAAAAAGCGTTGCACGCGGTTTGTACACACGATTTTTGTACAAATCAGTGTGAAAGTGTCGCCTCCCAAACGTCGCTTAAGCGCAGGCCATATTGGCAGCGAAGCGAAGCGGGATTCGTTTCGCTTCGCTCATATCGCTAGATTATGAGAGTTCACAAGTTCGCTTCGCTGTCTTTGTTTAGCTCAGTATATGTAGGTATTCTGAGTTTGCGCACCTCCAAAACTTTACCAAATACTATACGTATCGAGAAACTGTAATATGTAATGCAAAAAGAATCTTCTTTTAAAATTGTAATTCAATACCTCGAATATTTATTTTACAACATTTCTGCTTGGGGCGCTGGCTGTTTTCTTATGCTGAATGTATTGGCGAACTCAAACCTTAATAGAATATAATAGAAAAGTTTTTTATTCAAATAAACTTTTACAAGTACTTTTGAATTGTCAAACGAATCTACCACTGGTTCGAAATGCCATTCCAACCGAGAAGAACCAGCAAGAAACTCGGCGCTTGCTCTTTTCCAAATTTACAATATCAATATAACAATTTTATGTTAAGTGCATGATTGAATTGCCGTCTCGCGCATTGCTGGAACGAGTCAAATCCACGCCTTTTTATCATTTATATAAGTAATCTTCAATTTTATTCAGATAAGCTTTCACAAGCGCTTACGAATCGACAAATGAATCTACCACAGGTTCGGAATGGTGCTTACAATTCTACACATGTGAAGAAGATGTGTAATAGAAGTAAATTTAGGTTAATTTTACTCCGAAGTAATTGTGTTTCGATCAGTAGTATTTAATGAAGTTTTTGAGCTGTGCAAAGTGAGACTAAGCATATTGTAGTTCGCAGTGAGAAGCGTAGTATAAATAAAATACTACGCCATAGCGACCGTGCGGTAGCGAGCGAGCGTAGCGCCGTAGCGAGCGAGCGTAGCACCGTAACGAGCGAGCGTAGCGCCGTAGCGAGCGATTGTAGCGCCTAGCAAGCGAGCGTAGCGCCGTAGCGAAACGTACCTTGTTTCACTTTTATCGTAATCGCACGTCGCGTTTATAGTGTAACTTCACCACCATATTTTTTACACGCAAGCTAATACCTAAAAACCTAAAATAAAATCCTAAGTAAATCTTAATTAAAAAATTCCACACTAACGGTCAGAATGAAAAATTACGACTCAAAAAGCTGGTTATGTGTTAAATTAAATTTCCGACTCGGCGTTACTATTCCCGCGGGATTTGTGAGACTCGCTAAGAAGCTTTGTAAAATAAATATTTTTACTTTCATAACGGTAACAGGGTTCTTGCTTGACCTGGCATGCAACATATAACCTCTGTTACAGTCGGATTTCATAACTACTAAGCGTAATATACTTAGCACTTAGTATTAAAAATATCTAATATCTAATCATAAATTTAATCTAAATATACGTATATAAATGGAAAGGTTAAGTTAGATTAGGTAAGATAATAATACCGCTAAGTTTTCGATAGCAGTCCCCTTATACCCTGTATTATCAGGGTGGCGGTACTGTACCGGATATCTGTAACTTTTGACTAATGTGTGAGAAAAGGCCTTTACTTTTAAAGGGGAAAAAATTTGCAAAGACAATCCGAGTTATACGCACATGCAAAAATACAGGAAAAAAGTAGTTCCCAACAAAATGAATAACTATATTTTTTAACTCACAATAACAATATTATATCTACGAGTACATTTGACCCGGCGTAAAAAGTTGGTTTTTATACGAGAGACGTGAAGTTTGTTTTAGTTTTAGTTACTTTGGACCGTGCCGTTTCCAGCCACCTGCTATTAATGTGTTTTGTTTTGTTAATGGGTTTTGAAATAGAGCATATATTTACAAATATGTGAAACCATTAGGATTGCAATGGGGTAAACAGTTTATAATACAGGAGTGTTTGCTGTTTTTGGTTTTTAGAGTGCTGTATTCATAGCCATAGCCAAAAAGCTGTGATAGCCTAGTGGTTAGGACGACCGACTTCTAATCGGAGGTCGTGGGTTCGATCCCGGGGCACGTACCGTATCTTTTCGGAGTTATGTGCGTTTTAAGTATTTAAATATCACTTGCTTTAACGGTGAAGGAAAACATCGTGAGGAAACCTACATGCTTGAGAGTTCTCCATAATGTTCTCAAAGGTGTGTGAAGTCTGCCAATCCGCTTGGCCAGCGTGGTAGACTATGGCCAAAACCCTACTCACTCTGAGAAGGAGACCCGTGCTCTGTAGTGAGCCGGTAATGGGTTGATCATGATGATGATGATGATGAAACTAATCAACTTAGATGGAAGTTTTGAATAATAAAGTAGGTATACTCATTAATTCCATCAAATCCCTACCATGCTAATATTTTAAATGCAAAAGTAGCTTTTTCTATCTACCTGTCTGCCTGTTAATCCATCTGCCTGTTTGTCAGCCTGTCTGTGTTACTTTTTCACGGCCCAACCGCTGAAATAGTCGGAAACTTACATAGGATAATTTTTGTCCCGGATAGTCAAAAATTTCCCTTGGAATGAAAGTATTCAATGAGGTATAGGTACTATGCTGAAAAAGCAAACCAAAACCGATAAGAAGTAGCCAATTAAGTAAAATAAAAGAAAAGGTAAAAGAAAACAGTAAATGAACACATATCTATTACACAGATATTGCAAAAGTTAAATCGTAGCCACACTAAACCAAAGTCCAAAGTCAATAAAAAAGATCCATTTATACCAGAAAAAATCATACAGCCTTTCCATGTAGAGATCCGTCGGCGGAAAAAACTTCAGCACTTGAACAAAACTGCATATTTCACAGACGTCCCGCCTAGCGGAGGTTTAAAAGGCGAACCAGTCTCCATTACACTTTCATGTCCAGTGGAAGTAAATTCTATGGAACCGAAACGTTTGATGCTTTTTATCCTCTTTTTGCGTTCCCAATTTTTCTTTGCCGCGGGAATTCATCCGCGGATGTGTTATTGGGTACTTAGCGGCAAACGAAGTTTAGAAATGTTTTGTTTTTGGAATGATATACCTAATCCTTTTTCAAGCGGTGATAGCTTAGTTAAGACTTATGTCTCCATTTCGGGAAGATGGAGTTAGATTCTCTAACTTTTCGGAGTTAGCGTTTTAAGCAATTGAATATTGCTTTGATGGTAATGGAAAACATCGTGAGGTGCATGATTGAGAGTTCTCCGTTATGATCACAAAGGCGTGTGAAGTCTACCAAGCAAAACTCCTCCTATTGGTAATAATGATTGTGAACCGTTGATGATAAGGTAATGATAGTTAATGAAGGTGAATCGTTTTTCTCATCACACTCGATATTTATTGACGTTTGTTAGCAATTTTGAAGACCTCCCTGACACAGTGGTGAGCGCTGTGGTCTTATTGTGGGAGGTCCAGGATTCAAATCCCAGCAGTGGCAATTTGTAATTTTATAATTTCTAAATTGTCTCTGGTCTGGTCTGACGGAAGACTTCAGCCGTGGCTGGTTACCACCCACCGGCAAGGCCGTTAGGTTAGGTTAGACTGGTTAGTTAGGTTCCACCTTAGACTGCTTACCTAGATCTTCACTTAGTAGGTGAAATCGCAGTCAAGGGCTAACCTAAAGATGAATAAAAAAAAATCGGAGACTGTTACTAAATTTGTCACGACATTTTATATCATTTATACGTGTTTCGTTTGTTCCAGATTATGAAGCCCCGCATCGGGCGCGGCCTGGTTCGGGCGCTATGTGGAGCGTCGGCGTGTTTCTTCTCACCCAGATAGCTGTTTGCCAATTTACTACAGGTATAACCCCCGGCACGTAAGTCGAGCGGTGACCTTCAAGCAGTATGTATGTATGTATGTATGTGGCCGATTTTTGTATGAGATTCTGTGTGTACCACCGTAGCGCCTAAACTACTGGACCGTTTTGGACGAATGAGGTGTCTATTGATTCGTTGTAATGGTCCGGGTAATATAGGCTACATTTTATTTACGAAAAAAATCGAGAAGTGACCCCCGCGCGGCTTTCTAGATTTAGAATTAGTTTCGGTAATCACAAAACAGATGGCGCCACTAGCTGCTTGCCCCGCGCTTTTGCACATTAAATTATTATTAAATTATTAAGCGTAGTCGGGTTTTAGTTTACGAACTTTATACTTGTATTCGTAAAGTTTTACCACTTTCATAATACCTAATGAAACTATTCCATCCACAGACAACACAACATCACGATCTAGTCTACTTTTTAACCCCCGACGAAAAAACGACGGGGTGTTATAAGTTTGACATGTCTGTGTGTGTGTGTGTGTGTATGTGTGTGTGTGTGTGTGTGTGTGTGTCTGTCTGTTCCCCTGTAGCGCTCAAACGGGTGGTCTGATTTGAATGCAGTTTTTTTGTTTTAAAGGTGAATTAGTCGAGAGTGTTGTTAGCTATGTGTGATGAAAATCAATCCAATATGGCCGCCGCTACAAAATGGTGGATTACATATTTTTTCATAACTCCCTTAATATGGGTATCAAATGAAAGGGCTTGACTAGTAGAATTGCACTATGTAAATCCAAGATGGCCGCCGCCACAAAATGGCGAATATCGGGGGTTTTTTAAATTTTTAATTTAAACTTGTTATCTCGAGATCTCACGTGGAGGAAATCGCATCAGCTTTTCATTTATAAAGTTTCACCACTTTCATAAAACCTAATGAAACTATTCCACCCCCAGACAACACAACAACAACGGAAGAGGACCAAACAGTGACACCATACTACGCGCTCAGCACGGGCATCATACCCGCGCCTGTGATGCTCAGGCTGGGAAACTCCACCATCGACAGCACCAAGTCCTTCAAAGTGCCCCAACCGTCAACTCAACCTGATCAGAGACCTTTGACCGTTCAACCGAATCAAGTTAACCAAGTTAATCAAGTTAACCAAGTTAATCAAGTTAATCAAGTTAATCAAGTTAACCAGGTCAATGCGAACCTTGATATGGTGCCACATGTGGTTTCGGTGAAGAACACATATTTCGATCATGATAGACGATACGGGCCAACGTTCGAGGATACGCCTGAAGGGAACATAAGTAGGATAACAGTGCAGTTAGGTGACGACGCGCATTTGAACTGTCGGATCAGTCTGCTACAAGATAAGACGGTGAGTTTCGAAGTGTTTTTTCTAGAATTAAAGTAGTGGCATGCTACGATGACACGTGTGAAAAATTCACTAACCTTAACCAACTCGTGGCATGATATCCACGTGGAAATAACCTAACCTAACTAACGGGCTCCAACCAAGCCCCTTATAGCCGGCCATTCGCTCACCAGCCTAATCTGACGACATCGATCTCCTAACCATCATCAGGCAGACCAGCATTTGAACTGTCGCATTAGTCTTCTAAAAGATATAATAATACGGTAAGTTGGGAAGTATTCATTCTAAAATTAAATTAAGTGGCATGCCTCGATGACAGGATTTTGAAAAAACAGAAATCTATAGCTACAGTTATAGGTAGATTACTCTAGAAAACTTACTTAAAGTAGGTATAAAAGTTGTATAAGGGAGTGGGAACCGGAAATCCACAATTCCCTCTGGATTTGTGAAACACCAAAATTCACGCGGGCGAAGCCGCCGGCAGAAGCTAGTTGTTAATAAAATTCTTAATAAGAGCAACCACCGAGTGTCTTACTTGTTATTCTTGATTTGAACCACATTCCAAACCAGCAAGTAGATTTACTTTACGAAAGCACTTGAAAAAGTTTATTCGAATCTTTTCTATTCTCTAATACACCTAGTTATCTCAACAACTAGAAATATAGAAATTGTTGTCTAATTTTCCCAACTTACTAAGCAAGTTTCTGCCCGCGGTCACGACACAGCAATGGAGGTTTTAGTTACATCAGTATCAAGTTTAAAACTTGCCGTAGTATTCAAGGATTCTAAAAGATCTCAAGTCGTTGGGAAATCTAAGTCTCAAGTCGTTGGGAACTAGGTAAATTGCACAACTTTTACCAAGACTTGCGGATTTTAATCCTAACTATAAGAGGATCATACTTACCTACCAGAATATTTTTGAGATTTGCATATCGACTTGGAAGTTGGGATACGAATGCAAAGAATTCATATAAAAACTTAGCTCTTTAATAACCTATAAGTTATAAATCCTTATATTCAGTTCGCTTTTAAACCCCAACGCAAAAAGAGGGATGTTATAAGTTTCACCGTCATTTTTGTCTGTGTCTGTCTGTCCCGCCGTAGTTTTAAAACGGGTTTACCGATTTAAATGTGGTATTTTTATTTAAAAGAAATTTTTCTAGTGATGGTTCTTAGACATTTTTTATCAAAATCGGTTCTGCCATTTCAAAGTTATCAGCTCTTTTGTTAGCTGCGGTAAGGATCTTAGACGCATTATGGGTATATTTATACGGATTTGAATGCGTTTTTTTTTAGTACTTGGTAGAAACGTCATAGTGATCAAGGTTCTGACCATGTTCTGACATATGGAGCAGGAGCACAGAGTACCTACAGAGGGGAAGCTTCTAGTAAGCGGCCCGCTGTAGGTACACTCACACATATGCGCATGTTTGTCACCAACTGTACCGGTTAGTTGAACGAGCGCGCGTCCGTGAACCGTTGGTGAGTGTGTTTGTGTGAGTATACCTACAGCGGGCCGCTTGTGGAAGCTTCCCCTCTGTAGATTTACTACTCGTGTGGCAGGAGGGTGGGGGATGTCAGGTTTCCACACAGTTGGGGGGTTGTTTAAATTTTTAATTTACAGTTATTGATTCGGATTCAAGGGTAAACTCCACTACAGCCTTTTTAACGTCCCACAGCTAGGCAAAGGCCTCCTCTCTCATAGGAGAGAGGGATTTAGAGCTTAGACCCGCCACGCTGCCCCTACGCGGGTCGGCGGGCTTTAGACTATTGTCACATGATAGTGATAATAACCGGGACCGACTGCTTAACGTGCTCTCCGAGGCACGGGGGTGAAACACTGCCAACTACCAACTCCGGGCTCGCTCCAGTTTCTTGACAGATAAACCCAATACTAATTATTTGCTCGACCCGGGAATCGAACCCGGGACCTCGTGATCTGCAGTCGAATATGCTAACCACTAGACCAACGAGCAGCAAGGTTAAACTTGACAGCGAAAAATAATTGTAGACTCTCTTGGTCCTGTAGACAATAAATAATATTGTTCCACAGAGTCGAATCAATGAGAACAACGTCTCTTATGGATAGTCTTTATTAAAAGTAATAAAAGTATCGCTTAAGTATCGCAATATATCGCTAAATTGGAACGCGCTTGCCTAGAAAATGCCTAGAAAAATAAAAGTATAAGATGGAAAAAAAGGTTAATTTAACAAAATTCCGCGACATGATGTCTCTGTTTAGGTATTATCATGAATGTTTATTTGTACTCTTAATCCCATTCGCTCTTTCTTTTACACTTCTTGTTTCTTTAAAGGGTCGTTAAACTTGAAACACTGTTCTTTAACAATTGCGTCTATTGTTCTTAAGCCTTCTTTATACAGTTTAGTTTAGAATACAATTTAGTAGGTATATTACTTAGTGACATAAAAATTGGATAGTCCATAACTTTAACAGATGGCAATTCACTAGCTTTTGAAAGTTCTAAAACACATGTACCTACATGTATTTTCATAGTTTAACTTTATTGTGATCATTCACGACATAAAGAGCTTATTTTGCTGTTAAACATGACATGTTATTATTTTACATTTTAATTAACTCAAATTAACTCCGAAAATACACATTATTAAACTCCATTCGGCAATTACACCATCATAATAAATTAGGGTATTATCTCATAAAACATCTGCCTATTAAAATAAACGTAAATGAATATGCGTAGGGGAACAATGCCGAGCGATTGAGGTTGTGTTTCCATTGAAGTGCGGCGAAAATAAGGGTGTCTGTCCACTCAACCAGAGTGGAACGGAAACGTGCTTAGCATACCAATCAGATTATTTGTAAACACCGTGAAAATAACTGACTTTACAAGTATAAATTAAAAATTTAAAAAACCCGCAACATTCGATATTTTGAGGCGGTGGTTATCTTGGATTTGCATAGTGCTTTTCTACTAGTCAAGCCCTTTCATTTGATACCCATATTAAGGGAGTTGTGAAAAATATGAAATACGCCATTTTGTAGTGGCGGCCATCTTGGATCGATTTTCATCAAACACTCTCGATTAATTCACCTTTCAAACAAAAAAAACTGCATTCAAATCAGTTCACCCGTTTGAGCGCTACAGGGAAACAGACAGACACATACACACGCACGCACGCACGCACGCACGCACACACACACACACACTATTTTTTATGTATGTTTCCCGATTACTCAAAGACGCCTAGACCGATTTGGAAAGTTCTTCTTTTGTTTGAAAGGGCATAGGTACGTCCCGGAGAATCCCATGGTCATCAGGATAGGAACGTTAAATCACTAGGCGGCATGGTTTTGAAAATAGAGTGGTAACTAGCCACGTCTTAAGCCTCCCACCAGACCAGACCAGAGTCAATTTAGAAATTATAAAATCCCAAACAGAAACGGAGTCTAGGCATTATTCCTTGATTTATGGCTTATTAAATTCATAAATACTAAAACCATTCATAATACGAGATTACTCTTGTCTTCTTTCAGCTTATTAATGTTCTAATGCCTCTACCCGAATTACCATCTCGAGTAAGTATAGTGGACTATTAATTAAATAAGGCCTTAAAATATTTATTTAAATTCCAACATTACCGAACTTTAACATTCACGTAATGTTTACGATGTTTTATAAAGTTTCGCTAATTCACGCATTATTAATATTATGAATTCGAAAGCTTGCCTTCTATTATAATAATATACCTATATATATTTCGGAATGTTTCATCAAGTATAATTCGATAAACATCTTCTACTGGACGTTTATCGAAAAACTTGAGGTCTGGGCTACTGGATGCTTGTCTTATAAGGATTGCCAAAGGCCACGATTTTGTGCCGCTTGACTCAGTTGAGATCATCCGTCCACGTAGTAGGGGGTCTACCAACGCTTGTGTTTCCGGTGCGGGGTCGCTATTCAAGGACCTGGTAATCGCAGCATCTGTTAGTTTTTATTCATATTGATTTAGTTACAGACAAAACAAAAACTAAGTTGAAAAAGTAGCAGGCAACAGCTAACAATTTATATCTTCATAGCGCTATTTTCAAAATTAAATTAGGCGTTAATGTTTTAACTTGGCACTTTATTTTTAAACAATCCATTAGAGACCAGTGCTCATTTCTTTAAATATTGACATAACATTTCACTAAATCCAGAACGTATTTTATAGCAAAAGTCTAAGTATATACTCGAAGCTCCATAAATCTTTACATGGTTTTATCCATCCACAAGGGATTAATGTAGAGTGCATCACATTAATGTACTTACTGAAGCCGGATTTTATATCTGGTTTATATCTAGCTTACTTACGAAAAGTTCGACAACAATTTTAAAACGAAACGAAGGATTCAAGGTAACTTTAGGTCATACCACACCGCGACGTGTTGTATTATAAGTTACATATAGAAATATCCAAATCTGTGATATGCCATACATACAATTACATACATATGTATTTAAATGTAAATAGATAACACATTTATAATATTAGTAGGATTTCAGCTTCATTTTCGATTCATGTTTTCTGGTGCCGCCCCTAATAAACTTGGATTGGGAATTATTCAAGCTACAAAACCGTACCGCAGTAAAATAACATCTTTTTCTTATCTCAACAAGCACGAGCTAGAATAAATTCATGGAATCCTTTTGTAATCGCTCTTTGGAGAGTTCAAGCCAATTTTACACGGGGTTCGGAATAATTTCAGTAATTAACTGGAAGGATCTCAAACAATGAAGCTTTCAACCGTCATTGCGGATTTTGGAGAGCCACACCTTCCTAATAAAGATGGGAATATTTTTTTATTTCTTTACGTCGTATTTTTCACTGCTAAAGATTAGCGATCGCTACCATTGAGAGGAGTATACCTCGCGCATCCCATATGAACGAAATTTTATAGATCTCTAGAAACTAATATTTGTGTCTGTGGTTTGTCAGATTTACGAAATACTATATAGGTATTGTAAAAAGTTAAAAAGTTATTCGGGCTCAATATTTTCATATTAATAAGGTATTCGAGCCGGTGTTACTTTGAATCTTCGTTTGTATGAGATGCGTTCTAAAGCGTTCGAGAGAGACTTTTCTTAATCGCACAACGTCCCCAACATTGTTTTCTTGGGAATTTTTCTTATAGATACCTAGTTTTCTTGGGATAATCATATACATACGACGAACTCACAGTTCTTTCTTGGTTAGAATTGTTATAAGAAATAAAGTGTTTCAGCTTTTTAGGGTTCCGTACCTCAAAAGGAAAAAGCAACCCAACCCTCACTTTGTTGTCTGTCTGTCTGTCCATCTGTGGTGTCTGTCAAGAAAACCTATAGAGTACTTCCTGTTGACCTAGAAACATGAAATTTTGCAGCTAGTTAGGTCTTACAGCACAAGACGTAAAAAATCTGAAAATCGTGAATTTGTGATTACATCACAAAAAATAAATAAAATGTATTCATGAACATAGAATTAATTGGTATTTTCAATTTTCAAAGAAAGATAACCAAGTGAGGTATCATACCCTTTAATCTCCGAAGTTTAAATCAAAAATCATTCTAGATCATTAATTGTCTTATACTTGTAGTATTAGTAGTTTAAGTTTAGGTTAGTATTTAGTAGTTTTAAAACCGGCAATGTAGCGTGCACATCTCGGGGTCAATGCCCCACAAACGGAAAAAGTAAGTACCGTAGCGCGGCGGTCCGTCAGCAATAACTTTATGTATTTATGCGTCAGCTGATTGTATAACTTTAAAAAAATACAGGAAATCATATTTTTTTGCGTTTTTTTTTTAGTATCTTGTCAGTAATTATCACTAAGTACTATACCTGTCTTCGTTTCTGATAGCAGTCCCCTTACACCCGTTATAAGCTAAATGCCTTTCGGCATGCATCAGAATTTTTGCTGACACAATTTTCTGACAACATGTCAACATGATGACACATGTGACCAGCCTTAATAAAAAGGCCGTAATAGGAGCTCTCCTAAGAATATTAAATTCGAAATAGGGAGGTCAAATGTTAGACCATGTAGTTAGAGTTATCCTTCAGTTTGGTAGCGAAAACATTTTGCCGTCGTTGTTTTATTTTACTTCTGTGAACTACTAAATTAAACTTTGCCTTAATAAGTTAAACACAACAACTTTACTGTCCAACTGAGGAACTTAAATTCTCTTTGTCTCCGCCAAATGAGACGTCGTATTCGCAAACGTAAATACCTTGTTTCAAGTTGGGTATTTTTGTTTTTAGTATTTATTTTTACTTTTCGAATAAAAGTGTCGTAAGTTTTTCACTTCTTCTTTTTTTTTTATTGTATTTTAGCAAGATTCCTGTATTATGTTATCCATATCGAGGTGACCTAATTTAAGAATTTTAAAGGTTACGATTTTTATTCAACAGGAATAGGTTTAAACCTGTATTTTACTTAATTTAGTTTAAAGATTGTGTACAACAGAATAAGCCACTTATAATATGTCGTTTTCGTTTATTTTATGGCCAAAATCGATAAAAATGTATGATGATAGATGACGCTGCTAGTCCAATAATAGTTTTTAAAATACTATTAGTTGTAACGTAGGCTAGTGATAAAAGTCGATGTATGGCATCGGGTGATGACATAAAATGATGACATGGCTAATGATATTTAAGACCAATTCGCACATATCAGTGAAGCATCAGTGCTGGCACAGTTCCGGCACAGTGAAAAATGTTCTTTCATACATTCTCTATGAACGCGTTCACACCGTATCAGTGACAACGCAGTGTTTCAGTGTCAGTTCATAGAGAATGACATATTTTTCATTGTGCCGGAACTGCGCCGGCCACGGCACTGATGCTTCACCGATATGTGAATCGGCCTTTAAGATTGTTGAAGTAGACAATGGCTCCGTGTTTTAGTCCATTTAACATTTCTAGGTATCCTGGGTCCGGCGCAGAGGTAGAGATGACATACCGGAACTGCTGACAGTGGGAGCCGTGACCTACGCAGCTGACAGCAGGGTGTCAGTAGCGAAGCGGTACCCTGGGAACTGGAAGCTACTTGTCAGGGAGGTGAAGCCTGACGACGAAGGTGTATACGAGTGCCAGATATCAACACACCCCCCTAGAGTTAGCAGAACTTATCTACATGTGAACAGTAAGCAGGTTTATTTTTTGTCAGCAACTGACGTAATATTAGTATAAATAATAAATAATTAGTCTGTTTTATTTGTTCTATTTGTTTGCCTTCTTTGCAACCTATTAAGGGTAAGTAAGGATAAAATCAAAATAAAATTTGAATCAAAATTATTTTCTTATTATAATAATATTATTTAATTATTAGCAGATGCAGTTTTGCGACTTTTGCTAACATCACTTACAATTCGATATGTTAGCAACATTATTATATTTGTAAGTAGATAAAGTTAGTGGGAGTTGTAAATTTAAAAGCACTTGTAAAACTTTTTTAGAATACAAAACTTTTCTATTCTATTCTATTACACATGTGAGTAGCTAGAGATAGCGAGAGTTGTCAATACGTGCCTGTTAGCATTTTGTAAGGGTCACATTATAGCATATTTGCAATAAAAATTAATAACGCAGACTTCTCAGTTGGTGATCGACTGTACGATAGTATTTTTAACCCCCGACGCAAAAACGACGGGGTGTTATAAGTTTGACGTGTCTCTGTGTGTGTGTGTCTGTCTGTTCCCTTGTAGCGCTCAAACGGGTTAACCGATTTGAATGCGGTTTTTTTTTGTTGGAAAGGTGAATTAGTCGAGAGAGTTGTTAGTTATGTTTGATGAAAATTAATCCAAGATGGCCGCCGCTACAAAATGGCGGATTACATATTTTTTCACAACTCCCATAATATGGGTATCAAATGAAAGGGCTTGACTAGTAAAATAGCACTATGCAAATCCAAAATGGCCGCCGCCACAAAATGGCGAATGTCGGGGGTTTTTTAAATTTTTAATTTATACTTGCTACCATAGTTGTGCGGTAATAGGTACTATAATATAAGATTTTGAGAGCGGTGTAATATAGATAAGTGCCTAATTTATTTTAGCGCCACAAGACCTCTGTTGGTGATAAACAATTCGGTATTATGTTTATCATACTTGTGCGGTAATAGTTACTTTACGGTTTTGAGAGCGGTATAATAACAGCTACTTTACGAGTCTAATATATTTTTAGCGCCACAAGTGTGGGTAGTTGACGAAGCGGGCGGGCCGCTTCAAGAGAAATACTATGAAGCAGAGTCAACCCTCGCCTTGATGTGCAGAGCTCGCCACGTGGAGACGCCCGCGGTGCTCACCTGGCTGCATGAGGGGAGGGCGTTGAATGCTGACACCACGAGGGGAGGGATCAGGTACCTAATTGATATTGTATTTGCTACCTTTCCGTAGAACTACATCTTAATTAACCCGACAAAAAACGACGGGGTGTTATAAGTTTGACGTGTTTGTGTGTGTGTTTGTGTGTGTGTGTGTGTGTGTGTGTGTGTGTGTGTGTGTGTGTGTGTGTGTTTGTGTGTGTGTGTGTGTGTGTATCTGTCTGTTCCCCTGTAGCGCTCAAACGGGAGAACCGATTTAAATGCGGCTTTTTTTTTTTGAAAGGTGAATTAGTCCAGAGTGTTGTTAGCTATGTTTGAAGAAAATCGATCCGCTACAAAATGGCGGATTACATATTTTATCACAACGCCCTCAATATGGATATCAAATGAAAGGGCATGACTAGTAGAATAGCACTATGCAAATCCAAGATGGCCGCCACCACAAAATGGCGAATGTCGGGGGTTTTTTAAATTTTTAATTTATACTTGTATACAGATTTTTTAATGTATTTAACAGTTATACACACATATATGTGATGGCACAGGTAATACGCTAATCCGTACACGTCGCGTATACGGTCCAATGTGTTCCAAACGTTGATAGATGTTCCCGCATTCATCGCGAAAGGAGCTCAAATACATTTTCATATTACCCAGGCAGGTGATTTGAAAGGCGATACAGTGTGACGCCGCTAAACCTTTATGTGCGTGCGGGGAATAATATAAGATTATAAGTAAATAATGACTAGGTTTGCCTTTGTGCGATATATAACCTTTACAAATTAGCTTATCCTACTTCCTACTATCCTACTTCCTACTATAATATTATAAATGTGAAAGTGTGGATGTTTGTTACTCTATAACGTCGCAACTACAGAACCGATTTGGCTGAAATTTTGAATGAAGATAGATTATGCCCTGACTTAAAACATAGGCTTTTTATTCTGGAAAAATCCACAGTTCCCGCGGAATTTTGAAAAACCCGAAATCTATATCTACAGCTATAGGTAGATTACTATAGCAAACTTCATTGAAAGTAGGTATAAAGGTTAGAAAAGGGAGCGGAAACGGAAACGATTCCCTCAGGATTTGTGAAAAATCGAAATTCACGCGGGCAAAGCCGCGGGCAAAAGCTAGTAAGATATAACCGCAAACGTACAAGTCAATATTGTTGTTTTATCGGTGTGATGGGGTTTTGTACCATGGGCTAGCGATCGGTGACGCATCTACCTACGGACAGATTGACAGACAGCTGAGTGACACAGGACTCCCGTTTTGCCCTTTAGACACGAAACCCAAAAAAAAAATTAAAAAAAAAAACAAATAAAAATTAAAAATTAAACCACTTAAATTAACACCATTTATATCATTAGATAAATAGATAAGCGTAGCATCTAAAAATATATTTTTTTGCATGTTTATTTTAATACATTATGTAGTTACCTAATGTATGTGTATATTTAGTGGATTTTAGGGGTCATCCTAATTTCTTTTATTGGATCACATTTAACATTTAAATCTGAAACTCTAAGTTCGCTCTGAGTGCTAGGAGGAGGGACTAAGGAGGGCTAATCCGGTTTCAAAGGGTAAATCTTTTCATACCGCCTTTCCGTAGGAATGTGTCCCAGTATCGATATAACCTACGTTTACCTCTCAAAAGAGAGTGTATTATGAATTCATTTTAATAATACACCAAGCACTTTAACACAAATAGAGTAGGTACGATGTAATGTGACTGTGTCACATACGTGAACCTTTTCATAGACGTTAGGGTGAATTAGATTATAAATAACATATTATAACGTTTTAACCTTTATATTACGTATACAAGGTGATACCCGTCTTCGTCCGCGTGGATACTGGTTTTAAAAATCCCATTTTGTTTTTCCTAAGCTCCTTTGAGCTCATACCTTGCTAAAAACTGTATGGACGAAATTCAATTTTACATTTAATCCATTCAAAAAGCGTAAACCTGTTTACGTCACATTTCTGGTTCAACGTTGATAGATGACCCGTATTCACCTCAGGGGAAACTAAAAATTGAATTTTCATACAACACAAAGTGCCTGTATGAAAATTTATTCGATACGACAGTGTATCGTGTAATACAAAATTAAATATAATATGTACATAATATATAACTATCTTTACAAATAAATAAAATAGAAAAGATTGTCTGTGATTTCAAAATAACTGCCCCTTATTAAGCTCATAGGATTATCTGAATGATACTATATATTATGTATTTTAAATACACGTTTTTAATACTTGTGTCCGTTTGCTGTTAAACGGGTAAACTGATTGGATTTTCACAAGCGAATGAAAATAAATCATACAAGGAATAAACCATAGTCTGATTTTTTATTCAGTGGAATTCTGACAGTTGTCATTTAAAAATAGAATGAGTAATTTGTATGACAAACAGGGTTACCATCTGAAGTTCGATTTTACCCCAAACTAAAGTACCTGGAGTATATTTGTCAGGCATTTGTCATATCTACATGAGGCAATTGGTTTTTATTTATATAAGTTTTGTATTTATTATCTTTTTTGTGGGAACTGTTTTATCTTTGATAACATTAAGAATGCCTGACAGATACTTCAGGTACTTTATTTTGGGGTAAAATCGAACTTCAGGTTGTAACCCTGTTTTTCATACAAATAACACATTCTATTTTTTAACCACCGACGCAAAAATGACGGGGTGTGTAAGTTTCACGTGTCTGTCTGTTCCCCTGTAGCGCTCAATGGGTGAACCGATTTGAATGCGTTTTTTTTTTGTTTGAAAGGTGAATAATTAATCGAGAGTTTTGTTAGCTATGTTTGATGAAAATCGATCCAAGATGGCCGCCGCTACAAAATGGCGGATTACATAATTATTTATTCACAACTTCCTTAATAAGGGTATCAAATGAAAGGGCTTGACTAGTAGAATAGCACTATGCAGATCCAAGATGGCCGCCACCACAAAATGGCGAATGTCGGGGATTTTTTAAAATTTTTAATTTATACTTGTTAAATGGCAACTGTCAGAATTCCACCGAATTAAAAATCAGACTATAGACATCTGCGTGGCGACAGGCTTACGTATCGTTTTCACTTCTATAATATCTATTCTAAATTCTGTGGAATCACTGAAACTTTTTGAATTTGTTCAGGATATTTGGGATTATAAATAAATAATGACTTGGTGACCCTTTCCTCGTGATATGGCACATTTTTAGATTACTTTATAGCCCCAAAAATCAAATCTCGAATGTTCATACAGTACTTAACGGAGTAGCCACGTATTCCATTACAAAGCTCTTGACTGCAATCTCACCTGATGGTAAGTGATAATGCAGTCTAAGATGAAAGCGGGCTAACTTGCAAGAGGTATTTATACCCCTGTTCGGTTTCTTATGCAAGGCATCGTACCGGAACGCTAAATCGTTTGGCTTTGTTGTTAGGGTGGTAACCAGCCACGGCTGAAGCCTCCCACCAAACCAGACCAGAGACAATTTAGAAATTTTAAAATCCCTTTCCCCTGTACCGAACTCGAGCCCTCCGAAAGGGAGGTTTATTTCACGTCACATCTCATATCGCAATGTATTTCAGCTTCTTTTGCGGAGTGAAATGTGATCATTTATCAACGTTGGAACACATTGATCCGAAAACACGGCCTAAACAGATTTAGCCTCCTTTCACGGTGGTTTCACTGTAGACTTGAAATATTTTCGTTCGGATTTTGCTCGTAGCCAATATCAGCGCCGGCTAAATTATTAGTTTTTCTTTCCAACTTCCAATTTATTTTGTAAGTGCGCCAAGTAGAAAATTATAGTCGAGTTGATTATCCTCGCCTACATAAACCATGAAGATACATAAACATACATATGACCATACAAATAACATAATTATAAACAAATAAACATACAAACGCACCCGGGCACGCACCTCTAACTTTTCGGAGTTATGTATGTGCGTTTTAAGTATTTAAATATCACTTGCTTTAACGGTGAAGGAAAACATCGTGAGGAAACCTGCATGCCTGAGAGTTCTCCATAACGTTCTCAAAAGGTATGTGAAGTCTGCCAATCCGCTTGGCCAGCGTGGTAGACTATGGCCAAAACCCTTCTCACTCTGAGAGGAGACCCGTGCTCTGTAGTGAGCCGGTAATGGGTTGATCATGATGAAACATACAAACAATAATTGACAAACAACATATACAAAAACTGACGTGCGTAAGCGCGACGCGACGTTGCACTTTGGCGCAAGTGCTTTTTATTATTCTAAGATACACTTTTCCCCTTTTTGAGAAAGGGAAATAAAGAATAATTGAAGTATTTCGGTTTAATTTTTTTTTAATTATAGTTTATTTTATTTCAAATTTAGCTTTGATTATTTTTAAAAGAGCCCTCTCCATGGGAACGACAAATCGTTTGTGAGTGGAGTCTAAAACAGTGATTTCTACATTTAGAGAGCGAGACGTCTTCAGTAAAGAAGAGTACTAAAAATATATACATAAATAAATAATTAATTAATTTAATTAATTAATTTTGTTTGAGATATCATGATTTTTAGTGAAAAACGGCAAAGAAAAAATATGCAAATCTAGGTTTGGAATTACGCCTATTTTAGCAAATATTTGGCAATTCTTTACATGAACTAAAGACATTTGAAATTATTATGAAGTAATGTATGATATGACTTTGGTCGTTTTTCAATTTTCTAGTTTCTTATATAGTTTATTTACGCACGAAGTTGCCTAAAAATTTGCCCAAAAACTGTGATTTTTCAAGCGTCATAACTTTCAAAATAAATATAATTTTACTAATTTTTTATTTTATGGCATAGATAATGGAGATATAAATTGATGTCTGGCTTAATTTTAGATCTGTTGCTACAAATATTAGAATAATAGGCGTAATACGTTTGTATGGAGAAGCGCGTGAGGAGAGCTCCTTTTATTCAACTGACCTTAAATATCAATCACTACTTCTTTACGTATTTAAAGCACGTGAAGATTCCACTCGCGTGTTGTATAATTTGATGAGCTAATTACGTCGTTATTCTGGCTGGATCAGCCAAGATTAAACATTTGCGGTTGTAACGTAATTTATGACTTCACAATGTGAAGCTCGTTAAGTCATTGTTTATTTATAATCTCATTCGCGCCTCACAAAACGGTTGATTACTTTGCATAAGGAAATTAAGTACTTGGTTACAAATCTACACGATCGTAGAACGGGTCCAATTAGTTAATTTGGTATTTAACGCTTCTATTTATAAATAACTTTAGCTTCTGGATGCGCCCGCGTGAATTTCGGTTTTTCACAAATCCCGAGGGAATCGTGTATTTCCGGTTTCCGTTAAGTTGAGTTAATCTGTTAAGTCAGGGCATAGTCTATCTCCATTCAAAATTTCAGCCAAATCAGTTCATTCGTTGCGGCATTAAAGAGTAACAAACATACACCCAACACGATCATAAATACGACGTAAAATATACGTATATTATTATAGTTGATGCCAACTTTGGCAATTTACACAAGATTAAGAACTCTACTTATTAAAAGTATGCTGATAAAAAAAGGATATTATATAATTGAATAGTATAGAAATGATAAAAAAAGCGTGGATTTGTGCATGGTGGTGGACTCTTTCCAGCGATGCGCGAGAAGGCAATTCAATCAGCAGCAGCAGCAATTCAATCAGAGGTAGGTCTGGCAACACTGACCCCAAATGTCTTAAATCAGCTGTTCCGTTATTAATTTTAGTTTTTAATTAAATTTTAATTATATTTAATGCATAAAATATTGTAATTTAGTGTTATTTGTGATTAACTTATTGAATAAAGTGTCATTGTATACGCAATAGCCGAAATAACCTGGATAAATCAAGTATTGTGAGACTGTGACTTGTCGGAGGCCGAATTTCAAAAGTCCAACGACTTTTACCGAGGGAGTATTGTTTTCATTTCCTTATTTTTAACTAACAAATTCATCACTCCAACCCACATATCAGCCATATAATCTCGGCTCTGTCGAGATACGTCTGTCCACACACTGGCACAGACTTTCTCACTTTACTAGACTAATATTATGGAAGTAAAGTTGAAGAAAAAACTCGTACTGCCTCAGACAACATCAAAACCACAGTTGCAGACAGTTAAGCTAGATAACTAACACTTATTATAGCTAATCTCTAACACAGTAGGTACACTTAACTCCATCAGAGTACAAGTACCTAAGTATATGCAGTTAAATAAATTTTTGACATAATATTATGTATGTTATTATCCCACTAGCTTTTCACAACACATAAGTAATTTGTTTACAATATTTGTGCCTTAGCTCTTGTATAATTCAATTTAAAACATAGTAAATTATAAAATAATATTAACTTTTCTTTCCTATTTATCTTGATCTATCCCTCTGTCTAACATATTTCCTTTCTAGACTCAATAAGTGTCTATGTAGGACTTAATACTTGTCTATTTTCCTTCACTCACATATATTAATTGGTGTGTTTCAGGTGGTAAAAGATCTCATTATCACCCACAATGCAAACTAGACGGGCAGCAGCTCTAGAACAACAGCAAAAACTCAAACATGCCCTACAGGAGCTTGAATCGCTGAAACAGCTGAACAAACAATTATTGAAGGAACAAGAAGACAGTGAAGATGAACTTAGAGTCATTATTGCCAGGAATTCACAATTGAAGACCGAACTGGCTAACCTGAACAGCGCTCACACTCTGGTGCTAGCGGAACGTGACCAGCTTCAGGAGGCAGTTGGCTCATTCGATCAGTGCATTGTAACATATGAAGAGGCACTGGGAAAGATCTCTGTGTTGGAACATGAACTGAGCAGATCTCAAAAAACCATTGACGACCTTCAGTCACAAATAAACAGTTATGAAATGCAACAAACAAATAATTTATATAACGAACTGCTCGGTTCATCCTCAACGGCACCAGTGATCACCATTGACCTGACTTGCGACAGCCCTTGTACTACCAAAAAGACACAATCAGAATTTATTCATTTTAGTAGTCATAAAAAAATTAAAAAATATTTAAGAATTGGCAAAATAATATATAAAACCAAAAAATTAATTAAAACATACAAATCAAATAAAGTGTTGAGAAAAGAACGTTCAGATTTGTTGAATAAACTTAATTCATGTTGTTCATCACTGCAGGAAGTCAGAGAACAATATGAAACTGACGTTCATTGCCTTAATAATGAAATTTTGAGATTGGAAAATTCATTGAAACATGTTTCATATGAGTATGAGCTGTCGCAAAAACAGATTGGTGAGCAAATACTGGCTGCTGATGAATTGTTAGCCCTAAGCAAATATAATATGGATCGGTTTGACTCACTGGTAAATAAATGCCAGTGTTCAGATAGCGTTCCTCTAGATGTGCCCGGGGACGGTCAATACACACATATTCAAAAAGTCCATAAAAATCAAAATGATGTTTCACATTCACGACAACGTAGAACTTTTGTTGTGTCTGATGAGTTCGGAAAAGACTTTGGCTGTCTACTTAGTAACAAATTACAACAACAGGTATTTAACATATGCAACCCCGGGGCTCCATATGAGCATATAATTAAAAATATTAAGGAGGGTTGTTTAGACAGGCACAGTACAGTTGTTCTGTTAATAGGGAATAGTCTGCGACTATCCAAAAAAGAAATTCTAAAAAGTTTTGAGTATTTATTAAACATTCAAAGAAAGTCAGACTGCAAATTTATACTTTGTGCTTTTCCCTACTCAGACACTTTGACCCCGGCACAAAATAAATATGTTTACAAGCTCAATGGGCTCTTGTATAATTTAACTTTTGGTCATAGAGAATCTTTCCATTTCTTTAATACAAATAAATTTATTAAAAATTTTAAATTGACAAGAGATACTATGTATCTGCCCGCTAGATATAGAAAACAAATAGCTACATTAGTAGCTTGTAATATACAGGATTCGGCTACTTTAAGCTTGACTGCCAATGGTACATGTTGTACAAATGACATTGACATAATTAGTAATAGTACTAATTCCAGTATTTTGACATTGATTGACAATGGTACATGTTGTACAAATAATATAGATTTAATTAATAATAGTAGTAATCCAGGTTTATTGACCTTAGAAGTTAACTCTTGTTGTACTGAAAATACTTGTACAAATTTAAACTAGGAAATAAGACAACAGATAAGCAATGTAAAATTCATCTTGTGCATCAAAATATACAGGGCTTATCTGGCAAAGAACATGAGGTTGAACTTTTCATTAAAGAATTCGATATTGACATCTTATGCCTCACTGAGCATTGGCTCAATAATTATCAATTAATTGTACATCTACAAAATTACTCTCTGTCAAGTGCGTTCTCAAGAAAAACGGCTATACGCGGGGGATCTTTAATAATGATGCGAAACAATATCAATTACAAAGAACGAAAAGACATTGTTAGCCTTTCTCTTGAACGCATTACTGAGCTGTCTTGTGTTGAGCTGGAGCGATATATTATAGTTTGCGTGTACCGTCCTCCCACAGGTGACTTTGTGCTCTTTGAGGATATCATGGAGGAGGTTCTAAGGAGGATATGTAGGTCATCAAAAAAAATAATAATTTGTGGAGATTTTAATATTGATATTTTGCTCCACACTCCTTTTACGGGTAGACTGCTAAATCTTTTTAGAAGCTTTAATTTAGAGAATATTTTTGTTGAACCTACAAGAATAACTGCGAACACAGCTACTTGTATTGACAACATTTTCTGTGATTGTAAAATCATCGAAAAATCAATTATCAGTAATCTAAGATCTGATCACTGCGGACAAATGATATCTGTTCCTAGTAGTGAACAGAATAAAGCAAAAGTAATAAAATATAGGCCAGTTACCACTAAAAAAGTAAGGCAATTCAAACATACTATCTCAACTATATTACCGACACTTGACCTTACGCAGGATGATCCGGATGAACTTTATAGCACGTTTTTTGATGTAATAAACACTCAATTTACCTCCATCTTTAAAATCATAGAAAAACGATTGTTTAAAAATCTTAAATTTAGTGACTGGGCAACTGTTGGCATTTATAAAAGTCGAAACAAGTTGTTTGACCTGTATGCAGAAAAACAATATAATTATACCCCCGCGTTTATTGAATACGTAAGAAATTATTCCAAATTGTTTCGAAATGTTTGCATACAGGCAAAATCTCTTTATATAAGACAGAAAATCATGAATTCTGATAATAAAATAAAAGCAACTTGGGATATCATCAGTGATGAAATGGGGAAACATAAAGTACATACTAATAAACTGGAGTTAAAAATTAATAATCATATTATTGACTCTGATATAGAGATAGCAAATACTTTTGAGAACTTCTTCCAAAATATTCCAGTTACCACGACTAATTCCCTGAATTCCTCGCCAACAGAAGCCTATAATATCCTGAGGGGCAATGTTTCTGAGTGCAATGTATTATTTCGATTTAAATACGTAACCCCATATGATATTATCAAAACATTTAAATCTTTGCAACACAAAAAAACAGGAGATTTATGGGGAATATCAGTAAAAATAATTCACAATATTATTGATGTTATTGCGCCATATCTTGCTGTAATTTTTAACAAGTCCATAGATTCGGGATCATTTCCCGACCTCATGAAATGTAGTAAATTGATACCTCTGTTTAAGTCGGGAAGTAAAACTGATCCAAATAACTATAGGCCGATTTCAATTCTACCAACTCTCAGCAAGATATTTGAAAAAATAATGCTCAACCAACTGCTCCTGCACTTTAATTTAAATAAATTACTTCACTCTGAGCAGTATGGTTTTACTAAGGGTCGTTCAACAACCGATGCGGCCGCAAGGCTGTTACGGCACATTTTCGATGCTTGGGAAAAGTCACAGAATGCCATTGGTATCTTCTGTGATTTGTCAAAAGCATTTGATTGCGTTGAGCACGAGACTCTTTTACGAAAATTAGGCCACTATGGTATTAAAGAATCTGCACTCAGTCTCATTGCGTCTTATCTCGGTGATCGTATACAAAGGGTATGCATCAATGATGTTAAGTCATCCGGATCAGCCTCAGTAATGGGTGTCCCCCAAGGCTCTATTCTAGGTCCATTCATGTTTCTGGTTTATATTAATGACTTACCACATTTCGTCAAAAATGCTTGCGATATTGTACTATTTGCTGATGATACGTCTTTAATTTTTAAAGTCGATAGAACTAAAGACAATTTTGACGATGTAAATAATACTTTATCTCAAGTTTCACACTGGTTTACTATAAATAATCTACTTTTAAATGCTAAAAAAACCAAGTGTGTCGAGTTTTTATTGCCCAATACAAGGATTACTAGCAACAATTTAAAGATAAGTGGTCAGCCATTGAAAACTGAGAACACAACTGTGTTCTTGGGAATAACCCTAGATGCAAAGCTTCAATGGGGCACCCATATAGCAACACTTGCTGGCAAGCTTAGCTCTGCTGCTTACGCTGTTAGGAAGATTCGACAGTTAACAGACGTAGAAACTGCAAAAGTAGTTTATTTTGCATATTTCCATAGTATTATGTCGTATGGAATCTTACTATGGGGTAAAGCAGCTGATATTGGAAAAATTTTCGTTTTACAAAAAAGGGCAATTCGCGCAATTTATAATTTAAAACCGCGGGATTCCCTTCGAGAGAAATTTAAAGAAATAGGTATTCTTACAGTAGCTTCTCAATATATTTATAACAACATAATTTTTGTTAATCAAAACATTCACAGTTACAATAAAAAGTGTGAATTACACGATAGGCGGTTAAGAAATAGAGATGGACTAGTGATTCCTCGATTACGCCTCAAAAAGGTCCAAAGGTCGTTTGTGGGAATGGGCGTAATGTTCTATAACAAAATTCCACAACAAATCTTAGATTTGCCTTTACACAAGTTTAAGAATTCTATTAAAAGTGTGCTCATGAAAAAAGCATATTATACAATTGAAGATTATATAAATGATAAAAAAGCATGGATTTAATTTATTCGCTTTATACGCTATTATAACTTGAGGAGTATTCGATTATTGGTGTTCAATTCGATGCTTTAATCATGGGTAGCCTAAGTATGTCACGCTCTCTTTAAACATTTCTGTGGTGGTGTCGTGTGGTGCGGGTTGTTACGTTCCCTCAAATATGGTTGAGCGAAGCAATGGCTGGATCATGCGTCATGCTTGTGAACGGGTGCCGCCGTCGGAAATGGGGCTACTTTTGTCTGCCCTTCTTAACGTGTAGAATTGTAAGCACCATTCCGAACCAGTGGTAGATTCATTTGTCGATTCAAAAGCACTTGTAAAAGTTTATCCGAATAAAAAATATGTCTTA
Organism: Melanargia galathea; assembly: GCA_920104075.1. NCBI lineage: Eukaryota > Metazoa > Arthropoda > Insecta > Lepidoptera > Nymphalidae > Melanargia > Melanargia galathea. Next base: position 17,474,109 of record OV049874.1, on the reverse strand, counting down.
GACTTGCCTTTACACAAGTTTAAGAACTTTCTTAAAAGTATGCTCATAAAAAAAGCTTATTATACAACTGAAGATTATATAAACGATAAAAAAGCTTGGATTTAACTCGTTCCAGCAATGCGCGAGACGGCATTTCAATCATGTACATTAATAATAATAATTGTTATAATGTTATTTTTAAAAAGAGCAACCGCCGAGTTTCTTACAGGTTCTTCTCGGCTGGAACTGCATTCCGAACCTGTGGTAGACTCAATCGACGATTCAAAAGCACTTGTAAAAGTTTATTTGAATAAAAAACTTTTCTATTCTATTCTATTCTATTCTATTCAATCATGTGCAAAAAAAAAAAAAACAAATAACATAACATAAAATAATTATTTTGTTATTTTTTTTTTTAGTTACAAAGGAGCAATCGCCGAGTTTCTTGCTGGTTCTTCTCGGCAGAAACGGCACTCCGAACCAGTAGATTCAATCGACAATTTAAAAGCATTTGTAAAAGTTTATTTGAATAAAAAACGTTTCTATTGTACCTTTTCAATTTTTTTTATCAAAGCACGTAGAGAACAACGAAGAAAAGTATAACATGCGATCAGCTTGATGTAAATTTGCTATAATATTAACGATGAATCGATTGTATTTTTATTTCCTCGTTCGAATATTTGATGAAAATTCCGAATTTCAAGAAGCACTTAGCTTTCATTTCCAAACAAACAGGATGCTTAAATCGATAAGCCGCCATTCGAAAGTCGCCTAATGGGATTATTTTTAATGGAATTAAGACGATATTTTTCAATAATGTCCTCTTATACTGAGCCCCAATTACCAAGCGAAACAAGAACATTGTTATTAAGGGTATCTTTTTTAAAACTCGACGCAAAAACGACGGGGTGTTATGAGTTTGATGTGTCTGTGTGTGTGTGTGTGTGTGTGTGTGTGTGTGTGTTGTGTGTGTTTTGTGTGTGTTTGCCTGTGGCATCGTAGCTCCCGAACGTGTAGAACCGATTTTGATTTTTGACGTGATAACGTCTCATAAACCGATGAACGCCGGCCGCACGCACGTAAAAGCATGACTCATTGTCACGTGCCCCGTAGTCGAGCGTGCAAGCGAGAGCGCAGAATAAGCGATAGAGGGGCAATGTTAGCCGAGCGTGCAAGCGAGAGCGTGGAACAAGCGATAGAGAGGCAATGTTTTCATTATGACGTTATCGCGTAAAATTATCGTCCGTAAACCGACTTTACAGACAATCAAGTTTTTTTGTTTGAAAGGTGAATTAGTCGGGAGTGTTCTTAGCTATGTTTGATGAAAATCAGTACGATGGCCGCCGCCACAAAATGGGGGATTACATATTTTTGACAACTCCCTAAATATGGGTATCAAATGAAAGGGCTTGACTAGTAGAATCAGTAGAATACACTATGATAAATTTCAAATCCAAGATGACTGTCACTACAAAATGACGAATGTCGGGGGATTTTTAATTTTTAATGTATACTAATTGTTTCTTGCAGTGTAAAAACAGAGCAAGTCCCCGGCGGTGCAGACAGCGTGCTCCGGTTAGCACGCGTGAATGGTAGCGACGCTGGGAACTACACGTGCGCTGTGCGGGGAGCACGGCCCCACACCGTCTCAGTTCATGTGCTCAATGGTAATGTGTTTTATTACTGTTTATTATTTACTCTTTTAAGACATAGGTGGTGTCAGCGTGCTCCGGTAAGCACGTGTGAATAGCAACGACGCGAGAACTACACTTGTGCTGACCCCTCACCGTCTATTCATGTACTCAATCATGGTTAACAATTACGTTTATATTGTGTTCCATGGTAATGAGTTTATAACTATTTACTATATTTTACTCTTATAAGACAGATGTACCTACTGACAGAGTGCAGCAAGACGTACAAACTATGTGCTCGGGTGAGCACGTGTGAACACTAGGTAATGAAATTAAAAAAAAAAAGTGTCAATGATTCCGGCGCAGCATTTGAAGTTCTAATTAAAATTGAATTCTGCAAATACTTAAAAAGACTTACGCCATTCTCATAGCAAGCTTACGTCACAAAAACCTAATAGATATTGAGGCTCAGGCTAGGAAATTAACCATAATCTTTCAAACAGAAATCTAGATTATATTATTATTTCAAAATCATTTTAAAATTACCCACTCCAGCTAATAAAAGATTGGAGCGAAGAATTTAGAATAAGGCCTAGGCCGCACTGCGAAATTTATTCGCGCAAGTTTTTTCGCAAAATTCTGTAACATATGGGAATGTATGAAGCTGCACGCACATGCGATTTAAAATTCGCGAGAAAAATATATTAAAATGCGGAATATAAACCGCGCGAATAAAATTCACGCGAATAATTTTCGCAGTGCGGCCCCGCTCTAAGCCTAGCTACGTAACTAACTGTATATAAAGAAATAAGTGAAGAAAGAGTAGCGTCGAAATTGTGTCAACAACTTGTGTTCCTGAAACTAACCGGGTTTCTTCGTATTTTCTTCATTGTTTGTAGTGGGTACAAAACAGCTCAACCTAAAGGAAAAAGTGAGATGATGGTTAAGTTAGAAATTAGCTGCTTCTTTTTTCGACTGTGCGACTAGTAAGTATGTTACGAGTACGTTTTGCACGCGTATCTGAATATACTTATCTACATCTTCTATATCTATATTAATACTAGCCGACCCCCGCGACTTCGTCCGCCTGGATATAGGTTTTATATAGGATCGGATTGGATTCCATAATCCTTTTTTGTACCTAAACTAAATGTAGCCTAAGTTACTCCTTATAACATCACCTATCTGCCATTGAAAGTTCCATCAAAATTGATCCAGCCGTTTCGGTAATTAGCTGGAGCAAATAGACAGACCGACAAACATAAATTTAAACGCACGCCAGTTTAAAATAACCAGTAACTGGATCTGTTACAGTTTTATTATATTATATATATAATATATATATATAATATATATATAATATAATAAAACTGTAACAGATCCAATTCTGTACATTGAAGATATTTTGAAAATTTCTTTTGGAGGGCACTCTATAATCGATACTGAAGCCAAAACTGTAATTTTTTTCATTTTTGTCTGTCTGTCTGTCTGTCTGTCTGTCTGTCTGTCTGTCTGTCTGTCTGTCTGTCTGTCTGTCTGTCTGTATCTTGGCCGCGCATCGCGCCGAAACTACTGAATGGATTCGAATGAAACTTGGTGCGATTTGAGTTTATACTCCGAGGTAGGACATAGGATACTTTTTATCCCGAAATTCAGCACGGTTCCCTTGGGAGAGGGGATGAAATTTAAAACGTGTATTTAGCTGTAATTCATTAACGCGTTGTTCGATTTCACTCATTCTTTTTTTGTTAGAAAGGTAGTACTTTATATATTGTCCCGTAAATATTTCAAGGTCATAGGTTTGTTAGTTCAGAAATAACAGACATTTATTGGGTTCAAATAACATGGGACCCGGATCTTAGTACGTACGGCTTATTTTAAACTGGCGTGCGTTTAAATTTATGTTTGTCGGTATGTCTATTTGTTTCAACTAATCTCAGAAACGGCTGGATCGATTTTAACGGAACTTTCAATGGCAGATAGGTGTTGTTATAAGGAGTAACTTAGGCTATATTTAGTTTAAGTACATAAAAGAATTATGGGATCCGTTCCGATCCTATATAAAACCTATAAACACGCGAACGAAGTCGCGGGGGTCAGCTAGTACATACATATGTGTGAAATTCTTTATAATATAATCTTTTTAGGATTCCATACTCAAAGAGTAAAAACGGAGCCGTATTAATGTCACTCTGCTGTCTGTCCGTCCGCCGGTCACAGGTCTCTAGCTCGTAGACAAATTGAGTTAAAAATCTGAAATTTTGCTATTTGATGTAGAAAGTTAACCCAAAACCAAATATTGAATTAGGAATTGAATTATATTATTTTTCGGGGGGGCTCCGATACATGAAAAAGGAGTACAGCAGAGTGATATTAATAGGGCTCCGTTTTTACCCTTTGGATACGGAATCCGAAAAATCATCAGAATCGATTCATTGGTTTTTGAAATAATCGCGAACATAATACATAAGTACCTATATACATACGGTTCGAATACAGAACCTCCTTTTTTGAAGTCGTTTAAGAACAGCGCTCGAATGGCCGCGTTCGAGCCACAAGAAAATGTATGAAAAATCTCTTCCGCGACTTGTCCGGCCACTAGTCGTGGTCACTAGTGGCCCAGTCTGCGGGGGCTGTTAAAGAGATAATTGTAACAGATTTAGAATGTCACCCCTTTTCCAGCCGAGTGGAAATATGCAAATGACAAAGCGCCTGAGGCAGTCATATATATGTTACAGCCAAAGTAATTAATTAGCTTTTATTCATAATGACTGGCAATTATAAATAATAGCTAAATTGTCCAGATATTATTCATAATATCATGTCAAACCAGACATTATTCATAATAGCAGATGAACGTTGGTCAAAATGATAAATACGGCCCGCCTTGCTTCCCCTCCCGTATCTCATTCCTTTGTGGTGTGGCGTGATCACCACGATCTCGTAATCTAAACTACCCTATCCTAACCTAACCTAACCTAACCTAGCCTAAAATTCCTGATGTAGACCGTGCCAAAGCTGATGATAGAAACATTATATGCATAGCTGTTGTAATTTCTCCGGAGACACCTCAGAAGATAAGTACCTCACGAAAATAAGTATTATTATTGAACTAGTGGATGCGTGCCACTTACAGAAGCTAGGTTAGGTTAGGTTAGAACATAAATATTGAGCACTTAGGTTCTATTGGATCCTAGGTAGAATGTGGTCCAAAACGAAATCTGAGCACCCCAACCGAAAGCAATAAGTCGGTTAAATTCAAACAGTTACCTAATTAATTTTGAAAAAAAAAATCGTATGGTTGCGTTTTGGCCTTGTATATATTGGAACGATGCACGCGCGCGTCCACGTTACAAAATATATACTAGTAGTACACAAAATTCGTGTATACTTTGTAGTACAAAATTTGAAAACTGCATTACAATGTATACATAAGCAGAATCCTATGGGTGCATTCTGGCTATGTATATTATGTAAATACGCGCCCCCGCCCGCCGTGGAAAATCCTAGGCACCCGCGCGAGCCGTAGCGGATGAGGCAGGTCGCCGAAGGCGACCAGCAAGCCGAAGCTGCGGTGGTGAGCGTGGGTGCCTGGGCTTTGCTACGCAACCTGGGCGATGGGGCTGCACTTCCCCCAGCGCCGAAGCTGTTGCAGAAGTAACTATGTTTTTGGGTGGTATAAACTGTTTATTTGACGTTATATTTTGCAATATCTGGTGATCAGTTAAACATAAGTCCTTGTTTTGTTACTTTATCCAAGTCTTCAAAGATATTATATAAAATAGCTGAATATATTATAATTATAATAGCTAGATAATTTTAATAATTCTGAGTCAATTATTACTTTATCCAAATTGAGTAGATAATATTTATAATGGCTGGATAGTATACATAATATCCTTATTTATTACTTTGGCTGTAACATATACATGTGATCTCAAATTTGCGAAAAATGCGAATTTCATTTCGGGTTTCAGCTTCAGCGTTCGAAAGTCACGTATGGTCGCGCTCTTTACAAACGATATGAACTTGTATATCCATTTTTCGACGGGCTTTCAAATATATTTTTGCGAGGAGCTTTCAAAATGCAATTTTCGTATTGACAGGTACAAACGTGTGAAATACTTTTGATTTGTGAATGCGCATTTTTCAGCATCAAAGAGAAATACTTTATAGTGTAACACGTTCCTATATGGTAGGTGTTATTCTGGAAAGAATATTGGCTTCGTTTTAAACTCCTCATATTTTGCTTTCGCTTCCGACTAAGCATGAACTTTATGCAATGTTCTTCGCTTTTCAGGGGCGAAAACGATACTGGTTTTTAACCGACTTCAAAAAAGGAGGGTCTGTATTAGACCCGTATGTATGTATGTATATATGTATGTATGTATGTATGTATGTATGTATGTATGTATGTATGTATGTATGTATGTATGTATGTATGTATGTATCGTAATCTACATCCTTTCAGGAAGGTTTGAATATATGTATTTGTATGTATATAACACACCGAGTTGTCATTCTTATGTACGAAGTTATAAGCATAAATGTACACATTATGTCACTGTATGTACATAGGTATAGGGGGTTGAAAGTTTGTATGAGATTTATATGAATCCACGTGGACGAAGTCGCGGGCATTAGCTAATTTATTAAAGCGCATGGCGCTATGCTATCTTTGTGGCATACAGTTGGACAAAATCACTTAACTGTAGAATTGCTCTTAGTCATGAAACCGCAAATGACTGTAGAAACTATTCGCTAATAAAGTTTTTGTTTCAAAGAAATCTCTCGACACTCTTTCTTGATTAAAAGTGCGCTATTGTTTACGTGAGAAATATAAGCGAAGTACTTTCACGTAGGAAAAAGTTAAAGTCACGTGTGTGAAGTGAGAAATAAATAATGAAACAACATTTATATGCTATATAACATATTTTATATATTATGTTAAATGTTAAGACAGATAATGTAAGAGTGCTTAGTCTAAGTTTGAAGCGCTCCAAAACTAAAAGTATGCTAGAAGTACTATTGATCGAATTACAAATGACTTCAGAGCAAAATGAACCCAATTACTCTTATTTTAGGTCCATTTTACTCTGAAATCATGGTGATTCGATCAATAGTATACTTATAGTATTCTAAAATGTATATGTAATACAAAATGAACCCAAAGACTCTTATTTTAAAGTCGTAATTCAATACTTCGATTATTTATTTTACAATGTGAAGAAAATTGGGGCGCTGGCTGTCAACGAATGCTGAATGTAGTGGCGAACTGAAACCTTAAAATAAGCTTCTTTAGGTTCATTTTCGTCTGAAGTCATGGTGTTTCGGTCGTATTTAGTAAGTCTTCGAGCTGTGCAACCTGAGACTAAGCATACTGAAGCCTATTTTTACACGTGTGTGCTGTTCGAAATTCGAACATATACCTACTAACGAGTGCTGAGCAATGTTTTGTATGTATTTACTTGACAACTGAGCACGATGGGAGCATGGCTGTCGACTTCACTTGATCCGTATTCCATCTTGCTTGCCTCTGCCTCCTAGGTCTACTAGTTAGCATATTCGACTGCAGATCACGAGGCCCCGGGTTCGATTCCCGCGTCGGGTAAATTATTGATAGGATTGGTTTTTTCTGTCAAGAAAATCTCAGTGTCAGCCCGGAGTTGGTAGTTAGCGGTGGTTCACCCCCGCGCCTCTCGGAGAGCACTTTAAGCAGTCAGTCTCGATTATTATTACTATCATGTGACAATAGCCGTTAACGTCCGCCAAACCACATTGGAGCAGCGTGGCGGGTCTAAGCTCTAAATCCCTTTCTCCTATGAGAGAGGAAGCCTGTGCCCAGCAGTGGGATGTAAAAAGACTGTAGTGGTGCTGGTGGTGGATTCCGTCTCAACTTCTATTTGGTCCGAGTGTGATTTTATGTATAAGAAAATTAGGAACAAGATCTCTTAGGACAGTTTGAAGAACCGATAGACGTTGGGGTTCTAAGGTACTGGAATAACGGCCATTTTTTAGAGCGAGTTTTAACGCACAAACTTGCACGTTTACGTGGTAAAACATTTGAGCCAACACGTACCTACTCGCGTGAAAGTTACGGCAATATTTTCATAAAATAGTGTCGTAAGCTGCAGTTACATTAGAGGTTATGACGTCATCTGCTGCCAACATAATGACGCTCGTATACATGACGGAGAAGGCTTTTGACTGTAATATGCGGGGAATATTGTTCGGTCCAAAATACGAGTAGGCCCAGTAAATTCTCACCATCAACAAATAAGGGCACTTGAGAATTAGCATTGAACTATAGTATAGGTATACACGAGCAAGATGTTGTAAACACGTGCGTGTTTATTTTTAACCCCCGACGAAAAAACGACGGGGTGTTATAAGTTTCACGTGTCTGTGTGTATGTGTGTGTGTGTGTGTGTGTGTGTGTGTGTGTGTGTGTGTGTCTGTCTGTTCCCCTGTGGCGCTCAAACGCGTGGGCCGATTTGAATGCGGTTTTTTTTTGTTTGAAAGGTGAATTAGTCGAGAGTGTTGTTAGCTATGTTTGATGAAAATCGATTCAAGATGGCCGCCGCTACAAAATGGCGGATTACATATTTTATCACAACACCCTCAATATGGGTATCAAATGAAAGGGCTTGACTAGCAGAATAGCACTATTGCAAATTCAAGATGGCCGCCGCCACAAAATGGCGAATGTCGGGGGTTTTTTAAATTTTCAATTTATACTTGTTGTATGTAGCCTGTCATTCAGGTTATATACTAAGAATATTTTCTGAATATGCTGTGAAGTGAAATATATCCTATTTCATTATCATTAACTAGGTTATTATGAGACTCAATATAGTACAGTACTTACCTAACAATTATTTATTATTTACCTGAACCGGGAATCGAACCCGGGACCTCGTGATCTGCAGTCGAATATTAATCACTAGACCAACGAGGCAGTTATTATGTCAGACAAACTCAAACTGAAACTCGAATTTATTTCTAACGATATCATCGCAGTTCTAGAGCATTCCACTCCACGGTAAAGAACTATACTCATGTACAATTGTACAGTAATAATTTAGCCCACTAATGCCTTCCATTTGTTACAGCAGAGAGTCTCGCAGAGCTGCACGCCGGGGCGAAATCAGCTCACCCGTCGTTGAGAACGATTGTAACGTTATTTGTTATAACGTTATTTATTTCACAACCGTTAATATCAACCGCGATTACGTTCGCGCGTCTAGCACGTAGCACTAGGGCCCAAGGTCGATCGAAGAAACATTGTAATAATAATAATTGTAACGTTATGTTGTTACCTACGTGATAACGTGTAAATATTTTAAAGAGATATTATTGAATATTACGATCATATTATAATATAATAATAGTTACTTGGAAATAAAATTTCATTATATAAAACTGGTTGGTGTTTTATTTAAAACCTTCTTAATTCCATAACTAAGTCTTTCAGACTTCATAATTGATTTTCGAAGTTCTACAGAATGTTGTATCACTTACATAAGTTTGAAGAACTTGCTAAGTACCTAATCCAACTATGAGAAGTGTATGGAAATTCAGTAACCAAAGGATCTATTATAACATTTCACGTCGTTAACTAAACATAAATCTGTCTTACTGTTATGTAATACGAGTATAAAGATTTCAAATCATGTCATTTTCTACAAGTGTAAATTGAAAATTTAAAAAACCCCCGACATTCGCCATTTAGTGGCGGCGGCCATCTTGAATTTGCAATAGTGCTATTCTACTAGTCAAGCCCTTTCATTTGATACCCATATCAAGGGAGTTGTGAAAAAATATATCATCCGCCATTTTGTAGCGGCGGCCATCTTGGACCGATTTTCATCAAACATAGCTAAGAACACTCTCGACTAATTCACCTTTCAAACAAAAAAAACCGCATTCAAATCGGTCCACCCGTTTGAGCGCCACAGGGGAACAGACAGACACACACACACACACACACACACACACACAGACACGTCAAACTTATAACACCCCGTCGTTTTTGCGTCGGGGGTTAAAAACTATAAACAGATATCTTAACAATATAAGGTACCTTATTTAGGATATCTGTGATTCTTACGTATTGCAATAGACGGAAAATATTTACAAAAACCATATACGTTCCGAATGCAGTTACAAAGCTCAGGAAAACTGCACTAGTCAAAGCTTTGTAAGCCGCGAATGTATTTAGGCTATAAAGCCGTATTATGACGTCACCGAAGCCGGCTAAACAGTACCCTAAGTCTCAGTTTCTACACCTCCAAAACTATAACAAATACTAAAAACTGTAATATGTAATGAAAGATGATCCCAAAAACTCTTATTTTAAAGTCGTTAATTCAGTACTTCGAATATTAATTTTGCAAAATTTCCGCTCGGGGCGCTGGCTGTAGACTAATGCTGAATGTATTGGCGAACTCAAACCTTAAAATAAGCCAGTTTAGGTCTATTTCACTCTGAAGTCATTGTGTTTCGATCTGTAGTATTTGGTAAAGTTTTGGAGGTGTTCAAACTGAGACTAAGCATACTGCACAAAAACTCGGCCAGGGTTAACGCCGCCCGCTCGAATGGCTCCCAAATCGCAAATTGTACACTGCTGCGCTGTTGCTGCAAAATAAACTTTTATGTAACGACCCCCGAGATAGATTGTCAAATTTTTTTTTAAACCAAACTATGCCCGGCCTTTACCCGCGCGGAATTTGTTAACTGTTCTCCCTTGGGACTGAGATACATCTTCTTCATACATATAATAAAATCGTAGACTTGCCGTATCTGTACATTAAAAATTTTTGCAAAATAATAACTGGGGGATGTTAGGGATAAGCCTAATAGAAAGTAAAAAAGCTATTTATGAATTTTTTGTCTGTTTGTCTGTTTATCTGTTTGTCTGTATGTTTGTGCGCGCATCACGCAAAAACTACTGAATGGATTGAAATTAAACTTGGCATAATTTAAGTTCATACTACGGAGTAACATATAGGATACTTTTTATCCCGAAATTCAGCACGGTTCCCTTGGGAGAGGGAATGAAAGTCAAAATGTGTACTTAGCTGTAATTACATTAACGCGTGGTCCGATTTCATTCATTCTTTTTTTGTTAGAAAGGAACTGGTTACTGGCTCATCTCTCAAAAGGCTTGATCGATTTTGATGGGAATTTCACTAGTGGATGTTTACATTTTGAAGTACCTAAACATCCGCCAGTGAACTTTTAATAGTTTTTAGCAAGGTATGAGCTCAAAGGAGCTTAAGAAAGACAAAATGATTCCCACGGGATGTTTAAAAACCAATATCCATGCGAACGAAGTCGCGGGTTTCCGCTTGTTACAAAATATAAGGTATGCCATGTATGTCCGTGATGCAAGGTACCTCTGCGCAGAATTATGTCGAGATTGGTTCAGCTGTTAGGTCGTGAAAGGATAACAGACAAACAGACAGTTAAAGAGAACAGACGCACTTTTGGATTTATAGTTTTATTAAAACCCCTTCCTTACGTTTGTAACTACATTGTCGTCATCAACTCGTGCATGTCCAGTGTCCACTGCTGGATATAAATACCATAGAGATCATAGATGCTTTACACTGTGAGGTCACGTCTATCAGTTCTTCGAACTATCTGCCCCACCACTTCAGCTTCACAATCCTTTGAGCTATGGCAGTGATTCTAGCTCTTCATATCTCCTCATCTGATTTGATTACGTAGAAAAACTCCGAGCATAGTCCTGTCCATCGCTATCTGAGTTTTCTTATGAGGTGCGTAACTAGCGAGCTGTATGCGACTCCGAGAAATTAAGGTAATTATTTATCATCACTAATTGTTTACGCACGCACGTCCGTCTTCAGAGCATAATCTATCTCCATTCAAAATTTCAGCCAAATCGGTTCAATAGTTGCGACTTTATAGAGTAACAAACGTCCAAACATCCACACTTTCACATTTTTAATATTAATAGTAGGATATACAGTCGTAAAGTATTTGTAATATTATATGGGTCTACATCAAAAGTCGTAAGAAATATCGTTTGGAAACAATAAAACAGCATTTGCAGGTTCCGTTCAGTGAAGTTTTATTCCGGGACATTATTTCATACTTGTAGAAATTATATAAATTGAGAACAATGCCCCGGAACTACGTAAACAATGAGCGGAGCGGGGAAGCAATCCGTTTGTGCTCTCGTGATTTGGTTCAATTCAGAGGAGGAAGCGGATTTTGCATTTAGCATTACACTCGAGGATCTCACGCAGCCGCAAGTTTTAATGAGCATAAGGAAGAGCTATTTTAGACAGTAAGTATACTTAAAATTAACGTGACTGAGCAGATATGACATAAAACTGAGTAGAGTTATTTCGTCTGCGCCGAGGTCTGATGACGTCAACAGCATGTGGACTATACTGTTACTCGGCAGTTGCAACGCAGTTATGTTACCACCACCACCACTGCAGCCTTTTAAAGTCCCACTGCTGCGCACAAGCCTCCTCTCTCATAGAAGACAGGGATTTAAAGCTTAGACCCAATGCTTGGTGGCGGGCTTTAACGCCTATTGTCACATGTTAGTGATAATAATCAGGACCGACTGCTTAACGTGCTCTCGGCGGCACGGGGGCAAAAACCGCCAGCTTCCGATTCCGGGTGGTACTGAGAATATCTTGACAGAAAAACCCAATACCTAACTATTATTTACCCGACCCGGGAATCGAACCCGGGACCTCGTGATCTGCGGTTGAATATGCTAACAACTAGTTACTAGACCAACGATGCAGTTATGTCAACTACAATGGAATTGCAGCGTGTAGTACGTCTGTGTTGCTGGAACAGTTGAGTTTGAACTCATTTGTTTTGATGTTTCTTATACTATTGTTAACGAAGTAAATATATAATTATAAAATAAAAACTTGTTTTCAAAAAAGCTTTTTTACGTTTAATGTACTTATTATTAAAAATATCCATTAACTCGCCTTCTCTTAAAGCTTGGGCCGTCGTCAAGGGCGGGTACACTTTGTTAAATACAGAGCATATTTTAAGCATAATAATTTACACAACATGTAACTCACTGTGAGCATAACTTATGAGCTGAAACGTCTTAATTATTACACGACTCACTGGAAAAGCAATGAACGGAGGCACACCACGCGATATTAGCATACGCCTGAAGATATTCAGTAACTACAAATACGATAAAGATGATCGTATACCACCAGAAAATCTGCCAACCGCGCAAAAGATGCTAGAAAGTTAGCTCGTGGCTTGCGATCTCATCTTGCTATAAGTCACGATGCAGTCTAAGATGGAAGCCGGCTAACCTGGATCTGCTAAACTATGGCAGTTTTTTAGGGTTCCGTACCCGAAGGGTAAAAAACGGAGCCCTATTAATGTCACTCGGCTGTCTGTCTGTCCGTCTGTCCGCCGGTCACAGGTAAGTATCTAGCTCGCAGACGAAATGAGTTACAAACCTGAAATTTTGGTATTTAGTGTAAAACGTTAACCCAAAATCAAATATTGATTTAGAAATTGAATTAAATTATTTTTCAGGGGGGCTCCCATACATGAAAAAGGAGCCGGAAAAAAAATTTTTTCTTTACCCTAGCTTGTGGGGTATCATTGTTTAGAGCTCATTAAGTAGAGTACAAATATATATTTTTTTAATTTTTATCTCAAAAAATAAGGGAATGGGAGGCCATCAAAGTTGTCAGTTTTAGACCATTTTTGTGACGGGGGCTATCTCAAAAACTAAACTAGTTGGGAATATGATATTTCAGTATATTATGTACTATATGCTCTATTTAAACAACAAATACTGAAAACAACGATTTATTAAATAGTTTATAAGCTGTGACCAAAATAAACGAACATTTTTTTGGGTTTTTCTTTCACGGTTTGTTGCGATGTCTAGCTCGGAAATTAAATATTTCTTAGACCCAAAATATTATATTGTTCATAATTATGTACGGAACCCTGAAAGAGCGAGGCCCGACTCGCACTTGGCTGATTTTATTAAACTCAAACCCCTGATCGGTTTCTACGCGGCATCGTACTGGAATGCGTAATCGCTTAGTGGTACGACTTTTCTAGTAGGGAGGTAACTAGCTACCGCTAAAGCCTCCCACCAAACCAGCTGGGTTATTCTGTAACTTAGTTAGCAACTGAAAATAGTTGCCAACGAATTAGTTTGATATACATTGCTGTTTTACTGTGGGAAATATAAAGTGTTTTCATAATTTTACACAGTAAAACAGCAATGTATATCGAACAAATTCGTTGGCAACTATTTTCAGTTGCTAACTAAGTTACAGAATAACCCCCCAGACCGTAGACAGTTTAGAACTTTTTAATTCCAGAATCGCCCCTGCCAGGAATCTAGCGGAAACACGGCAGCCAGTCTCCTCAAAGATTACCCAACTACTCGGGGGATGTTACAGTGCACGTGTATATGCGCAAACAGGATCACTTTCTATTCCGTCACTCTCATAGCCAGTTGGGGCGGCAATCGGATACAACCGGAGAAAGACCTTACGTTCTAACTGAGGCATGGGGTTTGACCACAGAACTCTGAATAATAGGCACTTAGAAGTATGGTGCACGCGTGATCTTGTTGCCGCGCTGTAGACGAGGATGTCAACAGTGCAAAGATGTGTGAAGGTGGGTCCAGATATGTATCACTTGCCGGATCCGATCACCGTATCCGTATCGCATACGCGTATCATGATACGCGATCTTGATACGCCGTTATGATACGGCCCGACCCATTTCGTGTCGGTTTTTGTCCGATCATCAAAGGTGATACTACTGTAAACTGTACTATTGTAAAGATAATGATACGGAGCAAATCGAGGCGTCCACAACTTGTACGGAGTTTGATACGTAATACGCTGATACGGATACGATGATCGGATCGGGCAAGTGATACATGTTTGGACCCACCTTTAGGTAAGCGAACGATGCACGCATTTGCAACCTTAACGCACTAATCCTACTGCTTAATGATGTCTGCACAGCATATAGCGTAAATGTGTTTGCGAGATTTTTTACAACTTCGTTTGTCTATGTAGTAGGCGGAGACATGCGTTCTATATGGTTTGAAGTGGTACACATCACTCCCGTGAGTTTGACACAACCAACTTCCCAGCTCCGCGCCACTACTGAAAATTTCAGGAAAATCCAAGAGCTCTTTCTCCTAACGTTTATTGTGTTGTATTGCTATTAGCTTTGTACAAATGTAAGGAGGTATTTTCAGAAATCTTGACGCAAACATTTGCTGAAGCAAACAGCAAAGGAGTTAAGTACGAATCCGAGCAATTGTAACTCTTTACAACTGTAAACAGCATTTTGTAGTTACCTACATAAATAATAATTTGTACTTAACGCGTAAGACCGCTATGACAATGCACACAAGGATTAAAATCGAATGGCAGAGAGCATAACACAGTAGTTACGTTATTACAATCTACAGAGAAATACAGAGTAACGTTGATTGCCGCGTAGACGTATTTTATAGCTCGAAACGTGGTGAAAGCTCATGGTGTAATAATTTCAAATAAATGACTGAAATTTACTAACAATGTTAAATGAATGAAATGAAATGAAATGAACAAATAAATGAATGAAATTTACTAACAATGTTAACGGCTAAGCACTCCTTACGTTAAGTAATGTATTAAAAATCCGAACTTTTAATGATTACTAGTTACTTTATTACCGCTTAACCTTCCAGCTAAAGACATTAAGTACCTACGTTAGCTTAAGTTAATAAATCTATAACAATATTAACTTAGTTAGTTAGTGGAACATTTACATTATACAAATACTTTTTACCCGATTACGGTAAAGCCAAAAGGAAGGGTTATGATATTAGCAGTCTATGTATGTATGTTTGTGGGTGATTTTTGTATGAGATTATGTGTGTACCACCGTAGCGCCTAAACTATACTGGGCCGATTTTGATGAATGACGTGTCAATTAATTCTTTGTTATGGTCCAGGTGACATAGGCTACATACGAAAAAAATCGAGAAGCGACGTCCGAGCGGCAAAAGTAAAATATTATTTAGTTTCGGATAGACATAATAGATGGCGCCACTAGCTGCTTGACCCGCGTTCTGCACACTAAATTATTATTTTACTAGAGAATGCCCGCGGCTTCGCCCGCGTGAGTTTCGGTTTTTCACAAATCCCGAGGGAATCGTGGATTTCTGGTTCCCGTTCTCGCTCCCTTTTCCAACTTTTATACCTACTTTCAAGAAAGTTTGCTATAGTAATCTACCTATAGCTGTATGTATAGATTTAGGTTTTTTCAAAATTCATCATTCAATTCATTCAAATCCCGTGGGAACTGTGGATTTTTCCAGGATAAAAAGAAATTTTTCTAGAAGCGTCCCAAACGCAACCGAATTTGATTGGATTCAGCTATTGACCTCTATCTCGAAATTATAGTCTCACTAGCTTTTGCCCGCGGCTTCGCCCGCGTGTATTTAGATTTTTCACAAATCCTAAGGGAATCGTGGTTTCCGTGTTCCGAACTTTGGATTTTTCCAGGATAAAAAGTATATAGTCTATGTTTTAAGTCAGAGCATAATCTATCTCCATTCAAAATTTCAGCCAAATCGGTTCAGTAGTTGCGGCGTGATTGAGTAACAAACATCCAAACATCCACACTTTCACATATTTTATAATATTAAGTAGGATATTAAATTAAATTACTAAACGTACCTAGTTGGATTTTACAAACTTTATCTCTTGTTTACAAATAAACTTTCCTTTGATAATCATCTTCATTATCAACCCATTTTCGGTCCACTACAGGGCGTGAGCTTCCTCTCAGAATGAGAAGGATTTAGGCCGTAGTCCTCCCACTTATAAGACCACAGCACTCACCAATACGCCAGTGAGATCATCACCTTTGCTTATAGTCGGGTAAAAACAGTAGATACACTCATCCACACTCTACGTAGTGTTCAGATTGCCACCCGCCCTCCTGAATACAAATTCTCGCTAACATCGCTCAGATAAAGCACGCGAATCAATTTATCAAACTCATCAAACTCCCACAAAGTTGACGCGACGAGTAATTTTATGAGAAACGCGTCGACTGTCGAATACTGATTCACCTACCTAACCCATATAATACTGCTTCTTTTGTCTTGATTTCATAATACTACCTACCGTGCTAGTAGCACTAAATAATGGTGCCAACTGGTCTCAAAATTGAGAAATATCTTTCGCCCCACACAAACGTTGTTTAATTTATATATAAAATTAATATTAAACAGTCAAAGTCAATGAAATTCCGTACACACACTCTCGAAACTAAATATAATATGTGTCTTTATTTTGTCAGATTTCCGTAGAAAATGTACTTAGTTTAAAAATAACTTACTTAGTTTTTAAACTAAGTAAGTTATTTTTAAACTAAGTACATTTTCTACGGAAATCTAAAATTTAACTGAAAAATTTACATTAATTATTAATATTGTAAAATATAATGTAATATTGAAACAATATTATAAAATATAATGTAATATTGAAACAATATTTTATTACAATATTTTAATAATACAATGTCTTGACCTTGGTCTACAAAATTTTATTGACTTTTATTGGCTACGATTCGCTCGAGATAAACTCCTTCTAAAACTATAGATACCTACCTAATTATTTTCTCCTGACCGATTTTCAATTACGGAGACTAGTTAGCTTCTCAGGAGATACTATAGAGTACGTCATGTGTGAGCAAACACACTATTTTTAACCCTCGACGAAAAACAACGGGGTGTTATAAGTTTGACATGTCTATGTGTGTGTCTGTCTATTCCTCCGTAGCGTTCAAACGGGTGAACTGATTTGATGCGGTTTTTATTGTTTGAAAGGTGAATTAGTCGGGAGTGTTCTTAGCTGTTTGATGAAAATCGGTCGAAAATGGCCGCCGCCACAAAATGGCGGATAACGTAAGTATTTTTCACAACTCCCTCAATATAGGTATCAAATGAAAGGGCTTGACTAGTAGAATAGCACTACGTAAATCCAATATGGCCGCCACCACAAAATGGCGAGTGTCGGGGGGTTTTAAATTTTTAATTTATACTTACCTAACAAATATAATATCTATATAAATAAACACCTTGATTAAGGATAAGTAGGTAGGTTCGGATATTTTTTTTTTGCTTTTTTTTTTCCTTCCTTTTCTTTTAGAAAGAAGCCAGAAATTAATTATATATCTTCCCAAACCCAGTGTCCTTTTACCGACAAATCTCTCAATTAGAGGAAACGTGAAAGGGTCGTGTCAGAAAGGTTTTACGAAGGGTCTCGTATTATTTTCACGGACTAAAGGAAAGAAGAGGGCGACAGAAAACTAAAAATCTCCTATGAAAAAAGAGGGAATTGTCCCCTATAAGCGAACACATTACTGCATTGAGAGTTGTCTTGCCATGCATATAGGTATTATAATTATTCATGTCATAATAACATTGCCATTGCATCAATATTTTTTATTAAGAAAAGAAAATGAGAAGCCGCCATTTTCTATTCTTGTCTCGCTCGGTGTACGATAAACGTAAAAAGCAAGAACTCTAAATTGTTATTATATTTTTAGGTCCGAGTTAAGATATGTGAATGTGTAAATAATATGTTATACTAGCACCCGCGTGATTCGTGGATTTCCGGTTCCCGTTCCCGCTCCCTTTTCCAACCTTTATACCTACTTTCAAGGAAGTTTGCTATAGTAATCTACCTATAGCTGTAGCTATAGATTTCATTTTTTTCATTCAAATCCCGTGGGAACTGTGGATTTTCCAGGATAAAAAGCCTATGTATTAACTCAGGGCATAATGTATCTCCATTCAAAATTTCAGCCAAATTGGTTCTGTAGCTGCGACGTTAAAGGGTAACAAACATACGCACACACATACACACAAACATACATAAACTTTCGCCTTTATAATATTATAGTGTGATTAATAAACTAGTATTGAAATACAAAAAAAATTGTAGCCGCCAATTGCTTAACTTAATTTGATTGTATTAAACGTCATTTTTATTCACGAGAGGTTCGACTTTCTCTTTAGTCTTTGGCCCAAGCTTACAGGTATGTTGCATTAATGGACAAAAAGTCTACCTGATTTCGGAACCCCCGCTTTTGATGAATTTCGCGGGGATTTTAATACGTTATGTTTACAGCATACCTTCCTAATAAATTGCTTTTATTTTTGATTAAATTCTTGTAACAAAATCCCTCAATCAGGAAAAAAATTGAGGGAACACTTTGTTGAGTTTATGAACATAAAATTAGGTTGGGAAATTCAATATGGAACGTGTTTTTACACACTTTATTTAAAAAAATGTTTGTATGTTTGTTAGTCTTTCACGCAAAAACTACTGAACGGATTTGGCTAAAATTTGGAACGGAAATAGATTATACTCTGGATTAACACAGGCTACTTTTTATTCCGGAAAATTATAGAGTTCCCAAGGTATATTTAAAACGTAAATCCACGCTAACGAAGTTACGGGCATTAGCCCAGTACCTACTCCAATATTGCTTAAAAAAACCAGAACCAGATTTATCTCCTCAAGGTAAATCTGGGTCATGGGGGGGATGCAAAACTCGAAGAATGATGGATATTGTTCCAAAGAATTAGAATGTCGATCCCGCATCGGCAAATACAGTGTTGCAAGACCCCCCAAGAAGGTGGACGGATGATCCCAAAGTCACTGGCAGCCGCTGGATACACGTAGTACAAGATCGTGCTCTGTGATGCTCCTTGCAAGAGACCTCCAACAGCGAATATTTAAAGATTGATTGAAGATATTCCAAATTTTTGAATTTGGAATATGTACCACAAAAATATTATTCCTAGTAAAGTTAAAGCTCACCTAAATGTAGTTTTATAATAACGTGACAAAATTTCGCGACAAAGCCCACCGGAGCTACAAAGCGGGTACAAAAGCGTATGAGTGAAGTTTACTTTAGCACATTCCTTTCACATGCACGCGCCGTGCAAACACACGGGCACATTTTGTGGACGTGTCAGTGACGTTTTTCATTTTACCTGAATGGGTAAGCCCCTCCCGAGGGCTTTCGAACCACCTCATATTAGGTATATCGAATGGTAAGCGGTTCTTGTAAAACGGACCCATCATATTTAAATATATCTTCATCACGGGCCCATCATTTTCGCTAGTCATTTTTGATAATAATTGAAATATTTTACTACTTATTTAGCTTCAGTAAAAAGTAGAGTTTGCTAAGGAACTTAAAAGAAAAACTTCTTAAATAAATATTATAATTAATTAAAGTGTTTTGGGACAGTGTTATTTTAAAGTGACTATACATACTCTCTCTAAAAAATACATACCTGTTTGCGTTCAGAATAAACGCACGGCTACGTACAAAATTTAACGTCGTGGTTTCCAAAATGTGGAACGTTTGGCGTGCCTCTTGCGAATACTCAAGTTTATTGAAGTAGATAGCACAATATCACACTTAAATCCCACATCGCGACATATAAAAGCCATGTCGTGCCGAACCCTCGAAATATGTCCTACGTAATTACTTACAGTTTTATTCAGTAGTCTAGAATCGCGCAAAAAAACTATTGGGTTTTTCGGTCAAAAAATATCCTGTATCTACTTAGACAAGGAAATAATACAAACCTCACATCGGTTTGTCTGGTGGGAGGCTTCAGCCACCCTATCGCCAAAGACCTGCCGACAATTGATTTACTGTTGCGGTACGAATAGATATTTAGTATTTTGGTATGGGTTTAATAAACCATACCTCAGTGTCATACCTCTTACACGTTAGCTCGCTTCCATCGACTGCATCGTCACTTATCATCAGTTAAGATCGCAGCCAAGGGCTAACTTATAAATTAATTTAAAAAAACATCTGTCAATTATTTATATTATGAAATGGAATAAAATACACATAAGCATTTTTTTTCTACTTACTATACCATCGATAAACAATTTGTTCAAATATCTGTTATATTACTAAAGTAAATAATATTTTATATGGAGGAAAGTCAAAACGAGTTTATTAAATTAACCTTCGGATTTTTCCTATTCAGTGTTGGAACGGCAACAAACTGAATTGCGGCGCGATTACGACCTCAATTTGCACGATCCTTCGAAATACATGTAAAACAGAGGTATTGTTTACTTCCGCCCTCCAAGTTAACTTTTTGTTATCAAGTTTGAAAAGGATTTTTACATATACTTTTTCATAAATGTAATGTGTACACTACTTACTGCAGTAGGGAGAAAAACAAGACTAAAGAAAAAAATATTAGAGTTTATACAGTTTATGAGCGTTTCGTAAACATCGTAAAGATTAGAAAATCTTTTTCATTCTTTCTGTGGCCAAAAAAATAACTAGTCAATCTAGCCTAATAAGACTGAAATCTTTATCAGCAATGTTTCGAATTTCATCTACCTATTGAAATCGGCTATTTTGTTTGAAGATTGCATACGCATCAATTCTACTTTCAGCATCGATTCGGTTTTAGCATTATTATATTTAAAATTCTTATAAGCGTGACTTTCTAAATGTTAAACAAGCTATTTTTTAGAAAAATTAAACTGACTTTCATGTACCAAATTATGTGTATATCTTCATACATAGGAATGTTAACTACGTGTACTATATACTAAAACCTTTGTGGAAATATGTAGATTATTATCGTGAAAAAATCATCAAAATCGGTTTATTAGTTTTTAAATAATCGCGAACATACATACATACGGGTCGAATATAGAACCTCTTTTTTGAAGTCAGTTAAAACAGCTTACGCACTTCAATGTAAGAAAAAGCATGCTTATGTGTGCCTACGATGCCTATAAGTACATCATAATTAGAGTGCCTTAAAGCACTCAGCTCAATGCGAAAGGATGCTGATGCTTTACCAAATACTACCGTATCTATCGACATGTTCAAGCTAGTACATTTGCATACATTTGTTTTAAATGAATATAATATCGAGGTAGCGAGGTAAAGTGTGAAGTGCGAGGTAAGGCATCTTTGGCATTTTCGCACCCTAAATCTCCTACCAATACCAGAGTTGAGTGAATTTTGAAAACATCATTTCAGCCAGCTCGAAAACGCTATCACATCACTACGCCAAAGAGACTTTAGAAATCTCTTACAACAGTATAAATTGTGACAACAAAGAATCATTATCATACCAAGGAAAGAAATAAAAATGTCAGATGAAGAGAAAAATATATTATTATCATATGCGAGATGAACATTACATCTCTCCCCTTCGCAGCGTTTGACAAAAAACAGGAAAAGTAATCCTAAACAGTAAGCTATCCGCGAGATTTACCTAGAAAGTAGAGAGGCCATCAGGAGAAATCACTGTCCAGGAACCACATTTCATCCCTAAAACGAGATTATGAAAAGTCTGTGTGCCGCTTGTGGATCTAAAGAGGCATATATATTTATAAAATGAACGTACCCAGACTTATCTTATAACTAATCTAAATCTAAAGTAGCTCATATTATTGTCCCACAACTGGGAAAAGCTCTCTTTATGATTTCTCCACTCATCCCTATTCTGTGCGTTTTTGAGCCATCTATTTTCAAATTCATAGATTTCGTTTTTCTCGCATTGATGGTGGAATATATGTTATATTGGATGGATGGATATCGTGTACTATGTGTTGTTTTATATTTTGACCAAAGCATGTTTTAACAAGCTAAGAAAACCTATTGATATTAAAGGTAACAGAAGGCCAAGCTTTTATTTTTCATCATCTTATGAATATTGTAGGCGCAATTGTGGTTATTATAACGTGACATTTTTGTTGCTTACTCGCGGCTTTTTCATCAAAAAAGCTTCATAAAAGCCACAAAAACGCATTGCAAAAGCCACAAAAAAGCTCGCCTGCTTTGTCCTATCTGCTACTAGTCACATATCTTTAACAATGATGCCAGCAGAATGACGTACGACGTTAACATCGCAGCGGTTTTTACTTCGAGAGATAAAAAGGTGTTTTAACAAAATGGTGGGGGAGTGAGATTTATACGGTTGAAAAGGAATTTGTTTCACATTATAAAACAGAGAGAAAGATTTCCGTAATTGGACTTGGAAGGAAATATTTTGTTAAGGTCCTTTAATTTAAGAATTCAATGTATCAAATTCAATATTGGAGCATAAAATGAGTGTTGCAAACTTTGCTCGTTAGAGTCGAACGTCTATATGAAGAACTAGCTGATGCCAGCGACTTCGTCCGCTTGGATTCTAATAAATCTCACTTGATGGTGGAATTTCCAAAATTCCTGAAACACGTAATTCTTTATTTTTAACCGACAGTACAAATACCGATTTTCATTGATATAACTTTAAAAATGACGGACTTTCATACAAACTTTCATCTCCCATTTAACCCACCTGGGGGTAGATTTTCCAAAATTCCTTAAGCTCATAACTCTTTATTTTTAACCGAAAACCTAAATACCAATTTTCATGGATATAACTTGAAAAATGACGGACTTTCATACAAACTTTTATCCCCTATTTAACCCCCTTAGGGGTAGAATTCGCAATAATCCTTTCTTAGTGTGCGCCTACGTTACAAAAGGAAGCTACTGTGAAAATTTCAAGTTTCTAGCTTCAGTGGATTTGGCTGTGCGTTGATTGTCAGTCAGTCAGGACAAGCTACTTTATATTATTATAGATATAATTATGTCCACCTTTCCCCCGCTAAACGAAATGTTGGAACGTAAAAGATTTGGTCATTAGACGAAGAAATATGCACGTGTACTGGTATCGATTCAGTTTTTTAGGGTTCCGTACCCGAAGGGTAAAAAACGGAGCCCTATTAATGTCACTCGGCTGTCTGTCCGTCTGTCCGCCGGTCACAGGTCTCTAGCTCGCAGACGAAATGAGTTACAAACCTGAAATTTTGGTATTTAGTGTAAAACGTTAACCCAAAATCAAATATTGAATTAGAAATTGAATTAAATTATTTTTCAGGGGGGCTCCCATACATGAAAAAGGAGCCGGAAAAAAAAATTTTTTCTTTACCCTAGCTTGTGGGGTATCATTGTTTAGAACTCATTAAGTAGAGTACAAATATATATTTTTTTAATTTTTATCTCAAAAAATAAGGGAATGGGAGGCCATCAAAGTTGTCAGTTTTAGACCATTTTTGTGACGGGGGCTATCTCAAAAACTAAACTAGTTGGGAATATGATATTTCAGTATATTATGTACTATATGCTCTATTTAAACAACAAATACTGAAAACAACGATTTATTAAATAGTTTATAAGCTGTGACCAAAATAAACGAAAATTTTTTTGGGTTTTTCTTTCACGGTTTGTTGCGATGTCTAGCTCGGAAATTAAATATTTCTTAGACCCAAAACATTATATTGTTCATAATTATGTACGGAACCCTGAAAGAGCGCGGCCCGACTCGCACTTGGCTGGTTTTAAGTAATATAGTAAGTCTTTGCTCATTTTTCTTACCCGTGTAATGAATTATTTTAGCAGTCAAACCAAGTAATATTAGTTGACAGTCTTAAGCATGATATTTTATGGTGAAAATATTTTAAGTTGTTAACATTTTTAATGACTTTTGTTAACTCAAAAGGAAAAGATGCAGATACTGTACATTGAGTTTAGAGAGAAAACATCAGAAACAACGCCATCAACCAGTGAAGTATATCTGCATTGTCTAATCTGTGATTAGTCACATATTTTAGGAGAGTAGCCACGAGAATGATGTTACTTGCATAGTTTATTCATTGAATCGCACTTACCTGCAGTTGAATTTAATAACCTAATTTTCGTAACCACTTCGTAGTACTCTGTAGCACTTCGTAGCACTCAGTAGCACTCCGTAGCACATTTATAATTGTCGTAGCGCCACTTCTCAGTTGAAAAAGAATTTAATACTATAATTTTATTACAGCATCTTAATTCCATCAGCCCGCTGCGCTTTACATATTGTATCCAGCAGATGCATGTCTACTTCTGGACATAGGGCCTTTTGAAAGCACCATCCACCCACTTCAACGAATCTTTTTGAGGTCGCCGACCCTTTGGTAGGTATGTCCTCCGCCACAAAGCGGCCTCAGCAGCCATCGCTTCTGCAACAAATCTGACC
Source organism: Melanargia galathea (assembly GCA_920104075.1). Lineage (NCBI taxonomy): Eukaryota > Metazoa > Arthropoda > Insecta > Lepidoptera > Nymphalidae > Melanargia > Melanargia galathea. The sequence goes on along the minus strand of OV049874.1, from coordinate 17,449,362 downwards.
TCCTCACTGCAACTTCAACTTGCTAATCTCTTGGGTTATATCAGTTTCTTTGGTTCTCCTCACTGCAGATTTGAATCTGTAATTATAAAGCAAAAAATTAGGAATGAAGCGAAATATCTTGTAGTTCACGGGGATCGGATAAAAATGTAATTAATGGCCGCGTCAAATTACGGTAGACCCTTCACGGCATCTCAGCCTCCCGCCCACGCAGACTTCATTACTGCGCGGAATTGCGTAAAATACACGAGCGTCCCGGATTCCGGCGACGAGAACGAAGAGCGTCTCCCATTTGTTTTTAAGCTTTATTATAACGGGTATCACACTAATATTATAAAGGTGGTGTGTGTGTGTGTGCGTGTGCGTGCATGTGTGTGTGTATATTTGTTACTCTTTAACGCTGCAACTACTGAACCGATTTGCCTGAAATTTTGAATGGATTTGGATTAACACACCCTGACTTAACAATTTTAAAACAATTTTTCAAATTTGATGATGATGATAAGTTACAACGATATAACTGTGCACATGTTATTATCATTTTGAAATGAAACTTCTTTAGGATCGTTGTGCATTTGAAAATTCGATGAAACGAAAACGCCACACCATTTTAGCCTGCAAAGTCCAAGACAAAAATAAAATTAAAATCAAGGTCAAGCTCAAGGTAAACGTCAAGGTTAAGGTTAGATTAAGGTAAGGTAAAGGCAATATTAAGGTTAGGTTAAGGTAAATTTATCGTTACTTTTCTTAAGTTTCACTTCTGCCGTGTGTGTATTGCACGCACGTTTTTTTTTTTTTTTTGGTACCTAGCAAGAATTTTATTTATGTTCTCGATTGCATTTAGTCAGCGTTACATTACTACATTCTGAGCTATTAAAAATATATTTTAATTAGTAATTTTTAGGTAGAGTAGTAGTAGATAAGCGATACCTATGTTCAAATAATTGATATTATTTAAACAAAAAATTCCGTGTGTAATGAAATGTAATATTCGAAAAAAGTCGCAAGAAATATTGGAAAAATTACGAACAAACATAAAACCCGCTTACGGACGGACAGACGAACAACAAGATCCTGTAAGGGTTCCGTTTCATTACGAGATATGGAACCCTAAAAACAACTAAAATCTTTAGAGCACTGTAATCTTAACCCCTGTGTTAACAGAGCCTATAAATCTACCCACTACAAATAAAGTTTATATACAACCAGTAAACTTGAGTTAAATTTATTGCCTAGGAGATAAAGTAATACATATATAAATTCTTCAACGTCAGTTGTTACATACTTGCGGAACGCAATCTCTCGTATACATTCCACAATGATCCATGTTCATGAAATAAAATGTACGTATAATATTATATTGTCAAACTAGGGTCGATAATAGCGGTATATCATGGAAGCGGTTGGCAGAATATTGAGATTTGGTGTAAGTTTCATGTTTTATGTCAATATATATTTGAAACTAGATGATGCCCACGGCTTCGCCCGTGTGGATTTAGGTTTTTAAAAATCCCGTGGGAACTTTTGATTTTCCAGAACAAAAAGTAGCTTATCTGTAGAAACCCGTCCCCAAAACGGAAAAATCCCGTGGGATCCCCACGATTTCGGAATACAATTCCTTACAGCATCAGGGTTGAGGAGTTGGATATGTACCTACTCGAGTTCATTCAACGATAAAGTCTTTAATTGGTACCCCCAATATCAATTTAAATAACCAAAAGTTTCTAAAACCCATTAGTTTTGGGGATTAGGTCTCCTACAGCATCAGGATTGAGGAGTTGGAATCCAAATTTTTTATAGAACAGGGTCGCAATGTTTCTCTATCGATTAAAAAAAAATTACGCAAATCGGTTCAGAAATCTCGGAGATATCGGTGTACATAGGTAGAAAAATACAACTCCTCCTTTTTTAAAAGTCGGTTAAAAAAGTAGCCTATGTTACTCCCTGGTTAATTCTCTACTTGTATGTGAAAGTCCCGTCAAAATCGGTTCAGCCGTTCCGAAGATTAGCCCGTTCAAACAGACAGACAGACAGACAGACAGACAAAAATTTAAAAAACGTGTGATTCGGCTATGGTAGCGTTCAAATAACCATATGAGCTTAATATGAGGTAGTTATTTCGATATTACAGACAGACACTTCAATTTTATTTATTAGTATAGATAATACTGTAAGCGTCAATTTACACCGCGGCGGAATGGAATGGAAGCGACTTTTTGCAACGAAATTGTACATAGCTAAATGAACTTTATGTCAATTGCATAACATACAAATTAAATAGGAGCCAAAAAAGGTCGCGCGTCTTCCGCGGAATTCTCGCGCATTCTCGAGAATTTTCCTATAGCTACTATTTTTTATGTTATGCAATTGACATAAAGTTCACAATGCTTTGTACAAAAAATTCGCTTCCATTCCATTCCGCGGCGGTATAAATTGGGCCTAAGTCTGTATTCTAAATAATTAGCTTGGTGTACTCCAACCTTTATAATTTTGCGATACTACCTACTGTTTTATGTCACTTTTAAGTCACCCACGGCACAAATTATTGCCCTACTTTTACGTCACCGCAGCGTAATTTTTGCGTCATTACTGTACGACATCTGTGGCAAAATTTGCAGCTTCACTTATACATATCACTAATATTATAAACGCGAAAGTTTGTATGGATGTATGGAGGTTCGTTACTCTATCACACAAAAACTGCAGAATGAATTTGGCTGAAATTTGAAACAAAGATAGATTATACCCTGGATAAACACATAGGCTACATTTTATCCCGGAAAATTAGAGTTCCTGCGGGAACCACAAATCTTAATCCACGCGAATGAAGTCGCGGGCATCCGTCGGTAGATAAATGAAGTGCTAACTAATATTATGAATTCGAAAGTGAGTTTGTTTGCTTTCACGCCTAAACCACTGAAAATATTTTGATGAAATTTGGTACAGAGATATATATATATATTCTATCTCATTTACTCCTCGTATACCAATTTATAATTAAATAGTTAACATGATAATTAAATATAAAATGTTTTAATATTAAATAAAATTTTAAATTATACTAAAAGATTCACCAAATATTTTTAATTTATTGTAAAAGTGGGCTTTCGAGTAATTAGACCTAATGAGTGAAAGGGTTACAGCGATAAACCCAATATATAATAATAATAATAATATAATAATACTTATTATGTTTTACATGATACCTACGGCCCACTCGCTTTACAGCCGTTTTATGTGGAACCTTTGTAACGTATTTACTGGTAGGTTTATGAGCAATTCACATTTTGTTTTGGTCCCTAAAATTACGAGTATGATATGGCTCAAGTAGATAAATGAGATGTTATACTTACTTAGTTATACCTACTTATGACTCATAATGTATTCTCATATACTTATAATGTTATAATGTTAATCCTACTAATATTATAAATGTGAAAGTGTGGATGTTTGGATGTTTAGATGTTTGTATGTTTGGATGTTTGTTACTCAATCACGCCGCAACTACTGAACCGATTTGGCTGAAATTTTGAATGGAGATAGCTTATGCCCTGACTTAAAACATAGGCTACTTTTTATCCCGGAAAAGTATTCCTGTGGGACTAAAATAGATATAATCTTCCAAAAACGCCATAGAGGGCGCTGACTGTTCTTAGGTAAATCACGTTCACATAACACATTATTGCAATAGTTTGCTGTGTTGCATGCATTGGCAACACATAGGCTACTTTTTATCTTGGAAAAAATGCACAGTTCCCATGGGATTTTGAAAAACCCGAAGTCTATATCTACAACTATAGGTAGATTATTATAGCGAACTTCCTTGATAGAAAGTATAAAGGTTGGAAAAGGGATCGGGAACGGGAACCGGGAATCAACGATTCCCTCGGGATTTGTTCAAAACCGAAATTTACGCGAGCGAAGCTGCGGGCAGAAGCTATCACACATAATCACAATACAAATCCTACTAATCCTACTATCCTACTAATCCTACTAATCCTCCTACTATCCTACTAATCCTACTAATATTATAAATGTGAAAGTGTGGATGTTTGGATGTTTAGATGTTTGTATGTTTGTATGTTTGTATGTTTGGATGTTTGTTACTCAATCACGCCGCAACTACTGAACCGATTTGGCTGAAATTTTGAATGGAGATAGCTTATGCCCTGACTTAAAACATAGGCTACTTTTTATCCCGGAAAAGTATTCCTGTGGGACTAAAATAGATATAATCTTCCAAAAACGCCATAGAGGGCGCTGACTGTTCTTAGGTAAATCACGTTCACATAACACATTATTGCAATAGTTTGCTGTGTTGCATGCATTGGCAACACATAGGCTACTTTTTATCCTGGAAAAAATGCACAGTTCCCATGGGATTTTGAAAAACCCGAAGTCTATATCTACAACTATAGGTAGATTATTATAGTGAACTTCCTTGATAGAAAGTATAAAGGTTGGAAAAGGGATCGGGAACGGGAACCGGGAATCAACGATTCCCTCGGGATTTGTTCAAAACCGAAATTTACGCGAGCGAAGCTGCGGGCAGAAGCTATCACACATAATCACAATACCAATCCTACTAATCCTACTATCCTACTAATCCTACTAATCCTCCTACTATCCTACTAATCCTACTAATATTATAAATGTGAAAGTGTGGATGTTTGGATGTTTAGATGTTTGTATGTTTGTATGTTTGGATGTTTGGATGTTTGTTACTCAATCACGCCGCAACTACTGAACCGATTTGGCTGAAATTTTGAATGGAGATAGCTTATGCCCTGACTTAAAACATAGGCTACTTTTTATCCCGGAAAAGTATTCCTGTGGGACTAAAATAGATATAATCTTCCAAAAACGCCATAGAGGGCGCTGACTGTTCTTAGGTAAATCACGTTCACATAACACATTATTGCAATAGTTTGCTGTGTTGCATGCATTGGCAACACATAGGCTACTTTTTATCCTGGAAAAAATGCACAGTTCCCATGGGATTTTGAAAAACCCGAAGTCTATATCTACAACTATAGGTAGATTATTATAGCGAACTTCCTTGATAGAAAGTATAAAGGTTGGAAAAGGGATCGGGAACGGGAACCGGGAATCAACGATTCCCTCGGGATTTGTTCAAAACCGAAATTTACGCGAGCGAAGCTGCGGGCAGAAGCTATCACACATAATCACAATACCAATCCTACTAATCCTACTATCCTACTAATCCTACTAATCCTCCTACTATCCTACTAATATTATAAATGTGAAAGTGTGGATGTTTGGATGTTTAGATGTTTGTATGTTTGTATGTTTGGATGTTTGTTACTCAATCACGCCGCAACTACTGAACCGATTTGGCTGAAATTTTGAATGGAGATAGCTTATGCCCTGACTTAAAACATAGGCTACTTTTTATCCCGGAAAAGTATTCCTGTGGGACTAAAATAGATATAATCTTCCAAAAACGCCATAGAGGGCGCTGACTGTTCTTAGGTAAATCACGTTCACATAACACATTATTGCAATAGTTTGCTGTGTTGCATGCATTGGCAACACATAGGCTACTTTTTATCCTGGAAAAAATGCACAGTTCCCATGGGATTTTGAAAAACCCGAAGTCTATATCTACAACTATAGGTAGATTATTATAGCGAACTTCCTTGATAGAAAGTATAAAGGTTGGAAAAGGGATCGGGAACGGGAACCGGGAATCAACGATTCCCTTGGGATTTGTTCAAAACCGAAATTTACGCGAGCGAAGCTGCGGGCAGAAGCTATCACACATAATCACAATACCAATCCTACTAATCCTACTATCCTACTAATCCTACTAATCCTCCTACTATCCTACTAATCCTACTTAATATTATAAATGTGAAAGTGTGGATGTTTGGATGTTTAGATGTTTGTATGTTTGTATGTTTGGAAGTTTGGATGTTTGTTACTCAATCACGCCGCAACTACTGAACCGATTTGGCTGAAATTTTGAATGGAGATAGCTTATGCCCTGACTTAAAACATAGGCTACTTTTTATCCCGGAAAAGTATTCCTGTGGGACTAAAATAGATATAATCTTCCAAAAACGCCATAGAGGGCGCTGACTGTTCTTAGGTAAATCACGTTCACATAACACATTATTGCAATAGTTTGCTGTGTTGCATGCATTGGCAACACATAGGCTACTTTTTATCCTGGAAAAAATGCACAGTTCCCATGGGATTTTGAAAAACCCGAAGTCTATATCTACAACTATAGGTAGATTATTATAGCGAACTTCCTTGATAGAAAGTATAAAGGTTGGAAAAGGGATCGGGAACGGGAACCGGGAATCAACGATTCCCTCGGGATTTGTTCAAAACCGAAATTTACGCGAGCGAAGCTGCGGGCAGAAGCTATCACACATAATCACAATACCAATCCTACTAATCCTACTATCCTACTAATCCTCCTACTATCCTACTAATATCATAAATGTGAAAGTGTGGATGTTTGGATGTTTAGATGTTTGGATGTTTGGATGTTTGTTACTCAATCACGCCGCAATTACTAAACCGATTTGGCTGAAATTTTGAAAGGAGATAGATTATACCCTGACTTAAAACATAGGCTACTTTTTATCCCGGAAAAATCTACAGTTCCCACGGGATTTTGAAAAAAACCGAAATCTCTAGCTACAACTATAGGTAGATTACTATAGCAAACTTCCTTGAAAGTAGGTGTAAAGATTAGAAAAGGGAGCGGGAATGGGAACCGGAAATCCACGACTCCCTCGGGATTTGTGAAAAACCAAAATTCTCGCGGGCGAAGCCGCGGGTATTCTCTAGTTAATATATATATAGCTGCTCGTGCTGATTCACTGACTGATTGATCACCCCTCCTGTAAAATTTTGTATGAAAAATTTTTTTTTCAATAATGGTTTCGTATAGAGGACAAAAATTCATTCGGAACAAAAATATGGAGAGAGCTGATGATTGAGGATTTGGGAGACGGGTGAAGAGCACGCTTAAGGTATTGAAGATAGGTGGGGGGTGCTCGAGCAAATGTCACTCAAAACGTCATCCAATTGGCAGTGAGCCGAAACAAAATTCAAAATGGCGAAAAAAAGATGGCCGCCATACAAATTTTGTCCGTGTCCATCTCGGAGGGTATAAAAGATGGAAGAGTGGTTTCTTCGGAAAAGATGATCAGGAGCCAAAGGTCTACTCGATGAGTAGAAAAAAAAATCAAAATGGCGGAATTTATTTTTCCAAAGAAAATGTATGGCGAATATTGAGAGAGAGAAGTTGTGAATTATGCAAGGCATTCAATTAGGCAAGGCAAGGATGCGGTTTTTTGGAGAAATCTCAAAGAAAAATATGGGAAGACATGATGATTGAGGGTTTGGAAAATGGTTGATGAGCCCGGGCAGGGTATTGTAGATAGATGGGACTGGGAGGTGCTCAAACAAAAATTGCTCAAAACCTTATCCAATTAGCACTGAGCTGAAAAAAAAACAAAATGGCGGATTCAAGATGGCAGCTATACAAATTTCGTTGGTGTCTATCTCACTAAGTATAAAAGATGGAAAAGTGGTTTCTTGGCAAAAGATGATCAAGACCTAAAGATCTACTTGATGAACAGAATAAAAATCAAGATGACGAAATTTATATTTTCACACAAAAAGTTTTTTCCCTGATAGTTTCGTATAGAAGAAATTCATGCGGAGCAAAAATATGGAGAGAGCTGATGATTGAAGATTTTGGAGACGTAAGGAGCACGGTCAGGGTATTGAAGATAGGTGCGAGGTGATCAAACAAAATACTCGAAACCTCATCTAATTGGCAGTGAGCTGAAAAAAAGTCCAAAATGGCGGATTCAAGATGGTGGCCAAACAAATTTCGTCGGTGTCTATCTCACTGAGTATAAAAGATAGAAGAGTGGTTTTTTTGGCAAAAGATGATCAAGACGTGGTTTACTTGATTAACAGAAAAGAAACAAGATGTTGGAATTTTTTTTCCATACAAAATATATGGCGAATATTGAAGAGACTACACGTTGGGAACTATGCAAAATTTGATACAGTTGCTTTTCAAAAAATTTTTTTTATGGAAGAACTCTCATTCTGACAAATTATTCGGAGAAAAATATGGAGAGTGATAATGATCGAGGGTTAGAAATATGGCAGAGATAGGCTGCTCAAACCAAAATACCCGAAAGCAAAACCTCGCGGTCCGCTTTAGCGGGCCGCGCACCCACGCGCCATACTAGTTTTTATATATACTTATACTTATGGCTTAAGTTTAAAAAGGTTAAAATTTTAACATGAAACCTACGGCTCACTCGGTGTAAAGCCGTTTTACTGGTAGGTTTATGAGCAATTCATATTTTGTTTTGCTCCCCAAAATTACGAGTATCTCATGGCTCAAGTAGATGAATGAGATGTTATACTTAGTTATACCTACTTATGGCTTATAATGTATGCGTATATCACTACATAGAATAAAACAAAGTCGCTTTCTCTGTCCCTATGTATGCTTAAATCTTTAAAACTACGCAACGGATTTTGATGCGGTTTTTTTAATAGATATAGAGTGATTCAAGAGGAAGGTTTGTAAGTAGAAAAATTGGACCCAGTAGATGGCGCTAACATCGGTATGCAAGCGGGCAGGACGACGTCTGCCGGGTCCGCTAGTATAATATGTATTAAACTCATGGTTCAAGTAAATAAAAGTTAAAATTGCGTGTCTAAGGATGAGATTTATGTCAGCGACATATTTATGTCCCGTTTTAACTCTGTCTTGAGTCTAAGTAGAGTCAGAGTACGCTCTATAGATGTGAACATAATCTTTCTTCATCATCGAAGAATAAGCAGGAGTTTGTGAAGCTGACTGCTAACCTTCGCTAGTCAGAGAGGCAGAAAGAAGGGAGACTGTAGGCTAGAAGAGGAAGAAGATCGATAGAAGTCCACTGGACATAGTTTTCTTGTAGAAATTTCTCATATCGCGGTCTTGCGCCTCTTATATCCAGCTCTCTGCGACTCGTCTGATGTAGTCAGTCCACCTAGTGAGGTGTCTGTAAACACTGCGCTTTCCGGAACGAGATTATTATCAAATCACACATTAATATTATTTGCCATTCATAGATATTATGTGTTTTTTATGTGTAAGATTCGCAGGCATATTGTGTAAAATACACCCAATTAGTTAGAAATGTAATAAATAGGCTTTACACTATTCTATTCATATTTTTGACTAGATGATGCCCACGGCTTCGCCCGTGTGTATTTAGGTTTGTAAAAATCTCGTGAGAACTTTGATTTCCCAGAACAAAAAGTAGCCTATCTGTAGTAAGTAGTAACCCGTCCACAAAACGGAAAAATTCCGTGGGATCCTTACGATTTCAGAATGCAATTCCTTACAGCATCAGGGTTGAGGAGTTGGACATGTACCTACTCGAGGACATCTATACTAATAAATAAAATTGAAGTGTCTGTCTGTAATATCGAAATAACTACCTCATATTAAGCTCATATGGTTATTTGAACGATACTATAACCGAATCACACGTTTTTAAAATTTTTGTCTGTCTGTCTGTCTGTCTGTCTGTCTGTCTGTCTGTCTGTCTGTCTGTTTGAACGGGCTAATCTTTGGAACGGCTGAACCGATTTTGACGGGACTTTCACATACAAGTAGAGAATTAACCAGGGAGTAACATAGGCTACTTTTTTAACCGACTTTCAAAAAAGGAGGAGTTGTGTTTTTCTACCTATGTACACCGATATCTCCGAGATTTCTGAACCGATTTGCGTAATTTTTTTTTAATCTATAGAGAAACATTGCGACACTGTCCTACAAAAAATTTGGATTCTAACTCCTCAATCCTGATGCTGTAGGGGATCTGATCCCCAAAACTAATGGGATTTAGGCACTGTCGGTTATTTAAATTAATATTGGGGATACCAATTAAAGACTTTATTGTTGTATGACCTCGAGTAGGTACATGTCCAACTCCTCAACCCTGATGCTGTAAGGAATTGCATTCCGAAATCGTAAGGATCCCACGGAATTTTTCCGTTTTGTGGACGGGTTACTACTTACTACAGATAGGCTACTTTTTGTTCTGGAAAATCAAAGTTCCCACGAGGTTTTTACAAACCTAAATACACACGGGCGAAGCCGTGGGCATCATCTAGTAATAAATAAAATTGAAGTGTCTGTCTGTAATATCGAAATAACTACCTCATATTGAGCTCATATGGTTATTTGAACGCTACCATAACCGAATCACACGTTTTTAAAATTTTTGTCTGTCTGTCTGTCTGTCTGTCTGTCTGTCTGTCTGCCTGTCTGTCTGTCTGTCTGTCTGTCTGTCTGTTTGATCGGGCTAATCTTCGGAACGGCTGAACCGATTTTGACGGGACCTTCACATACAAGTAGAGAATTAACCAGGGAGTAACATAGGCTACTTTTTTAACCGACTTTCAAAAAAAGAGGAGTTGTGTTTTTCTACCTATGTACACCGATATCTCCGAGATTTCTGAACCGATTTGCGTAATTTTTTTTTAATCGATAGAGAAATATTGCGACCCTGTTCTATAAAAAATTTGGATTCCAACTCCTCAATCCTGATGCTGTAGGGGACCTAATCCCCAAAACTAATGGGTTTTAGAAACTTTCGGTTATTTAAATTGATACCAATTAAAGACTTTATCGTTGAATGAACTCGAGTAGGTACATATCCAACTCCTCAACCCTGATGCTGTAAGGAATTGTATTCCGAAATCGTGGGGATCCCACGGGATTTTTCCGTTTTGGGGACATTGAATTATAAGTTTGGGGACGGGTTTCTACAGATAAGCTACATTTTGTTCTGGAAAATCAAAAGTTCCCACGGGATTTTTAAAAACCTAAATCCACACGGGCGAAGCCGTGGGCATCATCTAGTTCAACAATAAAGTCTTTAATTGGTATCCCCAATATCAATTTAAATAACCGACAGTGCCTAAATCCCATTAGTGTTGGGGATCAGATCCCCTACAGCATCAGGATTGAGGAGTTGGAATCCAAATTTTTTGTAGGACAGTGTCGCAATGTTTCTCTATCGATTAAAAAAAAATTACGCAAATCGGTTCAGAAATCTCTGAGATATCGGTGTACATAGGTAGAAAAACACAACTCCTCCTTTTTTGAAAGTCGGTTAATAAAGTAGCCTATGTTACTCCCTGGTTAATTCTCTACTTGTATGTGAAAGTCCCGTCAAAATCGGTTCAGCCGTTCCAAAGATTAGCCCGTTCAAACAGACAGACAGACAGACAGACAGACAGACAGACAGACAGACAGACAGACAAAAATTTTAAAAACGTGTGATTCGGTTATAGTATCGTTCAAATAACCATATGAGCTTAATATGAGGTAGTTATTTCGATATTACAGACAGACACTTCAATTTTATTTATTAGTATAGATATTATACCAGCACGTATGACGTGCTGGTTCTCTCTAGTGATGTCGACATATTTAATGTAATGTGCTTTTTGTAAATCAGTCCACCAGCCGCGAAGATTTGTATAAAACATGTTTTTAATTATTCTCTTATTTTTTGTGCTTTTTCTCACAAAACTTATTTTCTATAAATAGGTATATAAAAATGTAAAATTCTACTTTTTAGTTTAAATTTTAAAATTCCATCTCTACTATCTTGTTGCTCAAACGGCTGAACCGATTTGAATGCGGTTTTTTTTTGTTTGAAAGGTGAATTAGTCGAGAATGTTGTTAGCTATGTTTGATAAAAATCGATCGAAGATGGCCGCCGCTACAAAATGGCGGATTACATAATATTTTTTCACAACTCTCTTAATATGGGTATCAAATGAAAGGGCTTGACTAGTAGAATAGCATTATGTAAATCAAAGATGGCCGCCACCACAAAATGGCGAATTTCGGGGGTTTTTAAATTTTTAATTTATACTTGTTGGCGCTCCATGACGTATGAATACAGTGTCTATTTGATACTTTCTTTCTTAAAGAAAGAGAATTCAAATAGATCACTTTTATTGCTATATAACTTTTGTTATAAGTACATTTGCAATACAATATACTTACTGTATGGAAATTGAACCATGGCACTGCTATGTTCAGATTTGTGATCGGGAAGTGGGCGCCATAAATTGGATTCTCGTGCGCTCATCCCACAAACAGCGACAGTCGAGTTCGCAGACGACCCGTCATCTGTATTTTATGCTCGGAATACAGAATAAATCGTCAGTGCCATGCGAGGCCGGCTGTCAGAATACGTCGAGGGAGACTTGAGATCCAATCCTGAGCAGGCAGTTTCCAACTTTCTATCAAACTTACTTATTTGCTACGATCCGCTATTTTAGTATTATCTATGCTTAATATAATAAAGCGGAAGAGTTTGTTTGTTTGAACGCGCTAATCTCAGGAACTACTGGACCGATTTCTAAAATTCTTTCACCGTTGGATATGTACGTGATCCCTGAGTGCTATAGGCTATATATTATGTACCACGGGCGAAGCCGGGGCGGACCGCTAGTCATATATATCCGACCACCTCCTTAGCGCAGCGGTTCGATTCCCGGCCGGAAATTTGGAAATTTATTATATCTAAATTTTCTAATATAAAAAAGAATGTCAGGTTTGTTCGAACATTTATATCGAGAATGGCTGGACCGATTTTCATGATTTTTGATTGGTTGTATTTGTCGCTGTCCCGAATAGCAGAATAACTATTAAAAATATTGGATAATTGGCGAAAAAATAAAATAAAAGAAAAAACATTTTCACATACAAAGTGTTGGTATCGGGTCCGATGAAGGGACTCGCTCGCCGCGTGCTACCCGTGAAAAGCCGGAGCGAGTCGCTAATATATATATATGTATATCTGGTCTAGTGTGGTGTTAGTGGTCAGTTACCACCCTACCGGCAAAACCGTACCGCCAAGCGATTTAGCGTTCCAGTACAAGTCACGGCAAATAAATCTAGCGTTGACCTTCAATGCGCAGAAGTCGAAAATGAGGTATCTCGGGGTGTGAGGGGGTCGCGCGGAGGGCGTGGGGATCGTTCGTAACAACTGATTAGCTCTCGCGGATCCCTCGTAAGCGCTGATTGGCTCTCCAATCGTATTGTGTCCCGCTCACTCGTTCGACGCTGCGTGCACTTGAAGGTCACCGCTCGACTAACGTGACGGGGGTTATACGATGCCCCGTGAAATGGCACCCGTTTTCTTCCCACTTCGCCGGTCTATCGTTGTTAATATATTTCTATGGTTGGAATTCTATAACTGTGGATATTGGATTGTTATGAGATTGTACCAAAAACTGCGGGCGACTTGCGGGCTGTGTTATTCCGATAGGAAAATATGTCGAACCCTCGCACACAAAGCTTTTGATATACCAATAGGTAGGTAGTATAGGCCACCACCACCACTATACAGCCCTTTAACGTCCCACGGTTGGCCACAGACCTAATAACAGAGGGTCTTAGGAGAGATGTATTTAGAGCTTATGCCTGCTATACTGCTACAATGTGTTTGGCGGGCTTTAACGAATGTTGTTATACGATTGTCATAATAACCGGGACGGCTCAACGTGCTTTTCGAGGCACTGGATTATAATGGAATTTCAAAAATATTCCTCTTTAGACTGTAGGGTATAGACTACTCAAGTAAGTACAATGCGATATAGAAATCAATTAGAAGCATGGATTTGATAAAAGCATGCCTCTTGCAGGTTAGCTCGCTTCTATCTTAGAGTGTATCGTTACTTCTAACGAAGCAAAACAAAAATCTTCGCAATTTTATTGAAACAAAGTACATTCTAGCTCTATTGGCTAATGCTCCATCGTAGCTACTGTAGATTAGAACAATAAAAGTAGATTTATAAGTAGGTATCCGTAAGAGCCTTCCAGTCACGTACTTTCTTGGCTTTCCTATTTTCTTGATACCGACAGCCACTAAGTTGAGTACGTACCTACATCGCACCAGACTCCCGGCAACGGTTAAAAGAACAAACGAAGGGGTTTTACACCGTGCGACTCGCCTAGGAAATCTTATCGTGACAACAGATACTTTAAGCAATTCTACTTAGTTAGAAACTTTGTAACTTTATCTAGAACAGATGGCGCAACATCGTTCCACCACTACAGCCTTTTAACGTCTCACTGCTGTTCACAGGCCTCCTCTCTCATAGGACAGAGCGATTTAGAGATTAAACCCACCGCGCTGCTCCAATGCGGGTTTGCGGGCTTTAACGACTATTGTCTTCCCAGTATTGGTGAATCGACGCAAGGAGGAGAAACTTTATATGTTATCACCGTAGAGATAATGTAATATGTATCTTGATGTGAATAAATAAACAAATATTAAAATTAAAGGGATCGCACGCACTACGCAGCCACGACTACAGCCAGTGAGTTGAGCTCAGTGTCCAGGAAAAGAAAGTAAATCATTACGCATCGTGCTATTGACCACAAAGACGACTGCTTGCTATGGTCGTGGCCACGTAGTGCGCGAGTTACCTAAAATGTAAAGTCGTAACTGACTAAAGCTTGGCTCGGCTGAGTTTGCAATGGTCTCTTCTCAGACCAGGGCGCGTTTGGAAATCTCGTAGTTTTAAGTTTTTGTATATAATTAATTATCACCATTAATTTTCTTAAATTGACGTTCAAAAGTGTACAGTTTACCAATTTTGAATAAAGCTTATTTGACTTGACTTGACATTTTGGTGTTAGTACAAAACAAGCTTATTTTGCAACTATCCGCTAGAAAAAGATATATTCGGAGCATCATCAGGAAATATTGACTCTGAATTCGCGTTAGCAAAGTTTTGGTTGCTCTGTAATTGTAATTTGTATAAAAGTATACTATGGCCATCCTCAAGGCCTTTAGGTCTTTCTTCAAGATTGCAACAGACAGATGAATACAATTTCACATTAGTATACTTAGTATTTCAGTATGGACTTTTTTCATTTTGTAGGTATTTAATCGTAGTCGTGTCGTCACAACTAAAGGCATTTTCATAACAGCACCCACGAGTATCTCGCTAAACAAGCTAGGTATCTCGGAATATCTTCTCTCGGTACTCATTCGCGCGACCTCACGCCATTCCAAACTCTATAATCTACGTGTCAGGGTAGTTTTCGCTTTGAAAGCCTGCACTGCGTCGTATTCTAGTAAAGGTAGTTCGTAAATACCTTAGATCTCGTAGATATCTTATGTTTCATATATTTCGCGCTGGATTCTCTTTTCTTTTTGTTGTTTTTGGTGTGAACTTTGCGACTTAAACTTATTATTTTAAAGGATTTCTTAAAAGAAAACCATCTTTGCATAATTAAATGAAATTTTGTGTATAGTGACGATGCATACATTTTATAAAATAACTAGCAGACCCGGCAGACGTCGTCCTGCCCGGTGACATACGGACATCAACGTCATCTACCTAAGCCCGGTAGATTACCTATACCTACCCGGTAATAGTGTTATCAAACCATCCAGGAACAAATTGAAATATGTATACACAAAAAATTTCATCCAAATCGGTCCAGCCGCTTAGGAGGAGTTAGGTCACAAACACACGTACAGAAGAATTATATAGGTACGGGTGGGAGAGTTTACCATATCGACGGGATGGGACAGGGCCTCATGATCAGCAACCGAATAAGCATTACTACTAGACCAACGAGGCAGGTACCTACAACTCTTCTTGTATAATAGCAGCTGTGTGGACTCGCTCCGTCGCGCGTGATGTATGTCTCAGGCATTAAGCTTCGAGGCTTGCATATTGATTGGACAGGTAAGTTTATAGCGACTTACGCTTAATCCCAATTTGGCTGCACACACGAACTGTTTTGGCTGTATTGAACTTGGCAGGCAGGAATGGTTGAACAGTTACATAGATTTAAATACGATTTAATCCTTTGACAATTATAACATACCTAACATAAACTCTACATACCTTCATACCCTTACGGCAAATATCCATATTCTCTTAGGTATATAGGACTAAGGCTCAGCTATCTATAAAGCTCGCTATAAGGCTCTATATTATAAGGCTCGCGATTCCTCAACTACGCCCCGAGAATGTCCGAAAGTCGTTTGTGGGAATGGGCGTAATAATGTTCTACAAAATTAAATTCTACAGTCAATTTTCAACTTGCCTTTACACAAATTAAGAACTCTTTTGAAAGTGCAGATATGTTCATAAAAAAGCATTAACTATATATTGAAGACTAGAGAATGCCCGCGGCTTCGCCCGCGTGAATTTTGGTTTTTCACAAATCCCGAGGGAGTCGTGGATTTCCGGTTCCCATTCCCGCTCCCTTTTCTAACCTTTACACCTACTTTCAAGGAAGTTTGCTATAGTAATCTACCTATAGTTGTAGCTAGAGATTTCGGTTTTTTTCAAAATCCCGTGGGAACTGTGGATTTTTCCGGGATAAAAAGTAGCCTATGTTTTAAGTCAGGGTATAATCTATCTCCTTTCAAAATTTCAGCCAAATCGGTTTAGTAATTGCGGCGTGATTGAGTAACAAACATCCAAACATCCAAACATCCAAACATCTAAACATCCAAACATCCACACTTTCACATTTATGATATTAGTAGGAAGTAGGATAGTAGGAGGATTAGTAGGATTAGTAGGATAGTAGGATTAGTAGGATTGGTATTGTGATTATGTGTGATAGCTTCTGCCCGCAGCTTCGCTCGCGTAAATTTCGGTTTTGAACAAATCCCGAGGGAATCGTTGATTCCCGGTTCCCGTTCCCGATCCCTTTTCCAACCTTTATACTTTCTATCAAGGAAGTTCGCTATAATAAT
Organism: Melanargia galathea; assembly: GCA_920104075.1. Taxonomy (NCBI): domain Eukaryota; kingdom Metazoa; phylum Arthropoda; class Insecta; order Lepidoptera; family Nymphalidae; genus Melanargia; species Melanargia galathea. The sequence goes on along the minus strand of OV049874.1, from coordinate 17,432,551 downwards.
CTACCTATAGTTGTAGATATAGACTTCGGGTTTTTCAAAATCCCATGGGAACTGTGCATTTTTTCCAGGATAAAAAGTAGCCTATGTGTTGCCAATGCATGCAACAAAGCAAACTATTACAATAATGTGTTATGTGAACGTGATTTACCTAAGAACAGTCAGCGCCCTCTATGGCGTTTTTGGAAGATTATATCTATTTTAGTCCCACAGGAATACTTTTCCGGGATAAAAAGTAGCCTATGTTTTAAGTCAGGGCATAAGCTATCTCCATTCAAAATTTCAGCCAAATCGGTTCAGTAGTTGCGGCGTGATTGAGTAACAAACATCCAAACATACAAACATACAAACATCTAAACATCCAAACATCCACACTTTCACATTTATAATATTAGTAGGACTAGCGGTCCGCCCCGTCTTTGCCCGTGGTACATATAGGCTATAGCACTCAAGGATCACTTACATATCCAACAGTGACAGACATCACAGTAATAATATTATGAATTTAAAAGAAATATCTTGTATGAACAAATAATTTTGGTAACGAATTTTAACTTTGAGAGAAAACTTTGGGATAAATAAACAAACAAAATTATACACGTCCAATATCACAAACTATGGCCCTCACGTAAATCGTGATTGAAATCCATTTAATTACAACTGCTAACGTTAAGAGCCTCTTAAAAATTAACACAAGCCACGCGAAATAACATAATTACAAGTCACGGATCGAAAGAAATTTCTCTAAAGGAAATGTTCAACCTTACTGCTATAATTAAATAAAAGCGTACTGTTTCGACCCTTTATTAAGGGTTGATAAAACTCTCCAGTTGTTATTTTATGAAGCGGCGCCTATTTTTAGGATTTCCTCTGAAATAAGAATTGTATTAATTTATTCAAATAGGACGTTTAAATTTCTAAAGAATTGTTTAATCTTTCGAACGATTTTGACTCCGCTATTTGATTGATTTGGAATGTTATGGTAGGGGAGACGATGATGCTAAATGTGGATTTACTCGAGCGTCGTCGGGACCTATTAGATTTTGTAGATTAGTTGATTGGAAGAATAAAAGGTTATATAATGTTTCCCCTTTCAGTGGTGGGGAAAGCGTCTAGCTGCACGCTCTCATCTTCATAGACGATTTTTAGGGTTCCGTACCCAAAGGGTAAAAACGGAGCCCTATTAATGTCACTCGGCTGTCTGTCTGTCTGTCTGTCTGTCTGTCTGTCTGTCCGTCTGTCCGCCGGTCACAGGTCTCTAGCTCGCAGACGAAATGAGTTACAAACCTGAAATTTTGGTATTTGGTGTAAAACGTTGACCCAAAATCAAATATTGAATTAAAAATTGAATTAAGTTATTTTTCAGGGGGGCTCCCATACATGAGAAAGGAGCCGGAAAAAAATTTTTTTTTCTTACCTTAGCTTGTGTGGTATCATTGTTTAGAGCTCATTGAGTAGAGTACGAATATATATTTTTTTAATTTTTTGCTTAAAAAGTAAGGAAATGGGGGGTCATCAAAATTGTCAGTTTTAGACCATTTTTGTGACGGGGGCTATCTAAAAAACTAAACTAGTTAGGAATATGATATTTCGGTATATTATGTACTATATGCTCTATTTGTACAACAAATACTGAAAACAACGATTCATAAAATAGTTTATACGCTGTGACCAAAACAAACGAACTTATTTTGCGTTTTTCTTTCACGGTTTCTTGCGATGTCTAACTCGGAAATTAAATATTTCTTAGACCCAAAATATTATATTGTTCATAATTATGTACGGAACCCTGAAAGAGCGAGGCCCGACTCGCACTTGGCTGATTTTTATTACTTCGACTAGTAGGGTAAAATTGGGAGTTCTGGATCAAATGTCTAGATGAACGCACCGCGCGTTCGCGACATTTGACCCAGAAATCCCAATTTTACTACGTCTACTCAGTGATTACAATCGTTCAGCAGATTATCGCTTAGCCTGTTATTGAAACTGGATGCGCAATGCCTCGACTAATGTAAATACGATTTTATTGTTTATCATTCTAGGTACATCGAACGATAATCAGTAACAAGAGAATGATCTGGTTGTTACTAACTGAACGCGCAATGTCTCAACCAATTTAAATGTATGATTTTATTGTTTATCATTATCACTCTACATTGAACGATGATTCAATAGTTGATCGTTCAATGTAGAGTGCATATGAGTAGAGCACATTCTTAAGCGCGATATTATATTGATAGATCCTGATTCCTGACCAATGCAACTAGTTAGGGTGTCGATTTGGAAAGTTTTATAAGATCGCTATCTGTCATACTTTCCATCCATTACTATAATATAAGAATTTATATTTTTGTACAGAAACCCTTATCTGCATAACGTAAATAATATAGCGCACATCTCAATTTATGGCAAATGGTGTCAGTTTAAGACGAGAGCATGCTAACTGGACCAGGTACCTAAATATGTGATATGTTACTTTATTAAATTAATAACCACACTCCTTTATTGGATGGTTAAAATACCTGAACGGTTCGGGTTTACCGAAGATGCTAATAAATAATCAATTTTGGCTGAAGCCTCTCAGATCGAATCAGTACCAATTTTTAGAAATAAGAAATCTCTAATCGTTCTGTTTCTTTAATCTTTTAGAATGGAGTACTATTCCATAAACAACTTTAACAATTTTCTAAATAAATTAAATATGGTTGTAAAATCATTTAGACGGAATTGACATGGTTGTGATGTGTGTACTTTTTATTCTCTAAATAAGAGATAATTTTTATAAAATTATTAATCCATCCGCTTTTGGTAAGTACTGATGAAATATTATTATATAATATTTTAGCATTACACTACTTCAACTCGTATGAACACTATTATATAGTGCTTAAATATGCATTATGTTAAATACAGTACAGACACAGTAGGTAAGTATTAAAAAATAATAGCAAAGCATAGTTGGGATCCTTAATGTGTTAACTAAAAGTAATTCGTTTTCGGTGTCTAATGTCTCAAGGAATGCATATTTACAGTATGTTTCCTAATAGGGAATCTTAAAAGTGTATGCAACATCTTACGTATGTATGTAATTAGAGACCTATAAATCTCATTCTAATTACTTTATGTTTAAGAGTCATTGTTCTATGATAATACTATGAACTTTTGACTTTTTGGTAGACTATTAGAAGATATTAACTTCTGTAAGCAAAGTTTTCACTACGCATTACTCTTGTGACCACTCCAACGAGTATACGTTTCCTAAACACAATATTTTTTTTAAAATTCCAAATAAGCAGTTGTTCAATAAGCTTCAGTATGTATGTATTTTTTATTCACTTTTATTTTTTACAAATTTTTTATAAAAGTTGTATAGCGAAACATTTTTTTTTAAATTGTTTTTGTTTTAAATTAGCTTCCCCCTAATAATATTTTTAAAAAGTAAGATTATTGTTTTAATTAATTTACAGTAAAAAATCTTTAATTGTTCTAGAAGTAGTTAATACTATGATGTAACATCATTTATAAAAATGTTTTTTTTCTATGACAGGGCTTCAAACTTCAGTAGTAATCCTTTTAATTCAGATGATGAACCTATAGTTCCAACTTCAAAGCGTAAATCACTCAATAAATTGAAGAAATTAAAAAGTCAGCAGTCAGATACAGAATCTGAACCGGATCCACCTGTGAAACGTAAGAAAGCACTTCAGAAAAAGTCTGTCAAGGTTGCTGCACGTCCTTCATGGGATTCTGAGGTGAGTTATTACAGTTTATTTCTACAGTAGATATTATTATTCAAAAATATAAAATTTTATTTTTATATTTAAAATTGTGTAACATTAATTAAAATGTGTAATATTACATTACATATTACACATTTTTGATAGTAATATTTTTTACATTATTTAAAGTGTTGTCAGTTTAATTATTCAAGTATTAGTTAGTATTAGGCTAGTATGTTTGAATATGGATTGAAGTCCTCGGGCTTTGAATCTCGGACTGAAGAAAAAAAATAGCTATTGGGGGTTTCCGTTAATAAATTCTTGCCAACAACCCGAAGTTAATGTTTGTTAACTGATTTAATGTTTATAGTAATTAAAAATATTATTTTTCTTTTTCAGGCTGAAGAAGAAGTGGTTCAAAAGCTTGAACCGCTTAAAAATTTTATTACTAGGAAAACAGCATCTGGGTATTCTACCCAGAAAAAACCGGAGAAGTTAATAACTGATAGTGATTATTACTTAGAACTTCGTATCTATAACGCCGCTGAAGTATCAAAAATAAGCCCGGGTAATAGATGGCGTCACGCGCTTTTTACTTTTAAATCAAGCATGGATACAAACTCAGAAATTTGGCAAGCAGCGAACCGTTTGGTCGTCGCTGCTAAGGAAGATTTTAAAGGGGTTAAACCCACACTATATCCAGCTTAAATATTTTAACTGCATTTAACTAATTTCAAATACTTTGACAATATACTCGTAAAACGATTATATACTCATAATGGTTTTTTGCGATATTTGTAATATTACTGTACCAAAATACTTTTCACATAAGAAAAGTTTTATTCACAAGTCTAATTGTTTACTCCGTACAGAATTTGATAATGTTCAAATAATTGCAACTGCTTTTAAGAACAGGATAATAAGCTATCGTGTATGTCCAGCAAAAAAAATTTTGCTGCCTGAACAATTTTTATCTGATGTTGTGAATACGATATGTAATTTAGTAAAAAGAAGTCTTGACAAGCATAATGCTCTAAAAATAAATTTTGAACTATTTGCGACTTTCATATTACCAAAAAATAATGAAAAATCTTTAAAATCTTTTAACACTAAATATATACAAGTTTTTCAATCTACAAATATAAAGACTATATATTTAGAGTGTGTAAAAAATCTACTCACCAAATTATCAGAATTTGAACTTTCAGAGTCAGGCTGGTCTTTTGACTCTTTGAATAATTTGGAATTAAACATTAATAAATACAATCCTTTAAGAACAGGGTCCTATATTCCGCTACCTTTAAAAATCCTGAAAACTAAATCTTGTGTAAATATTAAAAATAATGATGATAAGTGTTTTTTGTGGAGTATATTAGCACATATGTATCCCACCAATAAAAACTGTAACAGAGTTATTTCATATCCTCATTATTCAAAAGTTTTAAAAACAGATGGTATGTCATTTCCACCATCTTTTGAGGATATTACAATATTTGAAAAAAATAATTCTAACATAAGTGTTAATGTATACAGTTTAGAAAAAAATGGTGATATTAACGGACCTCTATACAAAACCAACAAGCGTAAACTTGTACATGTTAATTTGCTTTATATTACTAAAGGTAATAAGAGACATTTCTGTTTGATAAAAAACTTTGAACGGTTGGTTCATAGTCAACTTACTAAGAATAACTCTAAAATTTTTTTGTGTGAGGAATGCTTCATTTATTTTAATTCAGAAGAAAAATTATGCAAACATAATTGTGCTAGAATTAAAACTGTTCTTCCAGATAAAAATAGTAAATTGTATTTTGATAATTATGAAAGAACTCAAAGAATACCAATTGTGATTTATGGTGATTTTGAAAGTTTGTTAAGAGAATATTCTGATAAAAGTAAATCTGAGCATACTGAAACCATACAGGTTCATGAAGCCACATGCTTCGCGTATTATATTTGTTGCGAGTCTAAACCTGAACTTAACGAATTGGTTTCATACATAGGAGCTAACTGTGCTCAAAAATTTGTGGAAACAATTTCAAATGATGTAAAACGACTACATGCAATTTTGTTAGAGAATAATTCAATGAAACTTCTTACTGAAAATGAAAAGATATGTTTTCATAATGCAAAAGTTTGTCATATATGTAAACAAAAATTTACATCCACAGATAAAATTGTAGCAGATCATGATCATTTTACAGGGGAATATAGAGGGGCAGCTCACAACATTTGCAACTTGAGTGCAAAGAAATGTTCTTTTATACCTATTATATTCCATAATTTAAGTAATTACGATTGCCATCTCTTTATTAAAGAGTTAGCAAATATTGACGGTCGTATTAATATTATTCCAAAAAATAAAGAAAAATACATATCATTCACGAAATTTATATCAGTTGATTCAAAAACTGTTGCTCAACTTAAATTCATTGATTCTTTTAATTTTCTTAGCTGTAGCTTAGATAAATTAGCTAGATCTTTACATCCAGACGACTTCGTAAACTTACATAGATATTACAGTGATCCATCTTTATTTGATTTGATTTGCAGAAAGGGTGTGTACTGTTATGATTATATAGACTCTTTAAAACGTTACGATGAAACTGAGTTACCAAATAGAATACATTTTTTTAACAAACTTACTTCAGAACCTGTTTCAGAAAAAGATTATGAACATGCTTTGAAAGTTTGGAAAACCTTTAAAATAAAAAATTTAGGTGAATATACAGATTTATATTTAAAATGTGATGTACTCTTACTGGCAGATATTTTTGAAAAATTCAGAAAAATTAGCTTAACAACCTATAGCTTAGATCCATGCTATTATGTTTTTTCACCTTCCTTAAGTTGGGATGCAATGCTTTTGCATACTAACGTAAAATTAGACCTCATATCTGATGTCGAGATGTATCAAATGATTGAAAAAGGTATACGAGGTGGTCTAGCTCAGTGTTCTTTAAGATATGCTAAAGCAAACAATAAATATATGTCTGACTATGATATCAACAGATCAAGTTGCTTTTTGGTGTATTTAGACTGTGTGAACTTGTATGGTTATGCAATGATGATGAAACTTCCTACAAGTAATTTTAAATTTTTGAACCAAGAACAGATTGAAACTTTTGATATTGATTCTGCTACTCTTGATAGTGACATTGGTTATATACTCGAAGTAGATCTCAGTTATCCTTCTGAAATACATGATGCTCACTCAGATTTACCTTTTGCTGCTGAAAAATTTATACCTTTTGGTCAAAAAAATGCCAAGCTTATTGCAAATTTATACGACAAATGTTGTTATGTTATTCATTACATTCATTTAAAAGAATGTCTTAAGAACGGTCTAAAATTGTTAAAAATTCATAGGATTCTATCATTTGAACAAAAAGAATTTTTGAAACCATATATTGAATTGAATACCTCGTTGAGACAAAAAGCAGAGTCTGAATTTGAAAAAGACTTTTTCAAAAAACAAAACAATGCTATATTTGGTAAAACAATAGAAAACAAACGAAAACAAGTAAATGTAAAACTTGTTAATACATGGACAGATAAGAATAATAAAACAAACAGGATTATTGGTGCTGAAAAATATGTCAGTGCTCCTAACTTTAAATGTTTGTCGATATTTTCAGATAATTTGGTTGCAATCCAATTAGAACAAACAAAATTAGTTTTGGATAGACCAATTTATGTGGGTTTTACTGTTTTAGAGTTAGCTAAAACACATTTATATAAGTTCCACTATTCTATAATGAAACCATTATATGAAGAAAATATTGAACTTTGTTATACTGATACTGATAGCTTACTATATCGCATATATACTGATGATTTTTATTCTGACATGAAGAAGAATATCAAATATTTTGATACCAGTAATTTTAGCGAAAAAAATGTTTACAATATCCCTCAAGCAAATATGAAAATTCCAGGGTTTTTTAAAGATGAGATGGGTGGAGATATTATTGTTGAATTTGTTGGTTTACGAGCAAAATTATATTGTATTGAGTCACAAAAAATGTCTATTAAAAAGGCTAAAGGAGTGACAACATCTGTTACAAAAAGATTGGATATAAATAAATATAAAAACGTTTTATACTACAATCAATCAGTCAGAAAGAATATGTGTGTTATAAGATCTAAAAATCATAATGTATATACCCAAAAAATTAATAAACTGGTATTAAATAGTGAAGATGATAAAAGACAAATTTTAAAAAAGCAATTTAAAACATTACCTTGGGGGCATTATAGTACTATTTTGTAGTTAATAATTTTTACTAGATTTTATGTTATTCATTTTTGTACACTTTTATTATTCATGTACAGCAAATATGTTATTCTATATTGAAAATAAAGATTTACTACTCATAAATATTTGTATTATTATTTTACCTTTTAATTTTATATTTATATTTAATAAGAGTGATGGTGGTTTCATATTGCGTGATGAAAATATAAAATTCTAAGATGGAACGTTAAAAATTTGCTCATATAGAGCATCAATTACAATATTATATCCTTATCGAGAAATTAAAGTGAAGTTATATTAAGCAAAACTTAAAAATAACTTCACTTTTAAAGGAATCGAACCCTTGAAAAGTTTGAGTAAACGTAAAAAAAATTTTTTTAATATTAGTTAGTTAAATTATTTATTTGAAATAAAAGAAAATAGTTTTGTTCTATAAACCACGTTTTAATAAGTAATTGATTCATGCTACAGCTCCTTATTCTAGAAAAACACTATTTTATTAATTAACTAACACTATAAATTATATCATGATAATAACAAACAAATTATACATATTTTAACATTAGTTCACATGTATGTACAGGAGTGAGTAATTTTTGTCATTATTTTTCCAATCAAATTTTCTGTAGCATCCATAACTTCATCGTAATTATCCTTGACTACATACTGAGCACTAACACTAGGAGTATCACTATTTATATTTTCATCTTGCTCTCCACCGCTTAGTCCGTAAATATTTATTTTTATTAAATGAAGCCGCCTTCCAGTTGCTTGACAACTAACATAGGATGTTGATGTAGATGTTGGGGGTGGAACAGGCTTCAATAGTGATAAATTGCATTTTTTCTTCTTTTTCATATCCTTACTCGTTGCTTGAGCTGATTCTGCTGCTTGTTTTTGGGCTAAATCCTCGCAAAGTTTCTGAAATTCAGTTTCCACGAACCCGTTCACGTCTTGCGCGTAGTAAAAAGGGTTTGTTGGATTTTCGTTGGGTAAGATAGGATTCGACATCATTCTGAAACAAAAAGAAAAATAGTTAATAAATAAAATCTATGCTATATTTAAAACAACACATTTTTATAAAATAATATACTTACCAAGTACAAAAACTCGATATTTATTATGATAAAATGGACTAGAAAAATAATCACGTATATCAACTATGAGTACTACTGTTCTCTTCGGGAGCTGTAGCAGGAATGAAGTTTCAATAATTAATCTTAAATATTGTCTTGTGATCTGAAACGGTGTAATTTGAGCAAAATAAAAACATAGCGCTTCACATTCCATTCGTTTTTTTCCGAGAGCTGTAACAGGAATGAACACGCATCGATAATCTTAATAATTTCAAATGATGTAATTTGAGCAAAACGAAAACAAATCTTCAGTGACACAGCAACGCATTCCGAGCTTACACGTGTATGGTATCATTTCTTTAAATAGACTATGTTTTAGTTGTTTTATATAAAATATAATATGTAGATTTTATTACAGGACTTTATCTTTTTTCAACAGAGATGAGTGACAATGAAGTTGATCAAACAACCAGTAACATTAGAAATTAACAATTTAAATATAGAACCACCATCAGTACAAAAAAGACATAGTTCGCTGTTTCCTAATACAATTCGCTGTATAATATGTGGACCATCAAATTGCGGCAAAACAAATACAATGTTAAGTTTATTACTACATCAAAATGGACTCAAGTTTCAAAATGTTTACCTATATTCTAAAACAACATTTCAACCAAAATATTGTTTTTTGGATAAAGTTTTAAGCTTGGTTCCGAGTGTTAAACTATTTATGTTTAAAGAGGATAAAGATGTTATACCTCCTACTAAAGCGTTGAAAAATTCAGTGTTTATTTTTGATGATGTCACTTGTGAGAACCAAATAAATATACGAGATTATTTTTCTATGGGTAGACATAAAAATATCGACTGTTTTTATTTGACTCAAACATATTCTAAGATACCAAAACAATTAATTCGAGATAACGTAAATTTTTTAATAATTTTTAAACAAGATGATATAAATTTGAAACACATTTATAACGAACATGTTAATTCTGACATGACTTGGTCTGGCTTCAAAAAATTGTGTTCAGATATATGGCAAGATCCATACACATGTTTAATAATAAACAAAGATTGTGAATTAAATAACGGCAGATATAGAAAATCTTTCGACGTTTTTGTAAAATTTTGAATAAAATGATTTAAGCAGATTGTAATTTAAATTTAGTTTCATTTTAATTTTCACTGCATTGTTTAATGGTTGTGTGTTTTTAAAGGATTAAAAAAATGGAGGCAAATTTAAAAAAAGAGTTAATTAAATCAGTAAAGGCTATTAAAAGTAAAGTAAAAAGATTGCGTGATAAAGATGAAGAATTCGAATTGAGTCAACAAAAAATATTTAAACCGCTGTCTGATCCTTTGAAAGCAATTGTTACACTAAGTAAAAATGCTTCAAACAAATCTCATAATGAAACTAATTATAATAAAAATACAAGTATTGGCAATAATCAAGCACCTGAAATTCCGAATATATGCTCAAAACAAGATGATGATATTGGAATGACTCATACCGATAATAATTTTGAAGAAAATCTGAAACAAATAGGGGAAATGCCTGAAACTTGTGAAATTTTAAATGATGATGTTAATTTTACCGAAAAGTTGGAAAACAATGACGATCTGTTTGGTGAGCAAAGCAATGTATCTATACCGTTTGGGGTACGACGCATTAATAAAAAACTGATGATAGGAAATACCCCCGTAAAATTTTCAATTGTAGATGATTTGTCTTCGAACAAATTAACTATTATTACCATTGGTGATAAAAGTTATGAACTTACTGCAGGGTTGATAGAACTTTTACTAAGAAATAAACCAAACCTTAATATAGTATCCGAAAGTGATAAAATCACCTATAAAGATATCTTAATTAGTACTAGTGTTCATAAAAGGGATTATAATCCTGCAAATCAAATTAAAGGTGATAAAGGAAAAAAATATTCTCAGATAATAAAACCATTATTTTTTGAAAAGGATACGTGTGAAATAAACAAAGTAAAATATGGTGGTAGGTTACCGGTTTTAAAAAAATACAAAACTAATACTGATCTTATCTATTGGGATGATCCTAATGAGTTGATTGAAAGATTAAGGTTGATTATTGCATCAAGAGATGCGGGTAACACTAACCATGATAATGAAATTATTTCAATTATTGAAGAATTAAAAGAAGCGGGTATAATAAAAGAATAAAAGAAGGCATATTTATGGAGCTTGTTCAGTATTACTAAGGAGGTTGAACATGAAAGTTGATAAGTTTGGACATCATGTAAATAAGATGCGAAGAATTAAATGTGTGTTACTAGAATGTGCTTTGAAGTGTACAAATAATAATTTGGATGCTCAGCATAAAATACTCAAAAATCTTGCGCAACCGGTTGATTCTAACGATTGCGTTACAAAAGAATACGTTGATGATTTGGTAGAGAATCTCTCAAAAAAAATATCATTAATAAATCAGTGGATTGCAGAAATAAATATTAAAATTAGTAGTTTAATCGAAACCGCTGAGGCTAATAAAGTGAAACATGAGCAAAAAGAGCGTCGTAAATGAAATACATAAAAATGCAAGATTAAACTTTCCTCGTCGACACGTTGTCATGAAAGATATAGACGATTTATGGCAAGCTGACTTGATTGATATGAAATCTCTTTCGAAACAAAATTCAAATTATAAATATATTTTAGTAATAATTGATACATTCTCAAAATATATTTGGACATATCCAATAAAGTCTAAAAATAAGGATCAAGTTTCTAAAGCTTTTGAATTTATATTGAAGAAAGGACGTATTCCAAAAAATTTACAAACAGATTTTGGCACTGAGTTTTACAATGATTATTTCAAAAAAATAGTCAAAAAGTTTAACATCAACCATTACTCTACATATTCCACTAAAAAAGCTTCTATAGTTGAAAGACTTATTAGAACTTTGAAAAATAAAATGTATAAGCAATTCAGTTTACAAGGAAACTACACTTGGACTAAAGGTGTCCTAGAAGAAATAGTTGAAAATTATAACGACTCTACACATAGAACGATTGGTTTATCACCTAACAAAGTCACAGAAAAAAATAAGAATCTTATACTTCAAAGATTTAATATAGAAAAACCATTAAAATTCATTAAGAAGAATAAATTTAAAGTTGGAGATTTTGTGCGTATTAGCAAGTATAAAGGTATTTTTGAAAAAGGTTATACTCCTAATTGGTCAACCGAAATATTCCAAATTAGAAAAGTACAGAAAACGAATCCAGTTACTTACTTAATAGAAGATGCTAAACATCAGCCAATTTTAGGCTCATTTTATACAGAAGAACTTCAAAAAACAGAAAATCCTAGTGTCTACCTTATTGAAAAAGTTTTGAAGAGAAAAGGAAACAAGATATTTGTAAAGTGGTTGGGATTTCCATCGAGTGAAAACAGTTGGATAGATCGAGCCAATATTTTATAATTAAGCATTTTCTATTTAATTTTCATTATTTAAGTATTAGTATAGTTATTTTCATTCATTGTAATAAAAGTAATGAAAGAGAGCAGTCTTCTTAATTGGTTTATAAATCACTTACCATTTGAACTTCATCTACCTGGATATAATTACTGCGGAGCTGGTACAAAATTGTATAAAAGGCTTGCACGAGGTGATCAAGGTGTAAATAAATTGGATGAATATTGTAAACAACACGATATCGCATACGACTTGTCCAATTCATTAAGTGATCGTCATAAGGCTGATAAAATATTGATGAAAATGGCGAAACAACGTGCTTTAGCGCCTGATGCATCTTTGGGAGAAAAAATAGCAGCAAATTTAGTTAATAAAGCTATGATAGCTAAATTGTATACTGGCTCGGGGATAACCAATAAAGTTAGCAGCCATAAAAAAGTGTCGACAAAAAAATCCACCACAGGTATTGGTTTGAAAAAACACTTTAACCATGTTGTTGGTCACACGAAAAAGCATTTACAGAAAATAAAACCCAAATGTAAGAAAATGGCTATAGAATTAGCTATAGCAGCGGCTAAAGAATTGACTAAAGATTCGTCAATAAAACTTCCTCGAATCATACCTATTCCAAAAACCGGTGGAGTACTTCCTTTGATACCTATTTTTGCGGGATTATCCGCTGCGGGCAGCTTAGCTGGTGGTGCTGCCGGAATCGCTAAAGTTATAAACGATTTGAAAGACGCCAAAAAACGTTTTACGGAATTAAAGAGACATAATGAGAAAATGGAAGCCCTCCATATAGGGAAAGGTTTACATATCAAACCGCATAGAGATAGTTTAGGAATTTACATTTCAAATGAAAAAAACTAAGACGGAGGCTACCCAAACGAGCGCTCACCAATATCGACATCATTAACTATTCGCGAGATATTCCTTATTTTCGAGGGGTGTTTATGAGAGATGAGATGCCGAAATATCCTTTTCAAAAAGAATGTGGTATTGTTAATTTGGATAGCTCCAACAATCCTGGCACTCATTGGGTGGCCTATGCAAAAGTAAATAATGATATTCAATACTTTGATAGTTACGGGAATTTAAAACCACCTAAAGAGTTAATTAAATATTTAGGAACTGGTATGAGTTATAATTACAAAAATTTTCAAGGTAGTCATCCTTATAATTGTGGTCATCTATGTATAAAGTTTTTAAGAAATTTTTGGAATACACAAAATAAATATAAATAGTTCAGTAAAATAGATAAATATTTAGTTTACAATCATGTCTACAACAATTACCATTACCGGACACAAATCTATGTTGGAATTATTTTTCCAACCTCCTCTTATTCTCGATGGTGAATATGAATGTGGTTTATTACATTTTTCTGCTCTAAACTCAATACCAAACATAAATCATAGCAATAACATATTTGCATATGGTGATAAATGTGAATATTTAAAAATTCCGCATGGTACTTATGATTTATATGACATAAGAGAATATCTTGCGAGTAAATTAGACAACTGTGAAATTGAAATAAAACCAAATAATAACACCTTAACATGCTCGCTTTTTTGTTCCAAAACTGTAAACTTTGACGTAGAAAACAGTTTAGGGCGCTTACTTGGTTTCCCAAATGTTAAACTTGAAGCAAATAAATGGCATGAGTCTGTTAATCCAGTTAACATTCTTCCATTGTCTGTCATCAGGATCGAATGTGATCTTATATTCGGATCATATCATAATGGATATGCATCACATATAATTCATGAATTTATTCCAAACGTTCCGCCTGGATATCAATTTATAGAAATTCCAAAAAACATTATTTACCTTCCTGTCAATAAGAATAATATATCATCTATAACTGTGAAAATTATTGACGAAAACGGTAATAATATTGATTTTAGAGAAGAAAATATTCAATTGAGACTTCATTTACGCAGAGCACGATGATAATATTTAATAAAACGCCTGGGTATGAAGTGAAAAGAATCAATCATTTGCCTACTACTAGAGCGCGTACACGTATTAAAGCAAATCGTAATATTGTCACAAAAAGAAACAAAGATTTTCTTCGATCACTCGGATTCAAAGTATGAATATTCTAAATATTAATAACACCCCAGAATTCGATAATTGTATCGAAAGTTATGAGATCCATACTTACAATCCATACAATAATAGCTTTAAAGAAAATGATGAAATTCGCATTCCAATACATCAGCAAGATATATACATATTACCATGTAATAGTTCAATTTATGTTGAAGGCTTTGCCACAGTGACTGGAAAAGATCAATCTGGAACTTCAATAAAGAAACCAGTAAACTTTACTAATAACCCTGTTATGTTTCTATTTCAAGACATCAGGTATGAAATGAACGGTATTGAAATAGATCGTATTAGAAACCCTGGAATAACCACAACATTAAAATCATACATATCGATGAATGAGGGGGATAGCAAAGTTGCCGCATTGTGGGGTTGGCAAATGGATGGTTTTAAAATGAAAGAAGGATATTTTAATGCTGTTTTACCATTAAATAAAATAATGGGGTTTGCTGAGGATTATAATAAAATTATTATAAATTGTAAACATGAACTTATTTTGAATAGAAGTAATAGTAATTTAAATAGTGTAAAAATTGATAAGGATGATAATATTCAGATTGAAATACAAAGAATTCAGTGGCGTGTGCCACATATAAAAGTATCGGATCGTGAAAGACTTTCACTACTTAAGTATTTAGAAAAAGACAAACCTATTCAAATAGCATTCCGAAATTGGGATTTGTATGAATATCCTTTACTTCCTAAAACTACAAAACATTCGTGGTCAATAAAAACTACTTCTCAACTAGAAAAGCCTCGATATGTCATTTTAGGACTACAGACGAATAGAAAAAACAGCAAGACAAATGATAGTTCTATATTTGACCACTGTAAAGTAACAAATGTAACACTATTTTTAAATTCGCAATATTACCCGTACGATTCGCTTAATTTGAAATTTGATGAAAACAAATACAGTATATTATATGAAATGTATACTCAATTTCGTCAGTCTTATTATAATCTTCCTGCAGATCCGTTGTTTGATCTGAACACATTTAAAAACAAAGCACCGCTGTTTGTTATTGACTGTTCAAGACAAAACGAGAATTTAAAGACTGGACCTGTAGACGTGCGTTTAGAAATTGAAAGTTCGGAAGATATCCCGGATAACACATCAGCATATTGTCTTATAATAAACGATCGTCTAGTAGAATATAAACCCTTGAGTAATATAGTTCGCAAATTATCATGAGTGTCATCATTGATGTGCAAGGATTCAAGACGGATTCCAATGAATTTATAGTAAAAGAAATAGCTATATTATGTGATAATCAGATCCAGACTTATTTGATCAAGCCACCATTTCCATTTTATGATTTAACAAAAACAGAAAGAAAACAAGTTTGTTGGATAGAAAGAAACAGAGGAATACATTGGAATGAAGGATTTATTCCATACTTAAATTACAAAGGATACGTTATTAAATATTTAAATAATAAATGTGTTTATGCTAAAGGTGTAGAAAAAGTGCAGTGGATATCGAAAATGTTTGGTTGTGATAGGGTTTGTAATTTAGAAGATAAATCTTGTCCTAGATTATTAAGTTTGTATGAACAATACAAAACAGATAGTGATGTATTTAGTTGTTTATGTCATCCTTCAATATGTGCATTAAAAAATGTGCTTATTTTAAGAAGATGGTGTCTTGATAATAAAATCTTGTAAAAAATATATACGTAGTAGTTTTTATTTACTGTCCTATTGTTAGGGGTTAATTAGTAATTTAGGTATGACTATTAAAGTACCATTGCCATTTTATTAGACATTATTAATTAATATGTCTTTAGTATATTTCATTATATTCTCTAAGCAACTCGCTCCCTCCCAAAATACAAAAAGTATAATAAAGCAAAGAAAAATGATATTAAAAGTTAACGATTTAGTTGAAGTTGTTATTAAAAAATGGAATTTGTATGGGTTGCATAATGTAAATATATTAAACTATGAGGAATACGATGGTATTTTAATATCAACGATGTCAAAGAAATCCAAAATTTATTATGAAGGTCTTAAAGTTTCCGCACGTGTGTTAAGAATAAATAATAAGTCTGTTGATTTGATACCATCTGATTAATTACACAAAAACCTTATCTCAAATTGAAGAATTTTTTAGTAATTTGCTGAACGATTGAAATAAATGAGTAGATAAGTAGGGTAAAATTGGGAGCTTCTAGATCACGTCTCGAGAACGCCAGAGCGTTCATCTAGAGACGTGAGCTAGAACTCCCAATTTTACCCTACTTCGACTTGTAGAAATCGGCTGATTATATTTTTTTCGCTTCCTTTCCTTTTATCATTTCCTTCAAACTAAAAATAAATTCAATCGCTCTTCGAGATTCGAGAATGTCAAGATAAAGTTTTTTTTGCAGCTTTGTAACGCTCCCACTCTCGTACGTTACGTTCGAATAGTCTGATTTTCTAAATATACTTTTTTTAGCTCGTAATTGTTGAATAGAAGCAGGCGTTACTTTGCGAAATTCCATGATATTATACAATGAACACAAAATTACTTTGCTATAATCCGCTAACAGTGACTTTGTAGGCACAACACCACACAAATTCACCACAAATTTAACTCGACGATCGTTTCGCTCCGACACCGGAGCATCTTCACAACGACTTCACAAGTCTTGACTTTGCAATCAGCCGTTGTGAAGTCGACATCTCCTGAAGATGCTCCGGTGTTGGAGCGAAACGATCGTCGAGTTAAATTTGTGGTGAATTTGTGTGGTGTTGTGCCTACAAAGGAGATGTTTCATCACTGTATGAGGCCTTGGCTAGGACTTGGTACAGTATACTTGGATATAGTCCAGAAAACATTGAACAGTTTTTAACTATATATTTTCTATAAAATGGTTTTGTTTGGTTGTACAAAACAAGTATTTCTGCTTAGGATTGCAACACGTAATAAAAATTCATCATGGCGGTAAAATGTCTTTTATTTCGATTTGACATTTGACTTTGACAGAAATGTCATTAGATCGTAATATCAACACCGTCCAAATCGCTAAGCAAAATCGAAGTCCGTGTAGCACAACGCCGGGTCAACAGATGGTATGAGTAACAGTCCAAAAACAAAAACCAGGTAAACAGATGAGCAAAATGGTCCAAAATCCAGAAAACGAAGTTGTTGAAAAGAACTCAAAAATCAAACAGAAATCGATTGCTACTTCAAACCATACGACACCAGCGACGCCATATTGAAAATCGATCAATAATTAATGAATAAAAATATTTTTGTACAACTAAAGTATTAGTTTTAACTCAATAATTTTATTTTTCCCGAGAACAACAGATTTTTCTTAATTTGTTAGGTACTGTACAAGACTTAGCCAGATTTGAAACATCTCCTTTGTCACTGTTAGCGGATTATAGCAAAGTAATTTTGTGTTCATTGTATAAGCTCGTAATTAACCTATCTAATATTTCTGACCATCGTTTTTTTTTCGCGCGGCTCTATATATAAAGGGCTTATATATGGTAGAGGGTACTTAGCAGGATGCAATATGCCTCCCTTATGTTAATCTGACGCGCTCGAGTAAATCCAAAAATCCCCCCTCGGGCTCCACTACTATTAAGAAACTACTTATTTTATTTAAACTCTTTACTTCTTTAAAATTTTAAGGAGCTCTCAATAAAACTCTATAGATCAAATAAGGGCATGAAGTACGTACTTACTTACTTAAAAATTAAACCATCATGTATTCAACATTATTTCAACAAATAAAGATTACCTCTGGCGCAGTGATGAGCGTTGTGGTTTCATAGGTCGAAGGTCTTGGGTTCGATTCCCGACAGGGGCAATTTGGGAATTTAAACTTCTAAATTGTCTCTGGTCTGCTCTGGTCTGGTGGGAGCCGTGGATAGTTACCAACCTGCCGTCAAATCCATGCCGCCAAGCGTTACGGTACGATGCAGCCAAGTAACCGATCAAGGGGTATTGTAATAGGTACTTCGAATTGACATATAAACCTTCATGGTTTGAGATTTTTGAGTGTAACTTTTTTCATACGGTACCTATGTAGTTCTTCTTTTAAAAAATGTGCAACATTCAGTTGTTTCTTTTATTCAGCTTAGACAATAAAGATGGATACTTCGAAAGTTCGTGTGATTTTTGAATACGAGTTCCGACGCGGAACTAACTAACTAACTAACCGTGCCATGTTAACAAGCTTCCATTGTGCTCCATACAACAGTGACGACCGTGTAACCATATGACCGTAATTTTTCACGGCGTACGTATAAACAAGAGGCCTTGCGCGTATAACTCCCGGCACGTAAGTCTAGCGCTGAGCAAGAGAAGTGCGCGCAGCGTCATATGAGTGAGCGGTTACAAACGATCCGCGAGAGCCAATCAGTGCTTACGAGGGATCCGCGAGACCTAATCAGTGCTTACGAACGATCCCCACGCCCTCCCCGCGACCCCCTCACACCCCGAGATACCTCATTATCGACTTCTGTGCATTGAAGGTCAACGCTAGACTTATTTGCCGTGACTTATAGCTCTTACAGCAATGGCAATATTAGTCAAGTTAAAAAACATCTATAGTTCCACTTTTAATTATCTGCAGTAATCTGACGTTTCCTAATGTCATTCTGTAAAATAATGTTGCCAACCATATTTCTATAGTGATGTGATACGTTCAATTCATTCAATTTGATGCACAAAAGTTTCGTTCAAAGTTACTCTTTCATTATCATCATAATTTTATTTATCTACTCTCATATCATAAAATCCCGATTAAGAAATCAAAATGTGTCATATATTGGACTACTTTATTCACATACATCTATAATATTTAAAAAAAAATTAAAAAAGTTCATTATAACACTACTTTGTTAGGAAATTATTGCAAAGTAATGTTATAAAATAATTTTTTCTACATTATAGTACAGGCACTGGGTTCTGGTATTTTTGAGCCATGGCGGGTGTTTAGTTTTGTTACTTACAATAATTATTATTATCCCGCTATCAAAGTTACCCTATTACTACTACTGCATTATACTTTATTTCATTACTGACAGGTCAGTGGGTCTACCATCAACTATAATCGCGACTCAATTAAAGACCTAAACTGAACTGAATCGCTATTTCGTACCATGAACTCTTTTATCCGACCAATAGATGTCATGACGTCATGACGTCTATTATAGACGATATTATAGACGAAACAAAAACCTAGTATAAAAATATAGAAACAAAAAGATACTTCATGGTACGAATTCAATGCAATTCATTTTAGGCACCGATATTGAATAGCATCGGAATTGGATCGTTAGATTAAAGATTGTAGTAGGCCTTCTGGTCGAGTCACGACTCTGGATTCTGGTTTTTTCAGCTATGGCGGGAAATCGTATTGTTTTTGGCGCCTATTATTTAAATTTTTAATTTATTATTTATTGTTTTTGTAACCCAAACCTTTGCAAGTGATTTTTGTTGCGCGGAAAAATGTCTAGCAGTGATACTGAAGAGAATTTAACTCCACCTGACCACCGACCAACAATCTTTTGCCAGCAAAATCAAGGAAAACTCACTACAAATATTACCAAGATTTTATGGTTTGGATTTTAAGATATGAGTTTAGATAAAGTAGTGTATGAAACTCTACATAATTAGGCATTAAAATAGTAGTTTATGAAACGGTGAGGTGTAATGAGTAGCGTATGACGTAGTTAAGATTAGTATATAAGATGTAACACTTAGGTTAAGAAGAGAGTAATAAAATGTATCCCACTACGAACGGTCGTTTTGTATCATAATAACTTCCCCTCATGGCGACCCATGCCATATTTGGGGCACGCGATTCAAACGTGTAGTGTTCGGCTCCAAAACAAAAAAATACATAAATAGAACATGTAGATTAATTTAAATTTTGTGTAAAAACTAATATTGACTGAACTAATATTGAAAATGTGTCGCTCAAAAATGAAAAGTTTTCCTAAACCAAAATGCCACAGGTTCTAATCAGGCTCACTTGGAAGAGATGGAAATCCACAATAAGCATACCTACTGCTGATCATATAATAATATTGGCTGTTGGAAGTTACTATTTTATGTGGAAATAGTACAAAAATGCCACCACATTGTTCCCTTATCCATGGGATCAAATTATGCAGAACAGCCTGCGAAGATCCGTTAACCGCCGCGCTGCCAGAGAAGAAGTGAACGTCGCGATGAAATAGACGTTATTTGTGACTGAAGACTATATAAGAGGCGTTATATGTGATAGAAGTGAAGACAAGTGACTAATGTAATAGTGTAATATGGAACTATAAAAACTCATATATGTGAAAATAGACTATTTTTATAATAACTAATTAAGTAGTATAAGTTTGTATTGTTATGAGTTGATCGTATTACCACATTGTATCGATTTACGCCCTGTAGCCCCTACCAAGGTAACTTTCTGCGAGATGGTATATATTTTAATATAGTCTTATTTTTTTGTATTAAGGAATGGAAAATGAGTTATTGCAATGCTTAGAAGAGATTAAATTAATAAGAAAATATTTAATTAAGAAAGGAAAATCTCGATATAAAGGTAATGTTTTAAAAAATAAATTAGCCGAGACTGAAATTATTTATGAGAAAAGTAAAAAGTTAATTAAAATATTATCTACAAAGCAAGGACTAAAGTCTGATTTTTTGAAATCTTTGCATGCAGCAAACGAAGAAATAAAATCTTGTTATTCACAAATTTTAAATTTATGTACTGACAGACCAGATAGTAGTAGTAGCAGTAGCAGTGAATCTAATAGTGAAGCTAGCTTGACTTTAGAATCAACCATGGAGTTCGAACTAAAAACGGCATGTAATTTAATTCCAGTGTTGGATGGTGACCAGCAAACCATCAACCACATAATTGACTCTATAGAAATGTACTCGGATATGTTGTCTGAATCCGGTCAAAAGTTGCTCATTAAATTTATTTTGAAAAGTCGGTTAACACAGAATTCAAAGCTACGTATGTCATCCGACTACACCTCTGTGAACGACCTCATAAAAGTTTAAAAAGCAATTTATTAATTAAAAAATCTGCTACGGCTATACAATCGCGGCTACAAACCATTTCACAAGGTTTCCGTACTATAGATCAATACGGAACCGAAATCGAAAAATTATTTTCCGACTTAACAATATCACAGGCAGGTAATAATACTCAGAACTATGCCATTCTAAAACCAATTAACGAGAAACTAGCTATAAAACGTTTTGCTGATGGTCTTCGAAACACAAGACTAAGTACTATAATTGCAGCACGAAACTATGAGCACTTGAACGAAGCAATCCAAGCTGCCAAGGACGAGGAATTATCATCATTAGCATCTTCATCGGCAGGTGAAAATATCATGCAATTTTCTCGACGTGGTAAAGGTAGGTATCAAAATAATTTTGCAAGGTCAGGTCGACTCTACAATCAGCGAGGTCATCGAGGATACAATCATCAAAATTATAAAGGTAATTATTCTAATAATTATTCAAATAATTCCGGCAGAGGAAATGTAGGCTACTCCCGTAGTAGGCCCTTCCATCATTCTCGTGGCAATGGTTCATATTATAATAACTCGACACGTGGACGAAATTACCAAGTTTCGAACGAGAATCGATCGAGCTATAAAACTCGTGGTAGTGGTAATCAGCATCGAGTATTTTGTACTAATGAATCTGATAGGAACGAAACGATAAATTCAAATACAAACGAAATGCAGTTTTTTCGATCTTAAACATAACATTTTAGCATTAAACGGCAAAGCAAAATTTTTAGTTTTGTACTTTGGCAATAGAAAACATTATTTTTTGATAGATACGGGAGCAAGTTTGTCCGTAATAAAGAGAGATGCATTACCCAGCAACAGTACACTTATAAGAGATGAGACTACCATAAATGGTATTGCAGGTCAGATTCAGTCATCAGGGTTCATCGAAACTAGTTTAGCTCATCGCGATGACAAATGTTTTGTAAACTTTAATATCAAGCTCTATGTTTTTGATAACATACCATTTAAGGCGGATGGAATTTTAGGTTTAGACTTTCTGTGTCACTATGGATCGAATATAAACTTGAAGACGAATATCATTACCCTATCTAAATATGGAGTGGAATATTATTTAGAACTTCTTGACAGCATAGATTATTCAACTGAAATGTTACATATTCCAGCGCGAAGTGAGTCTATTCACTATTTACTTTTAAATATTGACAACGTGAAAGATTGCGTTATCCATAGCAAGCAATTGGCGGAAAATGTTTTTCTAGCGGGATGTATAGGTAGAATAAAAAACAATAGATTGCCTGTTAAAATTTTAAACACTAATGAGCACGATGTTTATTTACCAATGTTTCAACCTGAGACATATTCACTTGAAAATTATCATTTATGCAATTTTGAATCTAACAATAACAGCTTAGAACGAGCAAAACTTCTATTAAATATTTTAAAATTAAATCATTTAAATTCGGAAGAGCGAAAATCTATTCAAGATTTATGTGCTAAGTATTCAGATATTTTCTTTTTACCCGGCGACAAATTAACAACTACAAACATTTATGAACAATCCATAACCTTGAAACCAAATACAAGTCCGGTTTATGTAAAGCAGTATAGGTTGCCTCATTCTTTGAAAAATGAAGTTAATAAGCAAATTCAAAAAATGATTGACAGCGATATTATAGAAGAAGCAAAGAGTGAATGGTCAAGTCCAATTTTATTGGTACCAAAAAAGAGTGAAAGCGACAAGAAATGGCGACTAGTAGTTGACTATAGGAAACTTAATGACTGTATAGTGGATGATAAATTCCCTTTACCAAATATTACAGAAATTTTGGACTCTCTCTGTGGTTCAATCTACTTCTCACATTTAGATCTTAATCAAGGATATTACCAAGTGGCTTTAGATAAAAAGAGTAGGGAATATACTGCGTTTACTACAAATACGGGTCAGTATCAGATGAAAAGGTTACCGATGGGACTCAAAACAAGTCCAAGCGCTTTTAGTAGAGTTATGTCAGTAGCTATGTCTGGGTTAACATACGATAAATGCTTTATATATCTAGATGATTTAGTCGTTTTTGGAAGAAATTTAGATATTCACAATAAAAACTTAACAGATGTTTTAGAAAGACTTAGAAAAATTAATTTAAAATTAAATCCAGAAAAATGTAATTTTTTGAAAAAAGAAATTCTTTATTTAGGACATTTGGTATCAGAAAATGGTGTTCTACCCGACCCAGCTAAAGTTGAAATATTACAAAAATATCCTGTGCCAACGAATACAGATGAAGTTAAGAGGTTCGTAGCATTTTGTAATTATTATAGAAAATTTGTTAAAAATTTTGCAGATATAACTTACCCTTTAAACAAATTAACTAGGAAACATGAACCATTTATTTGGACGGACGAGTGTCAAAAGGCATTCGATACATTGAAACATGCTTTGATTACTCCACCTATATTGGAATTCCCAGATTTTTCGGAAAATAACGAATTTGTCATTCAAACAGACGCTTCAAGAACAGCCATTGGAGCTGTCTTGTGCAATAAAAATATGAAACCAGTAGCTTATGCTAGTAGACCACTCAATAAAGCAGAACTTAACTACCCAACTGTCCAGAAAGAGTTAGTTGCTATCGTGTGGGCTGTGAAGTACTTTAGACCTTATGTCTACGGTAAAACATTCACAATATTAACGGACCACAAACCTTTAATATATTTATTCTCAATGAGAGATCCATCAAGCAGACTTCTTAAATTTAGACTAGCATTAGAAGAGTATAATTTTAAAATTAAGTATGTGAAAGGAAAGGACAATAGTGTTGCAGATGCATTGTCTAGAATTAGTATAACATCAGACACGTTAAAACAAATGAATGAAGATATTATGTTAGTCATGACTAGACGACAAAAACGGCTATTAGATTTGGATAATCAATTAAATAAAAATACACCTAGTACTTTTAGTAATGCAACCGAAACGTGGCCTGATCAACCACCAGTAGTTGAAGTGCTAAAAGTACCAAGTGATTCAGTAGAAATGACGTTTATTGAAAATAACGAACTTAATAAACTAAAAAGACAAAATGATGTTGACGCGGAAAAGGAATGTTTTATTTATAGCAAGCGAAGAAAAACGATATTTATTAATCTCAACTTTAGGACACACTTTACGCGAGCCGAATTTGTGACTAAGTTAGGAGAATTTTGTAAAAATATAAATATTAATGAACTATGCATAGTAAGAAATAAAGAATATGAAAGTTTTATTAAAGATGTATTGAAGGAAATAAAAAATCGTAAGGATTGGACCGGTCCCCGTATTTATGTATTAAGAGGAGTAAAAACGATTGATAGTGATGAAGAAAGAAACTATATTTTACATGATTTTCATTTACTACCCACTGCAGGACATGCAGGTGTGCGTAGGATGACCAATAATATTAAGAGGAAATTTTACTGGCCAGGCTTAGACAATGATATAAAGGAATTCGTTAGCAAATGTACAAAATGTCAGAAGATGAAGCATTGTAGGTATGTCAAGGCGCCCATGGAGATAACTACAACGGCTTCACATTCTTTTGAAAAGGTCTATCTTGACGTCGTAGGTCCTTTAGAAGAAGACATTGAAGGTAATCGTTATATTTTAACACTGCAGTGTGAGCTCACAAAATTCGTTGAAGCATATCCTTTGAAAAACAAGGAAACAGTAAGTATAGCAAAATCATTTGTTTCTAATTTTATTTTAAGATACTCAATACCAGATACTATCGCAACTGATCGTGGAACTGAATTCGTATCTTCTGTAATGGAACAGGTTTGTAAACTTTTAGGTATAAATAAATTGACATCTACATCGTATCACCATCAATCTATTGGTGCACTTGAAAATACACACAAGAATTTAGGTGCGTTCTTACGAATACTGTGTAATGGTCAAAAACATACATGGAGTCAATGGCTACCATTTTGGTGTTACAGTTTTAACAATACTGTCCATACAGAAACAAAATACACACCGTTTGAACTAGTATTTGGAAGACCTAGTGTAATACCATCTAGAGTAAGTCAATATATAGAACCATTATATAATCCAGAAAATTATGCTTTAGATCTTAAGTATAGGTTACAAGTAGCACATCAGGATGCTCGTAAGAATTTACTTTTAAATAAACATAAGCGTAAAAAATCTTATGATAAGAATCAAAATAATATTTCATACAAAAATGGACAATTGATATTAGTCAAGAACGAAACAGCTAGTAAGTTAGATCCACAATGGAATGGTCCATATGTTGTTTCCGAAGATTTAGGAGTTAATGTTAAAATTTTAAAAAATAATAAGGATTATATATTGCATAAGAATAGAACTAAACCGTTTGTTACTTAACTAATATTATCTTGTACAAAAAAAAAACAGATATATGTATTGTTTTTTTTTTTCACTCACCCCCGAGGTGAGGTGTAATGAGTAGCGTATGACGTAGTTAAGATTAGTATATAAGATGTACCACGTAGGTTAAGAAGAGAGTAATAAAATGTATCCCACTACGAACGGTCGTTTTGTATCATAATAACTTCCCCTCAACGGTTGCATAATATGCAACCGTTTCATAAACTACTATTATCTACTAAGTAAATCAATGGCTCCTACGTATAAAAGCCAAATTAACAATTTTGTCATCTTGGCTTTTTTGTGGCAAACGCATCCTATTGTTACAATTAATAATTAGAGCTTTATTTGAATAAAAAAGTAAAAAGTATAATGATTGCAGTCAAGGGCTAACTTGTAGTTGAATAAAAAAATAGATGATGATTATGAACATAATCTGATTTTTGATTATTTTTTTTCCATCATTTTTTTAAATTTTTTTTTTATAAATAAAACTAGTAGGTAGCCTATGCCACTTAGAATAAGAAATAAAATTCTAACGATACCTTATTCATCAAAATTGGTTCCGGCATATAGAAGTTATGGTACAACATACAAACATACATGAACCCTGAAAACAACTGCTGCAAAAAAAAAAAATCTATATTCTAATTAGATATTAAGTTTCTCTGTAAGTGAATTTTGTAAATAATTCGTTGAGAAATAAAATTCTTTAACCCGAAAACAACATACTCCTTTTTTTTCAGGCAGTCCTTTAAAAAGGTTCTTTATGTTTCTTTTAAATACCGATCACCGAGGTTACGCTTTTTCATGCTACTGTTGACGCTGTTAACTACTTGGCGAATATTTGTCGCCATTTTTCTTCATTTGTCATTCAACATTTTCATTTTCACTGTCCATTTTCATTTTTACGTTCTGAGTATATGAATATTTCTATTTTGCCTACTGCGCGTTGTCGTCGTCGTCGTCTCAACCAATAGACGTCCACTGCTGGACATAGGTCTCTTGCAAGGATCGCCACAGAACACGATCTTGTGTTGTACTATGTGTTGTATAACAGAACTGCGCGTTGTATTTGTTACCAATTGTTAAGTTTTTGTAACGTTGTGTTTGGTTTTCATTATCTATTTTTGTTAAATTTACCATTTCGTTTTGTTAAGCATAATAAAACAAAGAAATGAATGCTCAGCCAAGCACATCGCATGCTGAGGATACATTTTTACCTCCTAATAAAAAAAACCGCGTAAGAATATAAGTACCAATGAGAAACTTTGGATTAGAAACGTTTAAAAATATGTGTTTGAAGTGAAATCATCGGAATCAAACATTGAAGTTCCAAAAACCAACTCGGCTCCACTCGCTCGTCTTCGTATCGCAGCAATCCAGTGCTGTGTTCGGGTATAGGATGGATAGGAATTTAAGGAACGCATTCGAATTTTCGTGAAATTAAAAATAACTAAAAAATACATGAATTCTGGCGTAATCAATATTAAAAATATATGTATTTATATATATACTATATATACATATATATATATGTAAACTTTGTATATAAAATATAATAATTACTTAAAATATAAACTTTAATTTAAATAAAATAATTGAATGATTCAAATCAATCACTTGTACCTACCCCATCCCTATTTTAATTTCATTAAAAAGTGACAACCCACGAAACTTCACTTTACTGCACACAATTAAAAGTCGAAGTATAGGTATATTATTTTGTTGCCAATATTCTTTTGTAAAAAATATAACTATAATAGGTTAGGAACCGAATATACGGTCCAATTACCACAATATATTGTTTTTTCGTTATTTTATTATCAAAGGATATAATAAAACATAAAACATGTAACTTAATTAAGCGAGGAAAAAAAGCAGTATGGCCTTTGTTGTGAACCCCTTTTGTATTAAAACGCAGATTAGGAGAATTCAATAGGCTACTTTATTATTTGTCGGTATTTAATCTCGTTTTTACTTATATTTCGGCCCTGAAAGAGAAATTTTATTAGGGCTTAATTTACTTTGTAAGTAGCTTAACCTTTGTTAAGCGCAGTTTACACTACTATATACTATTCTTCTACATTATCATCATCATTATTATTATCTCCAACGATAGACATCAACAGCTGGGCATGGGTCTCTTGCGAGGATCGCCACAGAGCTTCATCTTTCGCCGCTTGTATCCAGCAGCTACAAGCGACCTTCTTGAGATCATCCATCCAGCGGCTAATGGGGGTTCTTCCAACGCTGCATTTGCTAGTGCGGCTTCTAACGCTGCATTTGCTAGTGCGGCTTCCAACGCTGCATTTGCTAGTGCGGCTTCCAACGCTGCATTTGCTAGTGCGGTTTCCAACGCTGCGTTTGCTAGAGCGGGTTCCAATGCTGCGTTTGCTAGTTCGGGTTCCAATGCTGCGTTTGCTAGTACGGATTCCAATGCTGCGTTTGCTAGTGCAATGAGATGTTGAGCAGCGTGGCGTGTATAAGCTTTAAATCCCTGTCTCCTATAACAGAGAAGGCATTTGCCCAGCAGTGGAATGTTAAGAGGAGCATCGTGGATGTACTTAACAGGCAACAGCACAAAATTTCTATATTACGTAACCGTTGGAAATGCAGCTTAATTCGTTCACAGTGCCATTCTTTACACGTCCGGCAATGCAAATGTTAGCTTGTTAAATTAATCGCTTAGAGCTCTGATTAATTCCGCACGTAATTTGAATCATTGCAAATGTTCAAAATCGTACCAAGGATAAATGGCGGGTCAAAGCGGTCTATAATTTGCGGGCAGTTAGGCTGGTACACATATACGCGATATCCTGGGGCGTGATGAGAATCAAATTATATTATATTGTCACTACATATCATACAAGTATAAATTAAAAATTTTAAAAAACTCCCTACGTTCGCCAATTTGTATTGGCGGCCATCTTGGATTTGCATATTGCTATTCTACTAGTCAACCCCGAGGGAGTTGTGAAAAAATATGTAATCCGCCATTTTGTGGCGGCGCGGCGGCCATCTTGGACCGATTTTCATCAAACATAGATAATGCTTAGTTTGGAGCGCTCCAAAACTTTATAGTATACTATACTATTGATCGAATCACAATGAATTCAGAGTATATTCACAAAAAAGTTTGTGAATTCATATTACAATTATTTCCTTTTTCGTATTTTATTTCCTAAAAGATTTTTCAGTAATTCCGGAGAGGTAGAACTAATTAAAACTTGCATAATGCGAGCACAAGGCAGTCAAAGGACATTAAAACCTCTTTTTGGATGTAAAACTTCATTTTGCCGCCCCTGCTCTCTCTATGGTTGCGTAGAGCAGTTCAAAGAAATTCTAATTAGGGTGTTATGGTAACTAGTTCCGAAATAAAAAAGGTATGTAATGTTTTGTAAGCAAGAAATGGTTTTACAATTTGCTTACAAAGAAATTCATTTCTTGAATCAGACTAAAATCCTAACTTCAGTCAGGATTTTAGTCGGTTATACTTAGAAGGATATTACTTGTCACAAAACTATTTGTATGGTAAAACAGCGAATAGCGCGACCAGAGCGCACTTATTGTTTATATCCATTGTACGAATTTCAACCGTATGTCAAAGGAAATAAAACTGAGTTTATATTGTTATCATTTAAAGACGCTGTGCCAAAAAATTATTGATAAACTAGATGATGCCCACGGCTTCGCCCGTGTGTATTTAGGTTTGTAAAAATCTCGTGGGAACTTTGATTTTCCAGAACAAAATTAGCCTATCTGTAGTAAGTAGTAACCCGTCCACAAAACGGAAAAATTCCGTGGGATCCTTACGATTTCGCAATGCAATTCCTTACAGCATCAGGGTTGAGGAGTTGGACATGTACCTACTCGAGGTCATTCAACAATAAAGTCTTTAATTGGTATCCCCAATATCAATTTAAATAACCGACAGTGCCTAAATCCCATTAGTTTTGGGGATCAGATCCCCTACAGCATCAGGATTGAGGAGTTGGAATCCAAATTTTTTTGTAGGACAGTGTCGCAATGTTTCTCTATCGATTAAAAAAAATTACGCAAATCGGTTTAGAAATCTCGGAGATATCGGTGTACATAGGTAGAAAAACACAACTCCTCCTTTTTTGAAAGTCGGTTAAAAAAGTAGCCTATGTTACTCCCTGGTTAATTCTCTACTTGTATGTGAAAGTCCCGTCAAAATCGGTTCAGCCGTTCCAAAGATTAGCCCGTTCAAACAGACAGACAGACAGACAAAAATTTTAAAAACGTGTATCGGTTATAGTATCGTTCAAATAACCATATGAGCTTAATATGAGGTAGTTATTTCGATATTACAGACAGACACTTCAATTTTATTTATTAGTATAGATATTGCTTAGTTATAACAAGTCCGAGTAGGTAAGTAAATACCTACTTACTTGAAAAGTACATACAGGGATAAACATTGGGGTTCAAAGATGCTCGAGTGGCGACCTCGCACCGAGAAAAGCTGCGTTGGAAGACCCCCTACTAGGTGGACGATCACAAGCGAGTCGCTGGCAACCGCTGGATACAGGCGGTACAAGACCGTGTTCTGTGGCGATCCTTGCTAGAGACCTATGCCCAGCAGTGGACATCGGTTGATACAAAGACGACGACATCATAGACTACACTCAGTAAAAAAGTCAAAAATCAAATAAACTTTATTTAAAATTGGTACACTGTACACTTTTTGAACGTCAATTTAAGTGAGGTAATGGTGATAATTATTTACGAAAACTTAAAATTAAAACTACGAAGGTTCCAAACGCGCCCTGGTCTGAGAGTCACAACAAACTCAGCCGGTTTTTTTATTATCACCATCTCACAATATGGTTTAGCATTATCCTAAACCATAGATGACTGATTGTGCTCTGAATACTTAAAAAACAATTTTAACTTTCACGTACAATTTTTATTTTCTCCTAGTTCATAGGAAATAGCTGTATAAAAGTTGTATAAAGGAGATGTTGGAAATCACTGGGAGCGCTGGAGCGGCTGCGCTTTTGACGTGTTCAATAGATATGTATCTCAATTTAGTTCGTGAACTCAGCTGAGATCGCGTGCTGGAATGTCGTTACATTGCTAAGGTGTTGGGCGCTTTAGTAGCGGAGAAGCGGAGACATTGATACCAACGACCTTATGATATTATTACATTTTATACCACTCTGTTCTTCTTTTACAATGTCAAAGTAAAAGTCTTCTTCTTCCGGTTCTTATCCTGCATATGTGTGGTTGGCACATGTCTTCTTCTTCCACTCACTTCTGTTATACGTCACCGCATACACGCATGCCCTCTTTCACACACTCGGTCTTTTCTTTGGTCTTCCGCTACTCTTTTTTCCCTACACATACATATTATCTAACATTTCTTTCATTCCCACACATCTCTCTCTCTCTCTCTCTCTCTCACTCTCTATGATTATTAATTTGACATTCGAAATAATAAGACAAAGCACTGTGTCACACAACCGCTATACAGCATATCAGTGAGGAGGTTTATTAAATTAATATTTATTGAAAAAAAAATTACCTTTGTTCTTTCTACAGCAAAAAATAAGTTACTATCGCCTCTACATGCTGATCACTACGATTCTTTTCCATAAAAAGTTGTGTAATTTATAGCGAATTTTTTTTATATGTTAATATGACATTATACCCTTATACCCTATTTATCGCGACGTCTCACGCTTCCGCTTTCAATGTGACACAGGGTTGATCTTCGCTTCCGCTTTCAATATGAAACAGGGTTGATCTTCGCTTCCGCTTTCAATGTGACACAGGGTTGATCTTCAAAGCGTTATGGCCAACTTTAAAGCAACTTTGCGTTGACGGAGGTTTATTGCGAATGGCTTTTTGAATGTTCACTAACTTGTGCTACTACTGCCTCATGCATACGGATGCTCGGGAGCTTCTCTCGAAACCTGCAGTACCTATTTGAAAACTATATGCTAATGAGTAAAATCTGACTAGAAAAATGAAAAACTAGCTTCAAAAGCTCTATATTTTGCTGTGTCAGTAGAACACTATATATAGTCATGCCCAGTGTGTTTGTGTGTGTGTGTGTGCGTGCGTAACCGCAACTACTGAACCGATTTGGCTGAAATTATGAATTGAGATAGATTATACCCTGACTTAACACATAAGCTACTTTTTATCCTGGGAAAATCCACAGTTCCCACGGGATTTTGAAAAAATCGAAATCTAGGTAGATTACTATACTATATTACTATACTTGCTATGCCAAAATACATGTCAGTTTCATGTTAAGGGTCAAATTTTAGTAAAAAGTTGTCGACGACCCAGAATAGCATTTTCAGGTTGGTTTTAACTTTAACCATAACTTCACTTTAACCGCCCGATTTGATCATTTCGCAGACGCAGTTCGGTGTTTGTTGTTATGATAAGCTTCAATACTGAGTTCCCATTTAATTAAACTTTAGATTTATTGCCAACAGAAGTTATGATAACATCTGAAACGTTAAACATTTAATTTGTTTCTCTTAAATTAGATAACTTTCTTATAAGATAATTATTTTAGTAGGTACCCAGCAATTACTTTTTTAATCTTTCTGTCAGTCCGTCTGAGCCATTTTATTCCAAAACTACAAAAAAATATACTAAAAAAGTTATCATGGCCTCAACCGCTGTACGTCCACACAGCTGGTTATAGATCTCTTGTAGAAATATTCACACTGCAAAGTCATGTGCTGTTTATATCCGAGTTTGACATTGTTAATTCACCTCGTTAATTAAAAAAATATATATTACAGATAAGTAGTCTATGAAATGCATAAAGTAAAAAGGTCTTAAGAAATACCTATTCAAGATACGAAATCTCTTCACGATTTCCATCCAAATCTAAACTAATACCACAGCGTAAACAAATGCTCTACTTAACACAATGACTTTGATGTTTGCGGAAAAGCCGACATTACCGATATAACACTTAGGGCTGTCG
Source organism: Melanargia galathea (assembly GCA_920104075.1). NCBI lineage: Eukaryota > Metazoa > Arthropoda > Insecta > Lepidoptera > Nymphalidae > Melanargia > Melanargia galathea. The sequence goes on along the minus strand of OV049874.1, from coordinate 17,399,566 downwards.
CTGCTTTTTGCGTTCTGCTTTTGCATGGCTGTCTTGGCTCCCCATGGCTGTGCATGGCATGGCATGGCATGGCTGGCACTGAGAATTTCTTGACAGAAAAACTTAATATCTAACAATTATTTGCCCGACCCGGGAATCGAATCGTGATCAGTTTTTTATTTTTTTATTTATTTATTTATTTATTTATCAGTCATCATCATCATGATCAACCCATTACCGGCTCACTACAGAGCACGGGTCTCCTCTCAGAGTGAGAAGGGTTTTGGCCGTAGTCTACCACGCTGGCCAAGCGGATTGGCAGACTTCACACACCTTTGAGAACGTTATGGAGAACTCTCAGGCATGCAGGTTTCCTCACGATGTTTTCCTTCACCGTTAAAGCAGGTGATATTTAAATACTTAAAACGCACATAACTCCGAAAAGTTAGAGGTGCGTGCCCCGGGATCGAACCCACGACCTCCGATTAGAAGTCGGTCGTCCTAACCATTAGGCTATCACAGCTTTTTTTATCTATCAATCAATTTTCTGTAATTAACTATTATACTAAGTTGGTATTTGGAAAAACAATGAAAATCCCGGAGAATCCCTTCCCGCGTCTAGCCCCTGTCGCCTCGCACGATTGCTTTGTCTAGCCTCCATTGGACAACTGGTTGTATATCTCACTAGGCTGTGCCGGAGCCATGTATCTTAATAAACGTAGTGGGCAAACAAGAAAAAGTAAAGAAATCCCCAATTTAACACGTGCGTACGATTTAACGGCCGTCCCGGCTTGACGAGGGTGCACGAATAAAGAGCTTTACATGGACATCCTGCGAGAAGATTTTGTGTTGTACGAGAACATTTACTAGAGAGCGGTTAGCGTGTTCGAATGTGGGTTGCAAGTGCCCAGGTTCGAATTTTGTGTTCTCTTTTAGAAATAAATAAAATAAATCCACACTAATATTATAAAGGTGAAAGTTTGTGTGTATATTATGTTTGTTACTTTAACGCCACAACTACTGAACCGATTTGACTGAAATTTGGAACACATTTCACATAGATTATCTTACATACAGATAGATTATTCTGCTCTGTCCCAGCGCTGTTTTTCAGGTGTCCCCTTAAGACTCGACGTTCCGGATTTACCCGCATTGCCCGATCGTTTAATGTTGGGCACATTAAACGATCAGGCAATGCGGGTAAATCCGGAACGTCGAGTCTTAAGGGGATCTTTATGTGATCTTTACGTGTCTTACAATAGGTACTCTGTAGGATGGATGTATCTACTTACCTATATTAATTTTATAAATTACAGCTAAGTACACATTTTTACTTTCATCCCCTCTCCCAAGGGAACCGTGCTGAATTTCGGGATAAAAAGTATTATATGTGTTACTCCGTAGTATAATCCGTGTAACTTAGGTCATGCAACGTTTCGTTTCAATCTATTCAGTAGTTTTTGCATGATGCGCGCACATACAGACGCGATACAGACAAACAGACAGAAATTTCAAAAACTGCTTTTTTACGTTCTATTACTTATTCCTAACATCTTCCAGTTATTATTTTGCAAAAATCTTTAATGTACAGATACGGCAAGTTTACGATTTTATTATATGTACGTATTATGTATAGATAGATTTTAAGATGATGTGTCACCATGTATATACGTCTACTACCTAAGAACATGTATACGTCTACTGCCGAGTTTCTTACTGGTTCTTCTCGGTTAGAATGGCATTCCGAACTAGTGGTAGATTCAATTGACTATTCAAAAGTACTTGTAAAAGTTTATTTGAATAAAAAACGATTCAATTGTATTTTATCCTACTAACTGAATCCAACACAAGTATAAATTAGAAATTTAAAAAACCCCGACATTCGCCATTTTGTGGCGGCGGCCATCTTGGATTTGCATAGTGCTATTCTACTAGTCAAGCCCTTTCATTTGATACCCATATTAAGGGAGTTGTGAAAAAATATGTAATCTGCCATTTTGTAGCGGCGGCCATCTTTGACCGATTTTCATCAAACATAGCTAACAACACTCTCGACTAATTCACCTTTCAAACAAAAAAAACTGCATTCAAATCGGTCCACGCGTTTGAGCTCCACAGGGGAACAGACAGACACACACACACAGACACGTCAAACTTATAACACTCCGTCGTTTTTGCGTCGGGGGTTAAAAATCACTACGTCGCAGTTAGACTTGAAACCAAAGAAACACCCCGTAATGCACGCTCATAAGACAAAGTGTGTGTCGCGAGTAATTTCAGCGACCCCATTGTTTAGTGTGAAAGCCTGTTGAGCTGCAGGCGGAGTGGGGCTCCATATTGTCAACACTCCGACAATGGACCCCCCATGGAATGCTTTGTGTTCTTTGCGACCTTTCTCTTTTAATAATGCGTTTATACTTGCAATTGTGTTAAGGTTTCGACGTTTATTTGTGCTTTTGTTTAATGAGGGACTTACATTTAACCAGGAACAGACTCGTAGGAACTAACTACCTATTTATACGTATGCTGCTGCCAGCGACTTTGTCCGCTTGGATTCATGTAAATGTCACTTAGGTGTGGAATTCTCGAAATACCGATTTTCATTGATATAACTTTAATAAAACCGGCCAAGTGCGTGGCGGGCCACGCGCACTGTAGGGTTCCGTAGTCACAATCCTCGAAAAACAGATATAACTCCTTAACCTGTGAACCCTACTTAGCCGTGATAGTTTTCCTTTAAAATTGATTATACTTATATATACTACTGTTGTGAATTTTTTCAAGTTCCTATGTACTGCCATTTGGCTGATAGAGGGGGGGGGGGACACTTGACTCTAATAAAAATTAGCACTTCAAAACATCATATTTTACAAACGGATCTAGAAATCGAAAAATGATGTTCCCACACCCACAGTATTTTTAAAAGACCTATTCAACGATACCCCACACTATGGAGTAGACGAGAAAAAAATATTCATCCCCACTTTACATGTAGGGGAGCTACCCTAAAAAAAAATATTTATCAAAATTTTATTTCACCACTTTGTCGGCGTGATTAATATTTATACACATGCCAAATTACAGATTTCTAGTACTAATAGTCTCTGAGATTAACCGAGGACGGACGGACGGACGGACAGACAGACAGACAGACGGACGGACATGGCGAAACTATAAGGGTTCCTTGTTTACTACGGAACCCTAAAAATGACGGACTTTCATACAAACTTTCATCCCCCATTTAACCCACTTGGGGGTGATTTTTCCAAAATTACTTACACACATAAGTCTTTATTTTAAACCAAAAACCTAAATACTAATTTTCATGGATATAACTTGAAAAATGACGGACTTTCATACACACTTTCATCCCCTATTTAACCCCCTTAGGGGTGAAATTCGCAATAATCCTTTCTTAGTATGCGCCTACGTCATAAAAGGAAGCTACTGTGAAAATTTCAAGTTTCTAGCTTCAGTGGTTTAGGCTATGCGTTGATGATCAGTCAGTCAGTCAATCAGTAAGACATTTCAGTCAGTCAGGACAAGCTTCTTTATATTATTATAGATTTACCGGTTGGAAGCACCCAGTAATCTTCGAGAATTCAATACTCGAAATTGTAGATGAATCCTACTTGGGACACTCGGTCGAGCTAGGTATGTAGATCCAATTTCGAGAAAGAGGTCATCCACCGAATACAACTCAGCTGCGCAGCGTTCGGGAAGCTTTGTGATGTCTTTCATTCCAAATCTCGTACCTGAAGACCAAAGTATTCAAGCAATTATAGTGTTACCTCTTGCCAGTGATGACATACGGCTCTGAAACTTGGTCACTAATTATTTTATTATTATTATGGACGTCTTAAGAAAGCTTACAATCGAGTGATTGTAAGCGGGCGATGGAGAGAGCTCAAAAGTTCTCCACGTGATTAAATCAGATATGAGATCCGTAGAACAAGCAGAGTCACCGACATAGCTCAACGGGTTGCAAAGCTTAACAATGCGCGGGACACATCTATACTAATATAATAAAGCGGAAGAGTTTGTTTGTTTGAACGCGCTAATCTCAGGAACTACTGGACCGATTTCAAAAATTCTTTCACAGTTGAATATGTACGTAATCCTTGAGACTATAGGCTATATAACATGTACCACGGGCGAAGCCGGGGCGGACCGCTAGTAGTTTATATGTAGAACCGATAGACGTTAGGGTTTTCATAGGAGTCCATTCGTTCCATAGACAATAAAATTTCCCAAGGTGTCAAAAAACGCAGTATTGGCAGATGGACTACCCTAGACCCCTACTAGATGGACTGTTATTTTTTTTATAATAATAGCGGGCAAACGAGCAAGCGGGTCACCTGATGTTAAGTGATTACCGCCGCCCATGAACATTCACAGCACCTGAAGAACCACTACCGTTGCCGGCTTTTGAGAAAGGGGACTGGCTATTCAGCTTGCTGCCGGAACGCATCGGAAGCTTTGCGGTAGATTACGGCTGAAGTGTGGTCGCTAGCCATTCGGATCCGGGGTAGAATCCTAACACAAAGCGGCGATACCATCTAGATTAAGTTGTGTGGTATCAGGCACAACGACCCGTAGAGGGACCATTCTAAATTCAATGGTATATGTATATATATATACAATTTACTTTATGTAACGTGTGTACTTCTAAAAACTTTTCTTGACGTTATGCCACGATCTAGGTACTTTATGAAAGAGGGAGAAAAGTGATTAATCATTAAATTTTTCCAATGAATCTTCCCGGAGTGCGCAGGTGTACAAGTGTAACACATTGGCGCCTCGTCGCGTGGGCGTCGGAGTGTCTAAATATGAATTTATGTTTCAAATATGAACTTCATATAATCAGAAACGAAGATGAACTTATATGTTGCCCTGCTGCTTTTCTAAGCTGCATAAATTCATTTATTAGTAATTGTGTGTGTTTCTACAATACAAGGAGTCATTTTGCAGATGTCCTTCAGCAAATTTTAAAATTTTTATAAAATTATTTTATTACTAGCTGATCCCCGCGACTTCGTCTGCGTTGATATAGGTTTTTATATAGGATCGGATCGGATCCCATAATCCTTTTTTGTACCTAAACTAAATGTAGCCTAAGTTACTCCTCATAACATCATCTATCTGCCATTGAAAGTTCCATCAAAATCGATTCAGTCGTTTCGGAGATTAGCTGGAACAAATAGACAGGTTGACAAACATAAATTTAAACGCACGCCAGTTTAAAATAAGCCGTACGTACAAAGATCCGGGGCCCAAGTTATTTGAACCCAATAAATGTCTGTCATTTCTGAACTAAAAAACCTATGACCTTGAAATATTTACGGAACGATACTTAAAGTACTATCTTTCTAACAAAAAAAGAATGAGTTAAATCTAAGTACCCGTTATTGAATTAGAGCTAAATACACGTTTTAACTTTCTTCCCCTCTCCCAAGGGAACCGTGCTGAATTTCGGGATAAAAAGTATCCTATGTCCTACCTCGGAGTATAAACTCATATCGTACCAAGTTTCATTCGAATCCATTCAGTAGTTTCGGCGTGATGCGCGGCCAAGATACAGACAGACAGACAGACAGACAGACAGACAAAAATGAAAAAAATTGCAGAGTTGGTTTCAGTATCGATTATAGAGTGCCCTCCAATAAAAATTTTCAAAATATCTTCAATGTACAGAATTGGATCTGTTACAGTTTTATTATATTATAGATAGATTATTTCAAAAAATTATAATAAAACTGGATGATGCCCGCGACTTCATTAGCATTGGATTTACCTTTTTTTAAAATCCTATGGGAAGTATTTGCTTTTCCGGGATAAAAGTTGCCTATGTCAATTTCCGGGACAAGCTACCTCTGTATCAAATTTCGTATAAATCAGTTTAACGGATAGACCTTTAAATATTCCTTGGGAACTCTTTAATTTTCCGAGATAAAAAGTAGCCTATGTCCGCCCCGGGAGGTACCCATCTATACCCATCAAAATCGGCTAAACTGTTGAGCCATGAAAAGCTAGCAGACAGACAGACAGACACACTTTCGCATATATAATATTAATATGGATTTTAAATTATTAAAAAAAAAATATGGTAAATTTATTGAAAAATCCTATTACTGTAATTTATTGGCTGGCTGGTGATTCGGCTGAGCCCTCTCGAAGGTTAAAAGGTAGTTAGATAATCTGCCTCGTTGAGTTATTATTCTAACTTCTTCTACTACAACTACCTTTATAGTTAAGTAGTAAAATAATAAACCACTTAACGAACAAAGCAGCCTCTGGTTATTTAAAAGCGAACGTAAAAGCCTAGTAAAAGTGTTTTACCCTCTATTAGCATACAAAAGAGGATATTTCAATTCAATAACTTTCGCTAGCTTTTACCTTGCTTTTACACATTAAGTACTAATATGGTGGCTCAACCCGACTGGATGCGTCATCGCGCACTTGTGAGTGTGACATACAAAAAGTTCAACCAGAACTTGAGACACCTCCCATATGCACAGTGCACACGGTTGAAAAAAACAATGTGTTTTTTAAAGGCAACACATATGCACTTACAATACAACAATCAACACTTTATAAAACGCTATCCAGCTACTTCCCTACTAATATAAAAAGTGCAAAAGTGCGTTTCTTTGTTAGTTTGTCTTTTCAATCACTGAGGAACGGAGCAACGGATCAACTTGATTTTTTGGATGAAGGATATACTTTAAAATCTAGAGTGTGTTATAGGATATTTTATACCTAAGGAAGGATTTCTAGGGGATTTTTAAAAACCTAACTTAACGAGGTCAATATAGGGTATCGATGTTTTGATTGATTGATGTAATTCGAACTGATCACTTGAACAATTCACTCTACAATATCGGTTGACAGAATGATAGTGTCGCTTTGCGTTCCCACCCATTTATTGGATATTCGCGAGTGCTCTATAGAGTATGTCAAGTGTCCGAAAGGGGGGTTCAATTCGGACCACTGTCGGATGGGTCCATTGTGTTTGACGAATTTCATTCGTCCATTTCACGCTACGTTGACATTGAACAACTCGCTCGCGTGTTTTGTTTGCTCAAAATTTGTGGGTCGTCCATTTTCTATTCTGTTGTATTTTGGAGGATACTCCGTACTCCAATAAGTTAGGTATAATACCGACGGTATGAAAAGGGTCAAATCTGATAACCGCTTTAGAAGTCTTGCATGCGCCGATAGGGTTGAAAGGCTTTTATAAAGAAGGCTTTTTCCTGGTGGACGGGAATTTGTAAACAAGTAACCTCACCACATCCCCGATACTACTGATAGATACAACGCTATATGTAAATCGAGCGGAAAAAAGACAACGTTATTTGTAGGTAATTGTTTAAACGCAAAAACGACGGGGTGCTATACAAAAGTTTGACCTGTCTGTGTGTGTGTTCCACCGTAGCGCTCAAACGGATGAACCGATTTGAATGCTTTTTCTTTGAAAGTTGAATTAGTCGGAAGTGTTCTTGGCTATGTTTGATGAAAATCGGTCCAAGATGGCCGCTGTCACAAAATGGCGGATTACATATTTTTTCATAACTCCCTCAATAGTCAATATGGGTATCAAATGAAAGGGCTTGACTAGTAGAATAGCACTATGTAAATCTAAGATGGCCACCACCACAAAATGGCGAATGTCGGGGTTTTTAAATTTTTAATTTATAGGTACGTCTTGTTTTATTCATTTACATGTTAGCCGTTGACTGCGATCTCACCTGATGGTAAGTGACGATGCAGTCTAAGGTGCAAGCGAGCTAACTTGGAAGAGGTATGGGTTTAATTATTAAACTCATGCCCTTGATCACTTTCTACGCGACATCGTACCGGAACGCTTAATCGCTTGGCGGCACGGCTTTGCCGGTACGGTGGTAACTAGCCACGGCTGAAGCCTCCCACCAGACCCAGACCAGAGACAATTTTAGAAATTATTAAATCCTAAATTGTCAATCAATCAATCAATCAATCAATTCATTTATTGCGAATTTGGGTTAGTTACATTGGATCTTATAAATATTGTTAGTGTTTCACCAAATTCTACCTTACGGCATGCAATAGTATAATCCGGATTTTAATTTCATTAAATATTGTTAATTATTACTAATAGAACAAAAATAATAATTACTTATTCAAATATTAACTAAAATGCAATCTATACCTATTATTTTGTTTTATATAATTACATATATTATTATGTCAAATCTTACACTCCGTCATGAATTCTTTAACGCTATAAAAACATTGGTCAAGCAAATAGTCAAATATTTTTTTCTAAATTTAGTCATCGGCAGACCCTTAGTGCCGTCGGAGAGTCTATTATATAAGGTTACAGCCATACAATGAGAGTTTCGAGAGCATATAGCTAATCTTCGCTGTGGTATCTGTAGTTTTAGTTTTTGCCGCTGTATTCTGTTATCAGGCTTCATTTCAAATAAGTTAATGTGTTTTTTAACAAATAGGCAAGTTTCCAATATATATAGGCATGGCAAAGGTAATATCTTTTTCTTTTTAAACAGTGGCTGACAAGGAGCTATTATATCAGCGCCACACAGTGATCTGATGCATTTTTTTGTACTTTGAAAGCATTTTCAATATCGACAGAGTTACCCCATAATATAAGTCCATAACGTAGCATGGATGCCACATAGCCATGGTATGCAGTTGTGGCCGCTTCTTCAGAAATTGTATTACGGAGTCGATATAGGGCATATACAAACCTATTAAGTTTCTTACAAGTAATTTGTATATGCTCTTTCCAATTACAGTATTTGTCAATTGTAACCCCCAAAAACGTTGCAGATGGTACTACTTTTATCTTCGTATTATTATAGTGGATATTAAGGTTATGTGATGTGCTCTTATATGTCTGAAATTCAACTAATTTTGTTTTATTTAAGTTAACGCAAAGATTATTTAAATCGAGCCAGTTAATAATTTTATTTAGTCCGTTAATAATTTCTTGTTCATATTCATTATTTTTGCTACTTTCAACTATAAGGGTAATGTCATCAGGAAAGAGAATTGTGTCATTATTAACGGCATCTGGTAAGTCATTAATGTAGAGCAAAAAGAGCAGAGGTCCCAGGATGCTTCCCTGGGGAACTCCGGATGTTACCTCTCTATATATCGATCTATGAGTAACTTTATGCTTATTACGTATAGTAGTGATTTCAACGCATTGTTGTCGATTATGCAGATAACTCTTAAACCAGTCAAAGCCTTTGCCCCGGATACCGTATTTATGTAATTTTCCTAGAAGAATCTCATGGCTAACACAATCAAAGGCTTTAGACATATCTAATAAAATAGCAGCAACTGAACATTTTTTTATTAAATGCACTGGTTATTTTCCTGATTAAATTAAAGCATGCTAATGTGGTAGAACGATTTTTTTGAAATCCGTACTGATTTGTTTTAAGTAAGTTATTTTTAGTGATAAAGTCATTTACTTTCTGATACATTACTTTTTCAAGAATTTTAGATATGGTTGGTATAAGAGTTATTGGTCTGTAATTATTCATCTCATTTTTAGCATCTTTTTTATGAATGGGTTTAACAATGGCATATTTTAACTTTTCAGGAAATGTACCATCTTGAAATGATGTCTTATAAGTGGAAGGTCCCGGGTTCAATTTCCGATACCTTCCACTTATAAGACCACAGCGCTCATCACTGCGCCATGGAGGTCGTCAAGTAATAATACTACCAGGCGTACTTTTACGTTATGGGCAGGGATTGGCGGGGGGAGTGAGTGTCGTTTCTTTGTTCAGTTACAGCTGGTAAGTAAGTTCAGTTAGTAAGTATTTTTTGATCACATCCTCACCTATAAATTGACATTTGCTATACTAACTTTGTTTGTAATTTGGCCTAGCGGGGTATTGATAAAAAGTATAAATTAAAAGTTTAAAAAACCCCCGACATTCGCCATTTTGTGGTGGCGGCCATCTTGGACCGATTTTCATCAAATAACTTACTAAAAATTCTTCCATTTTATTTCACAAATCCCAATTCTAAACCTAATAATATAATGAATAGGTACCTACTCGATTCAATTAAAACCAAATTATACAAAGGTCGAAGGTAAATAAATAATTTTCTTGAAACGAAATCTTAAGCATGGCAATCTAATTAAAGTACTACCAAGTATTAACATAAACCAGAGTTCCAATTTCATGGGAATTTGGTGAAATTAATCGCAAAAGAAAAATAACTCTACGAAACAATAAATATGATAAGCGGGGCATGTTTAATAAATGTGTATTAATATACTAGCGGTCCACCCCGGCTTCGCCCGTGGTACATAATATATAGCCTATAGCACTCAAGGATCACTTATATATCCAACTGTGAAAGAATTTTTGAAATCGGTCCAGTAGTTCCTGAGATTAGCGCGTTCAAACAAACAAACTCTTCCGCTTTATTATATTAGTACTAGCTGATCCCCGCAACTTCGTTCGCGTAGATATAGGTTTTTATAAAAGATCTAATAAACTAAATACTCCTTATAACATTGAAAGTTCCATTAAAATCGATCCAGCCGTTTCGGAGATTAGCTGGAACAAATAGACAGACCGACAAACATAAATTTAAACGCACACCAGTTTAAAATAAGCCGTAAGTTCAAAGATCCGGGTCCCAAGTTATATGAACCCAATGTTGAGGGTTGTAATGTCTTTCTGAACTAAAAAACCTATGACCTTGAAATATTTACGGGACAATAAATAAAGTACCACCTTTCTAACAAAAAAAGAATGAGTGAAATCGAACAACGCGTTAATGAATTACAGCTACACGTTTTAACTTTCATCCCCTCTCCCAAAGGAACCGTGCTGAATTTCGGGATAAAAAGTATCCTATGTCCTAACTCGGAGTGTAAACTCAAATCGTACCAAGTTTCATTCGAATCCATTCAGTAGGTTCGGCGTGATGCGCGGCCAAGATACAGACAGACAGACAGACAGACAGACAAAAATGAAAAAAATTGCAGTTTTGGCTTCAGTATTGATTATAGAGTGCCCTCCAATAAAAAATTTCAAAATATCTCAAATGTACAGAATTAGATCTGTTACAGTTTTATTATATTATTATAGAAGATAGATAGAAGAAGAAGATAGATTTGTACACTAGTTAATTCTGTGCTTCACCGTAGCGCCTAAACCACCGATTTTGATGAATGAGGTGTAATTCGTTGTTATGGTCCGGGTGACATAATTGCTACATTTTATATACGAAAAAAATCGAGAAGTGAACTTCGCGCGGGTAAACTTGAATAATAAATTAATTTCGGATCGAATAACAGATGGCGCCACTAGCTACTTGCCCCACGCTTTCTGCACACTAAATATTATTATTTTTTATTAAGAGCCCTCTCCATGGGAGCGACAAATCGTTGGTGAGTGAAAACAGTGATTTCTGCATTTAGAGAGCGAGACGTCTTCAGTATAGAAAAGTACTAAAAATATATACATAAATAAATAATAAATTAATTAAATAAATAAATTTTGCTTGAGATATCATGATTTTTAGTGAAAAACGGCAAAGTAAAAAGATGCAAATCAAGGTTTGGAATTTCGCCTATTTTAGCAAATATTTGGCAATTTTTTACATGAACTAAAGACATTTGTTATTATTATGAAGTAACCTATGATAAGACTTCGGTCGTTTTTCAATTTTCTAGTTTCTTATATACTTAGTTTATTTACGAACGAAGTTGCCCCAAAATTTGCCCAAAAATAGTGATTTTTCAAGCGTCATAACTTTCAAAATAAATATAATTTTACTAATATTTTTATTTTATGGCATAGGTAATGGAGATATAAATTGATATCTGGCTTAACTTTAGACCTATTGGGACAAATATTAGAATAATAGGCGTAATACGTTTGTATGGAAAAGCGCGTGAAGAGAGCGGCCTTAAATTAAATTGCTAAGCGTAGTCGGGTTTTAGTTTACGAACTTTATTTCTGGTTTATCATGTCATTATTATTAATACAGCTCCGGATATCATCTTTCACTTTCAAAATGGCGATACCTACTTAAATTGTAAGTACAGCATGAGGTCAGGGCTACTAGAACATTACTGGGCCTCGAAATGATTTCTTCAACGATTAAATATTTTAACTTAGAGCGGGGACAGTCACAAACTGGACCGTATTCACGGCGTGAGACCGAGACGGACGGGGTTTGATAAACGACGCGCAATTGTGTACCAATGTACCATTGTGGCGTCTATCATCTATCATTGCTAACACCCTCTTGTCGATCGACAGGGACCTCCATTCAATTCGCGAGGACAAATCCTCTGTACTTAATGATTGCTCTGAAAATAAAAGACGAAGTAAAACAGCCCCTACGTACTAGGGAGTTAACCCGTATGGGGCATCAGTTCAAGCAATGTTGGCTTATTCTTGGCTGCAGCAACCATAGTTATGGATGCGCATGACTGCGCGGCAGCCAACTGGCTTCACGCCTGTCGTAGCAGCCAGACGCATTACTAATTCATCTTCTTAAATTATATAATCTCGCATACCTACTATACGAGTATTATACCTATTAATATATATATAGCTGCTCGTGCTGATTCACTGACTGATTGATCACCTCTCCTGTAAAATTTTGTATGAAAATTTTTTTTTTCACTAATAGTTTCGTACAGAAGCCAAAAATTCATTAAGAACAAAAATATGGAGAGAGCTGATGATTGAGGATTTCGGTGACGGGTGAGGGGCACGCTTAAGGTATTGAAGATAGGTGGGGGGTGCTCGAGCAAATGTCACTCGAAACGTCATCCAATTGGCAGTGAGTTGAAAAAAAATTCAAAATGGCGAAAAAAAGATGGCCGCCATACAAATTTCGTCGGTGTCCATCTCGGAGGGTATAAAAGATGGAAGAGTAGTTTCTTCATAAAAGATGATCAAGATTGGAAGGTCTATCTGATGAATAGAAAAAAAATTCAAAATGGCGGAATTTATTTTATCATAGAAAATGTATGGCGAATATTGAAGAGATTACAAGTTGTGAACCATGCAAGGCTTTGATGCGGTTCTTTGGAGAAATGTCAAAGAAAAATATGGGATGATATGATGATTAAGGGTTTGGAAGATGTTTGATGAGCCCGGGCAGGGTATTGTAAATAGATGGGGGCTGCTCAAACAAAAAATACTCAGAACCTCATCCAATTGGCACTGAGCTGAAAAAAAAAACCAAAATGGCGGATTCAATATGGCGGCTATACAAACGTTGGTATCTATCTCACCAAGTATAAAATATGGAAGAGTGGTTTCTTGGAAAAATATGATCAAGACCTAAAGGTCTACCTACTTGATGAGCAGAATGATTCGGAGAAAAAATATGGAGAGTGATAATGATCGAGGATTAGGAATATGGGAGAGATAGGTGGAGGCTGCTCAAAACAAAATACCCGAAAGCGAAACCTCGCGGTCCGCTTTAGCGGGCCGCGCACCCACGCGCCCTACTAGTTAATATATATATAGCTGCTCGTGCTGATTCATTGACTGACTCACTGATTGATCACCCCTCCTGTAAAATTTTGTATGAAAAATTTTTTTTTTACTAATGGTTTCGTATAGAGGACAAAAATTCATTCGGAACAAAAATATGGAGAGAGCTGATGATTGAGGATTTCAGAGACGAGCGACGGGCACGCTTAAGGTATTGAAGATAGGTGGGGGGTGCTCGAGCAAATGTCACTCGAAACGTCATCCGATTGGCAGTCCGCTGAAAAAAATTCAAAATGGCGAAAAAAAGATGGCCGCCATACAAATTTCGTCGGTCTCCATCTCGGAGGGTATAAAAGATGGAAGAGTGGTTTCTTCGCAAAAGATGATGAGGATCCAAAGGTCTACTTGATGAATAGAAAAAAAAATCAAAATGGCGGAATTTATTTTTCCATAGAAAATGTATGGCGAATATTGAAGAGACTACAAGTTGTGAACTATGCAAGGCTTTGATGCCGTTCTTTGGAGAAGTCTCAAAGAAAAATATGGGAGGACATGATGATTGAGGGTTTGGAAGATGGATGAGGAGCCCGGGCAGGGCATTGTAGATAGATGGGAGGTGCTCAAACAAAAATTACTCAAAACCTCATCCAATTGGCAGTGAGCTGAAAAAAATTCCTAAATGGCGGATTCAAGATAGTGGCCATACAAATTTCGTCGGTGTCTATCTCACTGAGTATAAAAGATGGAAGAGTGGTTTTTTGGCAAAAGATGATCTAGACGTAGTTTACTTGATGAACAGAAAAAAACAAGATGGTGAAATTTATTTTTCCATACAAAATATATGGCGAATATTGAAGAGAATGTAAGTTGGGAACTGATGCAAGACTTTGATACAGTTCCTTTTCAAAATCTTTTTTTATGGAAAAACTCTCATTCTGACAAATTATTCGGAGAAAAAATATGGAGAGTGATAATGATCGAGGGTTAGGAATATGGGGGAAGATAGGTGGAGGCTGCTCAAACAAAAAATACCTGAAAACAAAACCTCGCGGTCCGCTTGCGGGCCGCGCACCCACGCGCCATACTAGTTAATATATATATAGCTGCTCGTGCTGATTCATTGACTGACTCACTGATTGATCACCCCTCCTGTAAAATTTTGTATGAAAACTTTTTTTTTCACAAATGGTTTCGTATAGAGGACAAAAATTCATTCGGAACAAAAATATGGAGAAAGCTGATGATTGAGGATTTCAGAGACGAGCGAATGGCACGCTTAAGGTATTGAAGATAGGTGGGGGGTGCTCGAGCAAATGTCACTCGAAACGTCATCCAATTGGCAGTGAGCTGAAAAAAAAATTCAAAATGGCGAAAAAAAGATGGCCACCATACAAATTTCGTCGGTCTCCATCTCGGAGGGTATAAAAGATGGAAGAGTGGTTTCTTCGCAAAAGATGATGAGGATCCAAAGGTCTACTTGACGAATTGAAAAAAAATTCAAAATGGCGGAATTTATTTTTCCATAGAAAATGTATGGCGAATATTGAAGAGACTAAAAGTTGTAAACTATGCAAGGCTTTGATGCGGTTCTTTGGAGAACTCTCAATGAAAAATATGGGAAGACATGATGATTGAGGGTTTGGAAGATGGATGAGGAGCCCGGGCAGGGTATCGCAGATAGATGGGAGGTGCTCAAACAAAAATTACTCGAAACCTAATCCAATTGGCACTGAGCTGAAAAAACCCCAAAATGGCGGATTCAAGATGGCGGCTATACAAATTTCGTCGGTGTCTATCTTACCAAGTATACAAGATGTAAGAGTGGTTTTTTGGAAAAAGATGATCAATACCTAAAGATCTACTTGATGAGCAGAATGATTCGAAGAAAAAATATGGAGAGTGATAATTATCGAGGATTAGGAATATGGGAGAGATAGGTGGAGGCTGCTCAAACCAAAATACCCGAAAGCGAAACCTCGCGGTCCGCTTGCGGGCCGCGCACCCACGCGCCCTACTAGTTTCATTATGTAGCTAAAAATTTAGTATCCTATGTCACACAACGGTGGTAGTCTAGTAAAGACTGTTTCGATCCCGGCAAGTACCTCAACTTTTCGAAGTTATGTGCGTTATAAACAATTAAATATCACTCGCTTTAACGGTGAAGGAAAATATCGTGAGGAAACCTGCATGCCTAAAAGTTATCTTTAATGTTCTCAAAAGCATGTGAAGTCTACCCGTCCGCACTTGGCCAGTGTAGTGGACGGCCTGAACCGTTCTAATTTTTTTTATCAAAAAAAAATTCTGAGGAAAGACCAGTGCCAAGGTTGATAATGATGGTAGTTGCCAGTGCAGTTTCGAAGATTCGTTTAGTAATTCTTAAATAAGATTTTAGTATTGCTTCAGAAGAAAAGGATCAATCCAATATCTTCATTTTAATTTTAGGTATATTGATTGCCTTACGCGACAAAAGATGGATACCATAAACTATTCCAGGATCTTCCACGTCCATAATACTCCATTGAATCACATCTTTGTCGACTGGTTGCTACAACTAGCTTTCGGCTGCCGTTGTCACAACTGTCTAACTTTTTAATCGAAGCGACCAACATCAAGCACGCTCCATTTTTTTTATTCAACTACAAGGCCCTTGACTGCAATCTCACCTGATGGTAAGTGATGATGCAGTCTAAGATGGAAACGGGCTATCTTGGAAGAGGTATGTATACCCCTGATCGGTTTCTACACGGCATCGTACCAGAACGCTAAATCGCTTAGCGGCACGGCTTTGCCGTTAGGGTGGTAACAAACCACGGCTTAAGACTCCCACCAGACCAGTCCAGAGATAATATAGAAATTATAAAATCCCAAATTGCCCGTGCCGGGAATCGAACCCGGGACCTCCCGCTTATAAGACCACTCACCACTGCGCCAGGGAGTACGCTCCATACTACAAAGCTTGCTCGTCGAGCATGTCGAGCAAGCGTGAAGCTGTACAAAATTAAGGTTGTTTTTCCTGAATTAAATAACGATACGCCCGGCGTGTTCGTCCTGTCTGTGCTATCCCGAAAATAAAATATACGAGGGCTTTTGTTTATTTAGGTAATTATGTTCCCTCTTTACTTAGTCTTCGGCCTCCGTCCTCGGTATAAGGACACGTTTCCACTGAGGCAGAGACTACCTATGAGACGGGCAAAAATATAGCAAACATTTCGTTTGTTCTATTTTTGTCCCATTTGTTTGAAATCCGTTCAATTATATTATTGAAGCAAACTATAGATTAAAAATTGAAAAACACGACTTAAAAACAAACTAAAAAGTATAAAACAGTAGCTAGTATCACTCGGGATGAAGTAGTATTCTAACGATACCCCATAGAATAGAATAGAATAGAAATAGAATAGAAAAGTTTTTTATTCAAATAAACTTTTACAAGTACTTTTGAATCGTCAACTGAATCTACCACAGGTTCGGAATGCAGTTCCATACATCTTTTGGTCAAGCGTTTAGAAGTTATGGTGGAATGAAGAATCTCACATACATATAATTTACCCTGACAACGTTATACTCCTTTTTTGGGCAGTCGTGTAATAATAGTGTTGGAGAAGAATATATCAAATCAAATCAACTGTTTAATGTTAATTTATTTTACAAGTTAAATATTAAGCAAGTGAGCAATTAATATTTAAGAAAACAACATAAAAACGAGGGTTCCAAAGGCGTCCTAGTCTGAGAATAGCCCAGAAAAAACTCAGCCAGATAATGGAATATATTGAAATAGACTGTTGTATCTACTATACAAGTAATATGTATATCCAATAGGATCCCGTTTAGCACTCATTAAGTACGGAACCCTAAGAATAGGTAATTGTATTTCCACTGAATCAGAACAGGACTGCGAAAGGTCACCTCTGTCTCTGCTTTAATGAAAACACACCCCTACAAAATATATTTCAGTAATTTGAAAGGACCTTTTCATTTTATAAGATAGCCTTTTAATACAAATTCCCAATTATAATTTGCTTCTCAAATTTGTTAGGTATTTCGTAGATTAATACAAGTTCAAGATTTCAGTATAGATAATAATAATAATTAGTAATGTTAGTATTCGATTTGTCGATTTCTTTAAATCTACAAGAAAAGTTTCACTGAAGATTCACTTATCAACGCCCAGCCCAAATCCTTGGACCTAGAAAGTTGAAATAATACACAGAGGTTCCCTTTATAATGTAGAGAAGGAGTAAGGCCGAATTTTTCGAAATTCCCACGGGATACGGAATCCCTCATATTACTCACGAGCGAAGCCGCGGGCGGTACCTAGTCTCATAGAATATTACGAAAATTTGAATTCATCTGTTTGTTTGTCCGTCTGTCTGTCCATTTAATGCGCTCGCGTATCTCATTGCGCTGAAACTTGGTGCAGAAATAACTTGCATCCCAGCGGTACACCAACATATATGATGGAATTTATCTCTACAAATCTAAGAATTCCTACGGAATTCTGCGGAATACTGAATAATCTTGCGCTTACTTCGCTCGTTATATTCCGTGCTGATTTCATATTCGCTTTAATGATTTGTTCGTTTTTGAACATTTAATAGCCATTAATTCTACAGAGCTCATAAGAAAATCGCACTCGATTCGCTTTTGAAATCATTCAGTATCTAAGTAGATGTTGATTTCCTGTTCTAGATTTTCTTACGAGTACCTGGAATAATTTCTGTACAAGTATAAATTAAAAATTTAAAAAACCCCCGACATTCGCCATTTTATGGTGGCAGCCATCTTGGATTTACATAGTGCTGTTCTACTAGTCAAGCCCTTTCATTTATTACACATATTGAAGGCGTTGCGATAAAATATGTAATCCGCCATTTTGTAGCGGCAGCCATATTGGATCGATTTTCATCAAACATAGCTAACAACACTCTCGACTAATTCACCTTTCAAACAAAAAAAACGCATTCAAATCGGTCCACCCGTTTGAGCGCTTTAGAGGAACAGACAGACACACACACACAGACATGTCAAACTTATAACATCCCGTCGTTTTGCGTCGGGGGTTAAAAATGACGGCAAATGGAACTGCAAACTGCTTGGCCCGGGGCAGCAAAAACTCATGCTTAGCAGAGGCTAAGCATGAGTTTTTGCTGCCCCGGGCCAAGCCGCATTCAGCATGGCATGCTATTCAGTGGAATAGCATGCCATGCTGCACTGACACCCTAATGAAACAGTAATTTCATTTACATCTATCAATATTTATATTTTACAGCTTTATATTTGCATCGGTGTACTTTTAGATACACTTATGTGCATCGTGCTTAACCATGCTTTTTCCTACGCTACCGGGTAACATGTAAATCCGAGAGTCATACTTGAACACATTTTAAACGTGGATATAAAAATGTGAAAACTGAATTGTTGTTGCTGAAAGAAGAACATAAAAATAGTTAATTTCAAAAGATAAAATGCATACTGAAAAATTTAAATTTTTTAACCTTAATCTGTGCATCAACTTTAAATGTTATTGTTGCGTATTGTGTAGGGGAATGTAATTTTAATTTAAAATGCATTCACGAATATATAAATAAAAAATGCGGGACGGATCCAGTGTTTTCTTTTTATTTAAATTATTTTTTAGTTTCTTGCATTAATAATAATTTGTACATTACATTGCACAATCTACAATTTTACTATTATGATTATTTTAAACAGTATCTCATCCTAAGAGAACTAAAATAATAGATTGCCTAGTGGAAACATTTTCACACTAATCTTTCAATACACCTAAGCAAGGAATAAAAAGACGTAAGGAAGGGTTACTTTGACAACTATGAAAGAACCAATAAACCTAGGGACAGAAGAGTATCACTACTTCCTTGCAATGAATTAACTAAATTAAATATAATATTGTAAAGAGGTAATGTTAGTGAGGTTGTAGGTAGTAATCTCTGGATCTACTAAACCGATTTTGAAAATTATTTCAACATTAGAAATCTAAATTATTCCTGGGTGACATAGGCTATATTTAATTTTTTTAATAGAGATCCCTGCGAAAATTGTAATAAACTACCCGTGTGAAGCCGGGGCGCGTCGCTAGTATATTATATGTTCGTATTAAGATGAATGGATCTTGGATGTCAAAAATTAATCAATCCACGCCGTTTTGCAAGTACCAAAAACAATTACTCCGTTGTAATTAATTTCTTGTCATTGTTATTTTCTTTCCCGTGATTTCGATGAGTCGGAGAAAATGTGAGCTCCATTTTGCCATAATTAAAACTTATAATAGACCAAAGAATATCTGTTTTGGAAATTGTAAAACAGACATTATTTTTTGTTCATTATAAAAACCTTTTAACGATTGTATAAAAAGTACAGATTTGCTTTTAAATACTTAATATAAATAATTTATAAATAAATAAGAATTGTATTGTATATTTTTTATATAAGTATATGTATAAAACTCGGTAGGTAACCATTTTCTAACTATCTTGGTTTTTATTATTAATACTTTTTAGCAAGATACACGGCCGTGTGTAAAGCCAAGTTCCAATAAGAAAAACTTCTTATTGGAACTTGGCTTGACACACGGATCGATAGTCTTAACATAGACATTTTAAAGAGTCGCAGGTATGTAACTAAAATAGTTATAAATGACAAGTAATTCGTCAGACGTGATTCGATATTCGACAAACCGAAAACGACCAAAACAAACGACCTTTGTCGTCCACTACGCTGACCAAGTGCAGTTTGGTACACTTCACACACCTTTGAGAACATTATGGAGAACTCTCGGGCATACAGGTTTCCTCGCGATGTTTTCCTTTACCGTTAAAACACCGGGGGTCGAATTCGGTCCTCGGAGGTGGAAGCCTTAGCTTGATAATGATGATGATGATTAAAAATTCCATTTATTAATATAATAATTGAAAGTACTTTATTAAATAGCTTACATTATTAAGTACACTAACTTTTGCCCGCGCCGCGCGGTTTAGCCCGCGTGAATTTCGGTTTTTCGCAAATCCCGAGGGAATCGTGGATTTCCGGTTCTAGTTCCCGTTCCCTTTTCCAACCTTTATACCTTTTCAAGGAAGTTCACTATAGTAATCTATCTATAGCTGCACCTGTACAAATCGGTTTTTTCAAAATTCCGCGGAAACTGTTGGATTTTTTCAATATAAAAAGTAGCCTATGTGTTATTCCAGGATATAATCTATCTCCATTCCAAATTTCAGACAAATCGGTTCCGTATAGTAACAAACATACATACACATACACACATACACACAAACTTACGCCTTAGGCGACGCCCGCAAAGCTCGCGGGCGCCCGCTGCCCGCCGGTTCTGCGGGAGCCGCGAGCAACCGCCAACTCTGCGGGAGTAAATCGCGTCGTGAGTTTTGCACTCGACATTTGTATGAATTTCGAGTGTTGCGGGCCCGCAACCGCGGCGGGCGCGGGTGCGAACCGCTCCGTGAGCGCTTTCTCTTAATAATATTAGTGTGATTAGTAAACAAAAAATAATTAAAAATTTAAATTTCTCAAGGATGAGTAGGTAGCTTAAGGTGCTTTGAGCATATCGTTCCTTGTAGAAGCCGTTCCGTACGTTAATCGCGAAGCAAGATTGAACAAACGGCACCAGATTGCGAATTGGAATAATGCATAGCTGCTGGGGTGTGTAAACGCGACGGATGTCGTCGTTTGAACGTAAAGGATTCAGATAATATTCGAGCGACTTGTATTCCCGTAGCTCGTAGGTTTTGACAAAATAGTTACCTATGAAAATATTATTTTTAACTTATTCCAGAAGAGGTGAAATATATTTACCCGTGGCTGAAATTAAACTTTATTTATTACGGTTTATGTTTTACTATGTTATAATTTTAATAAATAAACAATTACGGTTTTAAAGATATGTAATGCACTTTATTTGGATGACAAATTTGTTATCCCAAAAAGCACATTATCTTTTATTAACCGCGTACAGTAGACGAAAAAGAAACACCGACTTTCATTCCCGAGCCTCGCACAAAAAACTCTCATTGCGTCCTACTTCTGAAGTCAACACGTGTGATACAAAACCTATTTGACTATAGTCACAGTGGAAATAAAACTCTTAAATAATCATCATAAAGTCCACAATAGGTTTGGCCTGTTCTATAGAGTTTAGTTTACAACTACCCTCAAAGGGAAATAAGCTCTAAACTTGCTAACTCAAAGTTTATAATGGGTTTGAGATTTGAAAAGAAAAATTAGTGCTGCAAAGCGGCGACCATGAATGCGTATGTAAATATTAGCTTGATTATTACAGATTCTGTTTACAAAAGCTGAAATTTTTCCTTTCTTTCTTTTATTCGCGGCTTCGTCACGTCGTTTTTCCGGTATTTATAAAGTCGTTTGTTGGCTTTTCGAGGGTTTATTTGGATTATAATTATTCAGTAAATTGCTCAAATTAATTCTATCTATTCTTCCTCTCCTAAGCATGGTACAGGCATTCTCGAAAGGGTCTGCTTATTATTCTAAACCTGTGCTGAAACCTAAAACCTGAGTACATTTGACGTGATTTAGCAGGCGCGCAGAGTATTACAATAGGAGTGATAGAAACTGCTTTTTTAACCCCGACGCAAAAACGACGGGGTGTTATAAGTTTGACGTGTGTGTGTGTGTGTGTGTGTGTGTGTGTGTGTGTGTGTGTGTGTGTGTGTGTGTGTCTGTTCCCCTGTGGCGCTCGAACGGGTAGACCTATTTGAATGCGGTATTTTTTGTTTGAAAGGTGAATTAGTCGAGAGTGTTATTAGCTATGTTTGATGAAAATCGGCCGCCAAGATGGCCGCCGCTACAAAATGGCGAATTACATATTTTTTCACAACTCCCTTAATATGGGTATCAAATGCTTGACTAGTAGAATAGCACTATTGCAAATCCAAGATGGCCGCCGTCACAAAATGGCGAATGTAGGGGGTTTTCAATTTTAAATTTATACTTGTTCCATGTTTGTTTCAAAAGAAAATACCCAGCTCAGTATTATAACCCAGATATGTAGGTAGGTATATTATGTATAATCTAAAAACTGACATGATTTTTTTTATAATTTTTTTAGGCTAGAAACGTGAAAGCATTTTTGTGTATGTCGATATGTATTGTTCGTTTTTGCCAAACCGCTTTGATTGATGCGCGCTGAATTTCGCAATGAATTTCGGTTTATTTTTTAAACTTTATTGTTCAAAACTAGGCCTCTAGCATATAAGTATGCATAGCATGCAAGTATAGCATGCACTATCTCCACGATACATAATGAGAGGTAAACTCAGGAAGGTGGCCAACAGTTTGACTTTGCCAAAATGTGTTAAGTCAGAGCATAATTATACATCTCCATTAAAAATTTCAGCCAAATTGGTTCAGTAGTTGTGGCGTTAAAGAGTAACAAACATACACATACGCACGCACGCATGCACGCACACACACACACACACACACACACAAACTTTCGCCCATAATATTAGTGTTTTTTTATTAAAAAGCTTTTTATACTCCTAAAACTAAACATGTAAAGTAATATTAATTCCAACTTCAGCGAACAAACACTCTCCGACGTTCCATCAGTCATTATTAACAAGTATATAAATTAAAAATTTAAAAAAACCCCGACATTCGCCATTTTGTGGCGGTGGCCATCTTGGATTTGCATAGTGCTATTCTACTAGTCAAGCCCTGTCATTTGATACCCATATTAAGGGAGTTGTGAAATAATATGTCATCCGCCATTTTGTAGCAGTGGCCATATTGGATCGATTTTCATCAAACATAGCTAACAACAAACTCGACTAATTCACCTTTCAAACAAAAAAAACCGCATTCAAATCGGTCCACCCGTTTGAGCGCTACAGGGGAACAGACAGACACACACACACACACACACACACACAGACACGTCAAACTTATAACACCCCGTCGTTTTTGCGTCGGGGGTTAAAAAGGATTAACATTATATAGGTCGGAGTGAAAACTCAGCCAACTGGAAATGTTTTCAATATGGAGGAGTATATATAAACGTAAATAATATCAAAATATAGGTCAAGCACATGATACATACATAAGTTACGACGATGTCTCCCACAAGAGACAATTTAGAAATTACTAGATTCTGCCCGCGGCTTCGTCCGCGGGACTTTCGGTTTTTCACAAATCCCGAGGGAATCGTTGATTTCCGGTTTCCATTCCCGCTTCCTTTATACCTACTTTCAAGGAAGTTTGCTATGGTAATCTACCTATAAGTGTAGCTATAGATTTCAGTTTTTACAAAATCACTATAAAAAATTGCTCAATTAAAGAGTAACAAACATACACACACACATATACACACAAAAACTTTCGCCTTTATAATATTAGTGTGAAGTGTGATAAAATCCCAGATAGCCCTTACTGGGAATCGAATCCGAGACCTCTTTATAAGACCACAGTGTTCACCACTGCGCCATGAACGTAGTAAAAATTCTAGCATTCAGATCGGATTAGTGCACAAACACTTTTATAAATATTGCAATTTATATGAATGTCTGATGTTTTTTCTCGTCTATATAGATTGTCTTTATTGCAATAAATAGAGGGGTAAGGGGGCCGTTTTCGGAAACGAAGACAGGTAATAGCAGTAGCAATCCTGACGCCTAAATACCTAAAGTTGTCGCCGCGCGCCCACCGCTTGCGAGGTCAATGCCCCGAGTTTTGCATGTTATACATCGCCGCCGGTTTGAAAAATATTAAATACAGAACCACTTAATACTGCAAGTTTAAGACAAATGATTTTAGTATTGGATTGTGTTTAGATAGAATAATAATAGCGCTAAGTTTTCGAAAGCAGTTTCCTTATACCCTGTAGAGTAATAGATAGATGAATATATCTATCTATCTATGCTGAACAGTGTGTGATAGTAATTGCGCTGTTTATACCCGATTGCCTGATAATGCTATAGATCGCTCCCAAGGGACTAAAATTTCTCTTGCCGCAAACAATCATATCTACTTGGGGTAATAAATAATATCCCCTTTGTATATCCGTGGAATAATCCATACTAATTAACCGACTTCAAAAAAGGAGTTCTGTATTCGTCCCGTATGTATGTACCTATTTTATTTATAGAGGGGAAGCCTGCCGTCGACAGGCGGGTGATCAGTTGATCAGAAGATGTAAGGACCATTTCACCCAGAGTGCAATGAATCAATGTATGTATATAAGTATGTATGTATGTGTGTTCGCGATTATTTCAAAAACCAATGAACCTTTACTTTAATGATTGTTTCACTATCGTAATCTATGTACAATGTACATACTTTCAGCAAGGTTTTAATATATAACACACCTAGTTATCATTCTTATGTACGAAGTTTACACATATAAATATATGTCACTAATATTTTTGATTGGTAAGTACACCAATTTATCTGAGATTGCTGTACCGAAGTCGGTTTAATTTTTCTTAAAATATAGCTAGTTTTGTAAATGAAATGTAACTCTGTGTGTCTATCTATAACCACGGATGAACGGATATTGAAGTAAATTGGCACGAAGATAGCTTGCATCCTAGAGAGGGACGCAGGTTACTTTTTATCCCGGATAATTAGAGAGTCTCTGCGGGAATTTTAAAATAACCTACCGTTCAATGGATCCTCACGTTTGGCATGAGGATAAGTAAAACTTGTCTTGCAACATGGTAACCAACCGTATAAGTATTATATCGTTATAGTCACCCAAAATTTGACTGGCAAGAAAAATGTATTCCCTTGTGAATGTCTCCTATTACCTAATAGGTATACGTTGTCGATTAATTTTAAAAGTAGGTATTTTCAAATAAAAAAGTGTATTTCGATAAAGTTTACATTGTATGAAACTGAGTTCAGTCAGTGCATTAAGGTTGCGCTTCTCTACGCGTTTCTCCATACAAACGTATTAGGTACTCCTATTTATTCTCCATTATCTATACTATAAAATAAAAAAATTAGTAAAATTATATTTATTTTGAAAGTTATGACGCTTGAAAAATCACTATTTTAAGGCTTTTGAGGCAACTTCGTGCGTAAATAAACTATATTATATAAGAAACTAGAAAATTGAAAAAAATCAGCTAAGTGCGAGTCGGGCCTCGTTCTTTCAGGGTTCCGTACATAATTATGAACAATATAATATTTTGGGTCTAAGAAATATTTAATTTCCGAGCTAGACATCGCAACAAACCGTGAAAGAAAAACCCAAAAAAATGTTCGTTTATTTTGGTCACAGCTTATAAACTATTTAATAAATCGTTGTTTTCAGTATTTGTTGTTTAAATAGAGCATATAGTACATAATATACTGAAATATCATATTCCCAACTAGTTTAGTTTTTGAGATAGCCCCCGTCACAAAAATGGTCTAAAACTGACAATTTTGATGACCCCCCATTTCCTTACTTTTTAAGCAAAAAATTAAAAAAATATGTATTCGTACTCTACTCAATGAGCTCTAAACAATGATACCCCACAAGCTAGGGTAAAAAAAAATTTTTTTTCCGGCTTCTTTCTCATGTATGGGAGCCCCCCTGAAAAATAATTTAATTCAATTTTTAATTCAATATTTGATTTTGGGTCAACGTTTTACACCAAATACCAAAATTTCAGGTTTGTAACTCATTTCGTCTGCGAGCTAGAGACCTGTGACCGGCGGACAGACGGACAGACAGACAAACAGACAAACAGACAGACAGACAGACAGCCGAGTGACATTAATAGGGCTCCGTTTTTACCCTTTGGGTACGATAAAAACGACCAAAGTCATATCATACGTTACTTCATAATAATTTCAAATGTCTTCAGTTTATGTAAAAAATTGCCAAATATTTGCTAAAATAGGGGTGATTCCATAGGTTTGGAATTTTTGCATCTTTTTACTTTGCCGTTTTTCATTAAAAATCATGATATCTCAAGCAAAATTTATTTATTTAATTAATTAATTTATTATTTATTTATTTTTAGTACTCTTCTTTACTGAAGACGTCTCGCTCTCTAAATGCAGAAATCACTGTTTTGGACTCCACCCACCAACGATTTGTCGCTCCCATGAAGAGAGCATTCAAATCTCAAAGTATGGAATTTATAGAATGAAACTCTATATTCCAGTGACCACTTTTGAACAGTTCAGCAGCATTTTACAGTAAGTAGATATCACTACAAACCTGTGCAAACAAAAGAAAGTTGCCGTGTACCGGTCGCCGCACTGCAAAAGCCACTAACTGGTTTAATTTAGTTAGAACCAGCCAACTTTCTTCAAACACTCCAACTAGAGACATCGGGGTACCAACTTTCGCTTCGTTAACTAAGTGTTACTTAGTTAAATTAATGTTGTGATTTTATGTTCCCTGAGTCCCACAAGTCGTTATTTTGATTCTGCACAAACGGGCGAGGCATACATACTTGAAAGTGAGATGTTTCCAGCAATGCAAAATTAGGTAAGTAACTATTACGTTAACTAATTGTTTATGTAACACTAATTAATATTTGGCTGGTACAGCAAACACATAACAGCAAAAAAGAACACTTAAACAAAATATGTACATTTGTATAAGTTTCCTTTAAATCTTTGAGGGGTCGTCGAGGTCGTCATCCAGTTTTAACCATGGATCTCTTATAAGGACATCCACACGATACGATCTTGCGCCACTTGAATCCAGCGGCTCGCGGAATCTCCCATTCAACTTGTTGAACCCCTTTCATTCCTCAAAACTACAACATGGGCCGAATATATAAATAAATTCCTCAAGAACCGGCAACGCATAGGCAGTTCTATGGTAAACGATTCAAAAGCACTTGTAAAAGTTTATTTGAATAAAAAACTTTTCTTTTCTATTCTATTCTATTTGTATACTATTCTGTTTTATTCTACCGTTAGTAGTAGGTACCTAAGTTTAACTACCCACGTAATAACATTCTAGACTAGACGTTCGTTCAGCGAGCTCAGTGAGAGCTTAGCAAGATCGAGCTATGCAAACTTTGTTAATATTCACGGCTTAACGCAACTGTTCGACTTAGATTACCACCGTCTCAGTGTATTGGAATTGAGAGCATCAAGTCAATAAGCGGTTTGGTTGGATAGCGAAGAATCAATGTGGGGTCGTCGCTTTACTCATACATTTACTGATAGAACACGAAAACCATCACAATTTCTTTGAAACTAAAATGTTTATCAAAAAAGTTTCTTAAGAAATAAGTATTTCTTAAGAAACTTTTTTGATAAACATTTCCAGTATAAACCTTGAAATTATTTTACACAAAAAGACAGTTCGATTTTAACTTAAAAAAAAAACTAAATTTTGTTTCATCAACTTTTTGAAAGAAATTGCTTCCAATCAATTCTCTATTTTAATCGAATTCAGATTACAAGACCCAAAAATATATTATTCCTACTTAGTTAAATATGAACATTGAACATCCTTTTCAAGTTTAAGTTATGTTTGACCAAAAATCGCATAAATTCTCAATAGAACCCATTTATCTAAGAGTCAAAATCTTAAGCACCATAGTGCTAACTAGTGTAACTAGAGTTAACTTACGAGTAACCCTTACCATGTGGTAGGATTCCCAACTCTCAAGAAATGGGGAGTACAAAGAAGAGAGAGGGAGAGCCATTTTGTTTCAAAGTCTTTTAAACAAAAGCTCTCCGATTGGTTCTACGCCAGTGACACTCAATAGTTTTTGATTTCAATAGAACTATTAAGGTTTCCGAGAAATTTTCTAAGAGGTATTCTCGAATATGTCTTCAGACTCTACTGGAGAGTAAATGCGGAAAATCATTTTCAGTGAAACGCTTTAATGAAAATTCGTTGGATATTTCCAAGAAAGACTTCCTTCCAAGAATCAGTATCCTTTGAGTGAATGTTGAATAGAACTAGGGTCCGGTGCGCGTTATTAAAAAACAAGCACATTGAAAAAAAAAATCTGATAGCGTTAACAGCGAACTGAAAAGAGAAATAAATCCTAGCCTATTTAGATTAAAATCCACCGAGCCGTTGGGACGCTTTGAGGGTATAAAGTATCCCACAAACATACATAGCCAAATACGTGTGAAATACTGTGTCAGCGTAAGTTTACGTCTATTACACCATAATATACATCATATTAATGTACTCTTCATCGAATTTCAAATCGACCAATCTTGACCATCGCCACTACAGCCCTATTTAATGTCCCACTGCTGGGCACAGGTTTCCTCTCTCATAGGAGAGAGAGATTTAGAGTCACGTCTTATTGTCACATGATGGTGATAATAACCGGGACCGACTGTTTAACGTGCTCTCCGAGGCACGGGGATGAAATACCACCACTAGGTACCAACTTCGGGCTGGCATTGAGAATTTCTTGACAGACAAACCCAATACCTAACAATTATTTGCCCGACCCGGGAATCGAACCCGGGACCTCGTGATCTGCAGTCGAATATAACCACTATCCCAACGAGAGCAATCTTGACCATCTGAACACAATTTCGTAGTAAACTATACATTTAGTCTGTACTGTCCAAAAGATGTCCATTTATCATTCTAAAAGTATGTTGGACTATTGTTCAAGAGTAATGGACGAAGTTCTCAAGTGATAAGTGGTCAGAACTTTATTAGATCAAATAATTTATTATGACGACAATGCTTTTGTTTCTTAATGTGCGAAATGTGGGAATTTTCATACTTAAGGCTGCTCTCCTCACGCGCTTCTCTGTACAAACGTATTACGCCTATTTATTCTAATATTTGTCGCAATAGATCTAAAGTTAAGCCAGATATCAACTCCATTATCTATGCCATAAAATAAAAAAATTACTAAAATTATACTTATTTTGAAAGTTATGACGCTGGAAAAATCACTATTTTTGGGCAAATTTTGAGGCAACTTCGTGCGTAAATAAACTATATAAGAAACTAGAAAATTGAAAAACGACCAAAGTCTTATCATACGTTACTTCATAATAATTTCAAATGTCTTTAGTTCATGTAAAAAATTGCCAAATATTTGCTAAAATAGGCGTAATTCCAAACATAGATTTGCATCTTTTTACTTTGCCGTTTTTCACTTAAGATCATGATATCTCAAGCAAAATTTATTTATTTAATTAATTTATTATTTATTTATGTATATATTTTTAGTACTCTTCTTTACTGAAGACGTCTCGCTCTCTACATGCAGAAATCACTGTTTTGGACTCCACCCACCAACGATTTGTCGCTCCCATGGAGAGGGCTCTTAAGAGAAACTATAGCGGCAAAGAGCGGGGCTTTTTTCAGTAATAAGTGACGACGCAGTCTAAGATGGAAGTGGGCTAACCTGGAAGAGATATGGGGCAGTTTTTATTAATCCCATACCCCTGATCGGTTTCTACTCCACATCGTAACGGAACGCTAAATCGCTTGGAGGCACGGTTCTGCCGGTAGGAGTGGTATCTAGCCGTGGCTGGAACCTCCCAACAGACCGGACCAGAGACAATTTAGTAATCATAAAAACCTAAGTTGCCGCTGGCGGGAGTCGAACCCGGACCTCCTACTTATAAGACAACAGCGCTAACCACTGCGTCAGGGAGGTCGTCTTATCGCGTGCAGTACGCTTAGTCTCACTTTGCACAGCTCGAAAACTTCACTAAATACTACTGATCGAAACGCAATGAGTTCAGAGTAAAATGGACCTAAAATGTCTTTTTTTAAGGTTTGAGTTCGCCAGTAAATTCACCGTTCGAAACCAGCCAGCGTGGCGCCCCAAGCAGAAATGTTGTAAAATAAATATTCGAACTATTGAGTTACGACTTTAAAATAAGATTCTTTGGGTTCATTTTGAATTACATATTACAGTTTCTCGATACGTAGTATTTGGTAAAGTTTTGGAGGTACGCAAAACTCAGAATACCTATACTGTGTATTTATAATATTGGCACTCCCGTATAAGGTATTGCTTAATCGTTTTTGCGGCGCAGGTGTACACTTACGCGTGAACGATATTTTAGAAATAACCATTAAGTTCACATGCAACATGTGACAACCCTATGAGAATAGGTATAAATGGATATTGTTAAGAAGTTTCCCCTCTCTAGGGATATCTTCTCATGTGGCATTGCAATGCATGCCGGAATAGCTAGTTATTTGATAAAAACTCACAAACCTACCTTACTTTGGCGTAGCGGCGCGGCTTTGTTGTGTTTCCATTATACCAATTTCAACCCTATGTCAAAGAAAATAAAGCTGAGTTTAAGTTGTTATCATTAAAAGACGCTGCGTCTCGACTCCACTCGTATGCGCTGGGCTTTATTTCCCTTTGTGGATAAATGTGCGTACAAAAGAGTAATGGGGAAACCTTTTTATTAATTAGGGGTTGCTTTAAGGAAAATCTATACCTTTCATCCGTGACTAATTTTCTTCGACTTACCAGTCCTTAACAATTACAGTCCTTTTCCCTTAATGTTAATAAGGTTTATCAACCTTTAAGGCATTTTTAACCCACGACGCAAAAACGACGGGTGTTATAAGTTTGACGTGTCTGTGTGCGTGTGAGTGTGTGTGTGTGTATGTCTGTTCCACCGTAGCGTTCAAACGGGTGAACCGATTTGCATGCGGTTTTTTTTTTGTTTGAAAGGAGAATTAGTTGGGAGTGTTCTTGGCTATGTTTGATGGAAATCGGTCCAAGATGACCGCCCGCGCCGCCACAAAATAGCGGAGTACATATTTTTTCACAACTCCGAATTGGAGCAGTGTGGCGGGTCTAAGCTCTAAGTCCCACTCTCCTATGAGAGAGGAGACCTGTGCCCAGCAGTGGGACGTTAAAAGGCTGTAGTGGTGGTGGTATTGATATACGTAATTATTTTGTGTAGAACATTTCTGCAGCACAGCTGCGCTAAGCTAAGTGAAAGCTACTTGATAAATGTAACTCTCATACGTCTTGGAAGTCAGCTGCTCTCGTGTTAACTTCACGGAACAGTTTCTGTTAACGTGTACATTTCTAGAAGTTTAGTTATTATTAATGTTTAAACTTCACTGCAACATCGACTTTTTGTAAAGAATACTTAGTTATGCAACACTAGCTGATGTTCGCAACTTCGCTCGCGTGGATTCATACAAATCTCATAATATAAACATTCAACCCCCATTTAACCCACTTGGAGGTAGTTTTTCCAAAACTCCTTAAACATGTAAGTAATTTTTTATTTTTAATCGAAAACCTAAATACCAATTTTCACGGATATTCCGTATTTAGGTTTTCGATTTGTTTTCGACTTGAAAAATGACGGATTTTCATACAAACTTTCATCCCTCATTGAACCCAGTTAGGGGTGAAATTTGTAATAACCCTTTCTTAGTGTACGCCTGGCGTTATAAAAGGAAGCTACTGTGAAAATTTCAAGTTTCTAGCTTCAGTGGTTTAGGCTGTGCATTGATGATCAGTCAGGACAAGCCACTTTACAAACTTCTTTACATTATTTAAAGAGATAGATAGACAGATAGATACCTACATTACGAAATAAAGAGACTTATTTGTCCAAATAATCACCGAGAAACCTTCAAGGAATTGATTTAAATACCGTAGACAATATCCCCTTCGTTAAACGACTAAATAATTACTTATTTATTATTATAAAAGCCAATTTGTTGGAGCCGGGTTAAAATGAAAAACGTCGCAGCTTAGAGAGGCTATTTGTTAAACTGGAGCATAAAGTGAAATGACGTCATTCATTAAACCCACAACTCGCAAGCTGTGTCGCAAGTCTAGGACTGGATTTGTTATAGTGAGAGTGCTACAAGAATCTATACTAATAAATAAAATTGAAGTGTCTGTCTGTAATATCGAAATAACTACCTCATATTAAGCTCATATGGTTATTTGAACGGTACCAGAACCGAATCACACGTTTTTAAAATTTTTGTCTGTCTGTCTGTCTGTCTGTCTGTCTGTCTGTCTGTTTGAACGGGCTAATCTTCGGAACGGCTGAACCGATTTTGACGGGACTTTCACATACAAGTAGAGAATTAACCAGGGAGTAACATAGGCTACTTTTTTAACCGACTTTCAAAAAAGGAGGAGTTGTGTTTTTCTACCTATAGTTCCACTTTTAATTATCTGCAGTAATCTGACGTTTCCTAATGTCATTCTGTAAAATAATGTTGCCAACCATATTTCTATAGTGATGTGATACGTTCAATTCATTCAATTTGATGCACAAAAGTTTCGTTCAAAGTTACTCTTTCATTATCATCATAATTTTATTTATCTACTCTCATATCTTAAAATCCCGATTAAGAAATCAAAAT
This sequence comes from Melanargia galathea, assembly GCA_920104075.1. NCBI lineage: Eukaryota > Metazoa > Arthropoda > Insecta > Lepidoptera > Nymphalidae > Melanargia > Melanargia galathea. Next base: position 17,366,791 of record OV049874.1, on the reverse strand, counting down.
GTGTCATATATTGGACTACTTTATTCATATACATCTATAATATTTAAAAAAAAATTAGAAAAGTTTATTATAACACTACTTTGTTAGGAAATTATTGCAAAGTAATGTTATAAAATAATTTTTTCTACATTATAGTACAGGCACTGGGTTCTGGTATTTTTGAGCCATGGCGGGTGTTTAGTTTTGTTACTTACAATAATTATTAATATCCCGCTATCAAAGTTACCCATACCCCTGATATGCAGTAGTAGTAATAACTACTACTGCATTATACTTTATTTCATTACTGACAGGTCAGTGGGTCTACCATCAACTATAATCACGACTCAATTAAAGACCTAAACTGAACTGAATCGCTATTTCGTACCATGAACTCTTTTATCCAACCAATAGATGTCATGACGTCATGACGTCTATTATAGACGATATTATAGACGAAACAAAAACCTAGTATAAAAATATAGAAACAAAAAGATACTTCATGGTACGAATTCAATGCAATTCATTTTAGGCACCGATATTGAATAGCATCGGAATTGGATCGTTAGATTAATGATTGTTAGATTAAAGAAGAAAGCGCTACAGGAGTTTCTGCAGTGGATACATCGTCGGGCATCCTACGTGGAAGACCATACGGAGGGGTCGCGCTGCTTTGGAGACGTAGTGTTTTTCAAAATGTGTCCGTTATTCAGCGTATCTGTGCTATCAAAATAATGTTACAACATAAATCATTTTTAGTGATGAGTGTGTATATGCCTACGGATTCAGTTGCTAACTTAACGGATTTTACAGACGTGTTAAGCTCGGTAAGTGCTATTATTGACATTCATGGGGAAAACTGCGTTTACATATTTGGGGACTATAATGCACACCCTTCTGAGCGGTTTTATCACGAGCTTGCGCAGTTCTGCGGTGAACAAGAATGGACTTGTGTAGACACTGAAAGGCTAGGTTTAACGTCTGATACTTACACATTCATAAGTGAAGCCCACGGGTCCAAGCGGTGGCTCGATCATTGCTTAGTTACCAAAGCTGCTCTTGACTCAGTTCAAAATGTGTATGTGTTATATAATGTATTATGGTCTGACCATTTCCCTCTGGTTGTTGAATGTAGTTTAAATGTGCTTTTATTAAAGAAACCATTTATAAACACATCGTTAAATAAAATTTGTTGGGGAGAGAGAAGTCAAGAACAAATTCTCACATACCAGAGAGAATGTCACGAGAGGTTAAGACTAATTGACTTCCCTCATGAGCTTCACAATTGCTGTGACCGTATGTGTAATGAATCTGAGCATCACAACACTATTACGAAATTGTACAATGATATTGTTAAAGCCTTAGTAGAATCTTCCGTGGTGGGTTCAGAAAGAGGTAACCGAGTATCAAAAAAAACAAGTGATAGGATGGAATAAGCATGTAGCTGAAGCTCACGGGGAGGCTAGGCAAAAATTTCAGTTATGGTTGTTGTATGGTAAACCAACTGCAGGACGTGTATATACTGAAATGTGTGAGGCTAGAAAAATTTTTAAATCGCGTTTAAAATGGTGTCAAAACCATCAAGAACAGATTAAAATGGACATTCTGGCTTCGCATCATTATAGAAATGATTTCCGCGGATTTTGGAAAAACACTAATAAGATGAATATAAGGCCGTCCCTGCCCGTGAGCGTCAGTGGCGTGTGTGAACCTGATAAAATTTCCAATCTTTTCGTGGACCACTTCTTTATGAAATCACCAAGGGGGCCTTCACAATCGATGCTTAAAGTTGAGACCAACATGCCATTGGGGATTCAATTCAAGTGCAAAGATATTGCGCATGACATCAGACATATGACCAGAGGCAAATCCCCAGGCCATGATGGTCTCAGCATTGAGCATCTACAATTCGCTGGGCCACATCTTCCCAGGGTGTTGACGATGCTGTACAATGTGTGTATGAGCCACAGTTTTGTGCCTAGCGAGATGATACGGACGATAGTTGTGCCTGTAGTGAAAAATAAGACCGGGGACCTGTCAGATAAAGACAACTATAGACCTATATCGCTAGCTACGGTCATCTCCAAGGTATTTGACGGCATGCTTAATAAACAATTAAATAAGTTTATAAGACCACATGACAACCAATTTGGTTTTCAACCAGGGTTGTCTACAGAAAGTGCTATATTGGGTCTTAAGCATGCTGTCTCATACTATGCTAGGCGTAGGACTCCGGTTTATGCATGCTTTCTGGACCTGTCCAAGGCTTTTGACCTGGTTTCATACGATATATTATGGAGAAAAATGGATGAAGTCAACTTACCTCCAGAACTCACAAATATTTTCAAATATTGGTATAGAAATCAGGTCAACAATGTTCGATGGGCAGGAGTCTTGTCACGTTCGTATGGGTTGGAGTGCGGGGTGAGGCAGGGGGGCTTAAGCTCACCAACGCTCTTTAACCTATACGTGAACGAATTGATTGACGAGCTCAGCAGCACCAGGACCGGCTGCTATATAGACGGAGTTAGCGTGAATAACATAAGTTACGCTGACGACATGGTGCTGCTGAGTGCGTCGATTTGTGGCCTCAGAAAACTGATTGCCATATGTGAGGCTTATGTGGCGAGGCATGGTCTAGTATATAATGCTAAGAAAAGTGTAATGATGGTTTTTGAGGCTGAGGGTAAAACACCTAATAAAGTACCATCCCTCTTGCTCAATGGTACAAAATTAGAGAGAGTGTGTCAAGTTAAATACCTTGGGCATATGTTGACTCCTGACCTCAAAGATGATACCGATATCGAGAGAGAGCGGAGGGCGTTATCAGTGAGAGCAAACATGCTGGCTCGCAGGTTTGTGCGTTGTTCAAGCAACGTAAAGGTCACTCTGTTTAGAGCTTATTGCACATCCTTCTACGCGTGCAATCTGTGGGCCAAGTACACTCAAAAGTCCTACAACGCTCTCCGCATCCAATATAACAATGCCTTTAGGGTGCTGATGAGGCTGCCCCGGTATTGCAGCGCATCAGGGATGTTCGCGGCGGCGAACATTTTATTTGTATTTTAATAATAATTTACTAACATAGAGATAAGTTCCTGTATTACTAACAATGTGAGTCTGTGTTACTTTAAAATAAAGATTATTATTATTATTATTGTAGTAGGCCTTCTGGTCGAGTCACGACTCTGGATTCTGGTTTTTTCAGCTATGGCGGGAAATCGTATTGTTTTTGGCGCCTATTATTTAAATTTTTAATTTATTATTTATTGTTTTTGTAACCCAAACCTTTGCAAGTGATTTGTGTTGCGCGGAAAAATGTCTAGCAGTGATACTGAAGAGAATTTAACTCCACCTGACCACCGACCAACAATCTTTTGCCAGCAAAATCAAGGAAAACTCACTACAAATATTACCAAGATTTTATGGTTTGGATTTTAAGATATGAGTTTAGATAAAGTAGTGTATGAAACTCTACATAATTAGGCATTAAAACACTCGTGTAATACTATTAAAAACTCACCTGCGGCTCGTTTTTTAAACTAACACTCGTGTTTTAATAACCTTTTAAATAGTAGTTTATGAAAGGGTTGCATAATATGCAACCGTAGTAAATCAATGGCTCCTACGTATAAAAGCCAAATTAACAATTTTGTCATCTTGGCTTTTTTGTGGCAAACGCATTCCTATTGGTACAATTAATAATTAGAGCTTTATTTGAATAAAAAAGTAAAAAGTATAATGATTGCAGTCAAGGGCTAACTTGTAGTTGAATAAAAAAAATAGATGATGATTATGAACATAATCTGATTTTTGATTATTTTTTTTCCATCATTTTTTTAAATTTTATAAATAAAACTAGTAGCCTATGCCACTTAGAATAAGAAATAAAATTCTAACGATACCTTATTCATCAAAATTGGTTCCGGCATATAGAAGTTATGGTACAACATACAAACATACATGAACCCTGAAAACAACATACTCCTTTTTTTTCAGGTAGTCCTTTAAAAAGGTTCTTTATGTTTCTTTTAAATACCGATATCACCGAGGTTACGCTTTTTCATGCTACTGTTGACGCTGTTAACTACTTGGCGAATATTTGTCGCCATTTTTCTTCGTTAGTCATTCGACATTTTCATTTTCACTGTCCATTTTCATTTTTACGTTCTGAGTGTATGAATATTTCTATTTTGCCTACTGCGCGTTGTATTTGTTACCAATTGTTAAGTTTTTGTAACGTTGTGTTTGGTTTTCATTATCTATTTTTGTTAAATTTACCATTTCGTTTTGTTAAGCATAATAAAACAAAGAAATGAATGCTCAGCCAAGCACATCGCATGCTGAGGATACATTTTTACCTCCTAATAAAAAAAAACCGCGTAAGAATATAAGTACCAATGAGAAACTTTGGATTAGAAACGTTTAAAAATATGTGTTTGAAGTGAAATCATCGGAATCAAACATTGAAGTTCCAAAAACCAACTCGGCTCCACTCGCTCGTCTTCGTATCGCAGCAATCCAGTGCTGTGTTCGGGTATAGGATGGATAGGAATTTAAGGAACGCATTCGAATTTTCGTGAAATTAAAAATAACTAAAAAATACATGAATTCTGGCGTAACCAATATTAAAGATATATGTATTTATATATATACTATATATATAGGTAAACTTTGTATATAAAATATAATAATTACTTAAAATATAAACTTTAATTTAAATAAAATAATTGAATGATTCAAATCAATCACTTGTACCCCATCCCTATTTTAATTTCATTAAAAAGTGACAACCCACGAAACTTCACTTTACTGCACACAATTAAAAGTCGAAGTATATGTACATCGATATCTCCGAGATTTCTGAACCGATTTGCGTAATTTTTGTTTTAAAGAGAAACATTGCGACACTGTCCTACGAAAAACTTGGATTCCAACTCCTCAATCCTGATGCTGTAGGGGAACTGATCCCCAAAACTAATGGGATTTAGGAACTGTCGGTTATTTAAATTGATATTGGGGGTACCAATTAAAGACTTTATCGTTAAATGAACTCAAGTAGGTACATATTCAACTCTTCAACCCTGATGCTGTAAGGAATTGCATTCCGAAATCGTGGGGATCCCACGGAATTTTTCCGTTTTGGTGACGGGTTACTACAGATAGGCTACTTTTTGTTCTGGAAAATCAAAAGTTCCCACGGGATTAAAAAACCTAAATCCACACGGGCGAAGCCGTGGGCATCATCTAGTTACTAATAAATTTAATTTAATTCGGGTCAAAATTATTTACTTCATTTAGGCCAACTTAATTTTGACTAACGTACAGAATCCATTTCATCACATACACACACACAATATACATATTTATATAAAATATAAGTAAATACAATAATATGCATTTTTTGAAACTGCACGTTAGTTTTAGTCCTACAATAGTTTTTTTTTGTGTCCATAAGATAATAAACTCATAACACTCGCAGTGTGCCGTTTTTAACCCCCGACGCAAAAACGACGGGGTGTTATAAGTTTCACGTGTCTGTGTGTGTGTGTGTGTGTGTGTGTGTGTGTGTGTGTGTCTGTCTGTTCCCCTGTGGTGCTCAAACGAGTGGACCGATTTGAATGCGGTTTTTTTTGTTTGAAAGGTGAATTAGTCGAGAGTGTTGTTAGCTATGTTTGATGAAAATCGATCCAAGATGGCCGCCGCTACAAAATGGCGGATAACATATTTTTTCACAACTGGCTTAATATGGGTATCAAATGAAAGGGCTTGACTAGTACAATAGCACTATGCAAATCCAAGATGGCCGCCGCCACAAAATGGCGGATGTCGGGGGTTTTTAAATTTTCAATTTATACTTGTCATTCAATAAACTGTAATTTTGTGACGATTGTCGACGGTCTTGTAGGTTTAAAAGAATAACTTAACCTGACTTGACTAAATTACGATTTTATTCTGTAACTACTAGCCTAATATTTTGCAATTAAATTGCCTATTCAAATGACTGCATTCAGAGACTTTTCTTACCCATCTACCCCTGCTACTTGTTCGTCAATCTAGACTCCTAAAAGTCTAAATCACGAATTTTTTTCTAAAATAAAGATTTTTTTGTATTTTTTGATAAGTCAAGACTCTACAACCGACTCAGCAAGCAGATTCAGCTGAGAAAATCCGGCAAAAAACTCAGCAGCAGCCTAACTTGAATACTTAAAACATACTCTCTGGGTAAAGTATTTTGTCAGTGATTCTGACGATGTTACCCCCGATATCTTTCCCTATGCGAGAAAATTAAAACGACATTCAAAGGCGTCTATAGTCAACACTCCAAAACGGTGCTAGATTCATCGTCTATAGACATTGAATAATTCAAAAGGGCCTTGAGAAAAAAGCCTATTTGAATAATGTCCTTTTAAAACAGACAGTGTTTACACACCTACATTTCATTTTAGGTTTGTACGACACCAATTTATACCTGAGATCCTGTACCGTTAGTATGAGTTTGCACAATATCTCAACTTGACTCTCGATTTCGAGTATAGAAACATAATGTTAAAGTGAAATATACCTAAAACCCTTGTATTAATGTCGTACATTCACTACTATGGATTTTAATTTTGTGAAGGTTCCGCTTAGGCCGCTGGCTGTAGATGTATAGATGAAATCATACCTTAAATTCCATGAAGATTGGGTCTATCTTACTTCGATGGTAAAGTGTTACACCTACTCTATGTCGATCACTGGTTTTCTTTTAATTCAACTACAAGTTAGCCCTTGACTACAATCTTTGCTGTTGGTAAGTGACGATGCAGTCTAAGATGGAAGCGGGCTAACTCGGAAGAGATATGCATACCCCTAATCGGTTTCTACACGGTATCGTAATGAAACGCTAAATCTCTTGGCGGCATAGCATTACCGTTAGGGTGGTAAGTACTTAACTTACAACAGCTAAAGCTTCCTACCAAACCAGACCAGAGACAATATAGAAATTATATAGAAATTATATCCCAAATTGCCACTGACGGGAATCGAACCTGGAACCTCCCACTTATAAGACCACAGCGCTCACCAATGCGCCAGGGAGGTTGCCAAAGGTGCTCACCTTGGTACTCCAAAGCCCGTCTCCTTTGAGCTGTATCCAAAAAAATAGTGAAAGAAAAAACACCAGGGAGGTCGTCTGTTGTCGTGATATGCAAACCTGTACTAACCCTACTGATCTGAGCCAGAATACCTCAGTGGAGTACCTACCGTAAAATCAAATCTTCGGCTTAGGGCGCTTCGCCGACATAGCTCGCCGTAAATTGTCGAGTAAATGACTGTTGTGTTCTCGAATGCCTTATCCTGTTTAAATTAAGACGGATTACGGAGTTTACGCTGATGGAATTCGGAATTATCCACACCGCGATTGCCCGTCGAAGGTTATTTTAAAGCTCTTAACTTTAAGACGGCTGTAAGGAAACTCGATAAACAAGATCTTTTGAAAGACGGATGTTTCGAGCAGGGGCGTAGCTACCGCCGTATATGCCGTATCTATTATACGGGGCCCCCAAGCCACGGGGGCCCCCGACGTGCGTAAGTAAAAATTAACAAAATTTCCCAAATTTTTGTTTATTTCAGAAATGACAAAAGTCAAAAAATTTTGTCCAAAAAGTTGTCCATAGAGGCAGAATCTTTAGAAAAACAAAAGTCATCATCGACTATAAATGATTTAATAAATCAGTTTGCCGAAAAAAAGGCAAGGAGAGTATATATTTAATTTGGATTGTTTGTAAAAATTTTAGAAAAAGTGACAGATAAATAATTATGATGCAAATATTGCTTTTAATTTTATGCAAACATTTTTTTTTCTTTTGTGAGAAATCCTTACCCTTCATAAGGGCCCCCAAACAAATTTTTATACGGGGCCCCGCCAAGCTACGCTACGCCACTGGTTTCGAGGTGCCAATTGATGATAATTAAGTAGACTACCTAATATATAAAACAAAGTCGGGTTTGTTCGAACACATATAACCGGAGAACTGCTGGACCAATGTTCGTAGTTTTCGATTTGTTGTATTTATCTCCGTTCCGAATAGCAGAATAAAATAAACGACATAATAAAATAAAAGAAAAAACATTTTCCCATACAAAATGTTCATGGGTTTCGTAACTGTCAAACATTTAATGTTCACCCGTCGATACGGCAAACTCTTTCACCCGTACCTGCATATATAATTCTTCTGTACGTGTGTTTGTCACGTATTTCCTCCTAAACGGCTGGATTGATTTGGATGAAATTTTGTGTGTATAGGTATTTCAATGGGTTCCTGGATGGTTTAAAAACACAATTGCCTGGTAGGTACAGGTAACCTACCGGGTCTCGCCGTCTCGGCGAGCGCTGATGTTGGTATGTCACCGGGCAGGACGACGTCTGCCGGGTCCGCTAGTTAATAAATAAAGAAAAGTTATTTCTCTTTTTTCCATTTTTCTCTGTACGTTAAAGACTAAACGTAAAACTGCACCCCACAGTCTGTGGCATCGGTTTTGGGTAGTATAACTTACTTTGAACTAATATTTTGAATGCTACATATTTAGTTCTTAGGGCCCTCACAAATTTTCCGGCGCAGCAAGGTACCTAGATTAGAAAAAAACTAGACTGCTGATTACCTATCTTCTGATTTAATTTTGAACCCCTTGCACTAACTAATTGTAATTCGATAGGAAAACGATAATGAATAGGTGCATTAATTTTTTTGTGAATTTAAAAATCTCTATAAACACAAAAGTTTTAGTAATGATTTGATATTATAAATTAAAAATTTTAAAAACCACCGACATTCGCCATTTTTTGGCGGCGGCCATCTTGGATTTGATAGGATAGTGCTATTCTACTAGTCAAGCCCTTTCATTTGATACCCATATTTAAGGGAGTTGTGAAAAAATATGTAATCCGCCATTTTGTAACGGCGGTCATATTGGATCGATTTTCATCAAACATAGCTAACAACACTCTCGACTAATTCACCTTTCAAACAAAAAAACCGCATTCAAATCGGTTCACCCGTTTGAGCTCTACAGGGGAACAGACAGACAGACACACACACACACACAGACACGTCAAACTTATAACACCCCGTCGTTTTTGCGTCGGGGGTTAAAAATAGAAGCAAAATCAAACACACATGAAGGAAATATCAAATTAACCCTATAAACAAAAAAAAAAAAAACAAGAAAGAATCGAAAAATTATGCGCGCTTAAAAATTTCATAAATTAGATGATCTCCGTCATTTCTTGACGGATTTCAAAAAGATTTTCACTGATGTCTATAGTCTTGTATATAGTCTTCAACAATATTTTATTTATAGTATAACTCTATATAATATAAAAAGCTGTGATAGCCTAGTGGTTAGGACGACCGACTTCTAATCGGAGGTCGTGGGTTCGATCCCGGGCACGCACCTCTAACTTTTCGGAGTTATGTGCGTTTTAAGTATTTAAATATCACTTGCTTTAACGGTGAAGGAAAACATCGTGAGGAAACCTGCATGCCTGAGAGTTCTCCATAACATTCTCAAAGGTGTGTGAAGTCTGCCAATCCGCTTGGCCAGCGTGGTGGACTGTGGCCAAAACCCTTCTCACTCTGAGAGGAGACCCGTGCTCTGTAGTGAGCCGGTAATGGGTTGATCGTGATGATGATGATGATGATGATAACTCTAATATAGCAACACTTAAAAGTCTCCATTAAAGACGCTACAAAAGCTCTTCAGTACGGAGACGTCCTTCACGCATGAAGAATGCGACAAAGGAGAAACACATCCCAGAAATACCACGGGAAATACGCTAGCGAAGCGTAAACTAGGACATGACAGGAACTACGTCCCTCTTGTCCTGTAATGATATAGATTCGATCCGGAAACAATGTATTAGACCTCGACCGTGGAAATATATTATCAAGGATAGAACGGCCTTATGGGAGGAAAACGCGTGCCAAACTTGTGTACACTTTTACACAAGTTTTCAAAATTACAGCTTAGTTAACTTAGAGTAGTACCTACTTAGAACGCTACGCTTAGAGTAGCTTAGAGTACGCAGCGAGATTTCGATGTAATTTTTTTTTTTAGTGCACAAACATAACAGTGAAAATGCCACTTAGCTCTGTTTCGAACTGTAAACACAGAAATTCAAATATAACTCGCAACATGGTAAGTAAAATCAAACCGACAATTTCAGAGAAATCGTTGTACCAATCAAAAATATTAGTGACATATGGATACATTTATGCGTATAACTTCGTACATAAGAATGATAACTAGATGTGTTATACACTAAAACTTTCCTGAAATTAAGTAAATTATGATAGTAAAAAAACATTAAAATCGGTTAATTGGTTTTTGAAATAATCGTGAATATACATAAATACTTACATAGTATGTATACATACATACATATATACATACAGGTCAAATACAGAACCTCCTTTTTTGAAGTCGGTTGAAAAGGAGATATTTCTTATCACACGTAAGTGTTTATTTTGACACGTAGTAATTAAACAGTAGTGATCGCCAATCTACCCTGTATATATATAAATGTCTGTGGACTCGACTCTTGCAATAAATCCGATGGCCGAGTCAGCAAAATGAAATTTTATCTTCGTCCTTGGGTGGTATAAATCGTCGAAAGTATTTTTCTTATGGTGAGTTTTTCTCTGCGGTTCCCATAGATTACTAATATCCCTTTTCTGGTTGTTCGGGATACAAGAAGGCCAGTACTTTATTTTGATACTGAGATTAACACGTCTCCAAAACAGCTAAACGACCGGTTTCTATGAATTTTGTATTATGTTAGAAACACACAATTTCCTTGCGAAAGAGAGAACTTTTCCTTTCCCGATCACCTACCGAATCGAAAATTCTTATCAAAATCTGGCAACATTTTTTCCATCTAGATAACAGATAAAGAAAAGAAATCATGTGGATCAAACAAATTAGTGGGAACCTCAGGGATCTCTCAGTGCTCACATAAAATCTGTGTGAGTTACCAAACCACGCCCGAAGCCTCCAAGCCACCAAGCCAGACCTCAGCCAGTTTAGAAATCAATACATTCCCAAATTGACCCAACCAGGAATCTAACCCAAGGCTTAGGCACTTATTAGACAAGCGCTTACCACTGCCCCAGAGAGGTCACCTAATAGGTACCTAGTTACGACTATCTATGCCCGACCACATGAGTAGATATCCCTACAGAAGGGAAGCTTTTTAACAACATCCATTTATACCTATTCTCATGTTTCATGTTTGTTGCACCTGTTGCATGTGAACATAAATATACTGTTAACTGTAAAATGGTTAGACATTTTTGTCTAACCACAACACTTAATATAATACTAATTTTTTATATAATTTACACTATTTTACAGAATCTCTAAACTCTCGCCAATCGCTTTATTCTCAGTATTAATTTAACGCGCAAGACCTGCACATGACTGCAGAATGTCATGCCACAGCATGCGCATGGCAAACAACAAGAGGACATCAGACCCACACTTGTTGTTTACCTCCCAACTGAGCCCTAGCGGAGCGTCCATGAACCGTTGGTGAGAGCTCATGTGTGCGTGAGCAGCGCTAGTTGTGGGTGTACCTACAGCGGGCCGTTTGTATAAAGCTTCCTCTCTGTAGGATAACCACTCATGTGCCCAGACTATCTATCCCAGCTCGATCAATCATGACGTCGATTGCGAGCGTTTCATTAATGTCCTGTTCTACCACTAATAAATTACATGAGGCGAGCTGCGGTCAGTGTATGCTACCACTTACTCTGCCAAGACTTCGAAACTAACCGTGTTTCAATCTTCTTACAGTTGAGTATAAAATAGAATATTTATCATCCCGGGTAATCAAAGGGATTAAAATAAATTTAAATCCACGCGGACCAAGATGCGGGCTTCAACTAATTTTGCAATAAATAGATTATTGCGTTTTAGTTAAAATATAGTTTTATTTTTAAAAACATACAAACTATTTTCTGCAAGTTTTTCCAAAGGCTCTTCACTAATTGTTTAATTAAAACAGCGACAAGACGAGAGAGAGCAATAATAAACTGTCCACAAAATCCGAGATAAAAGGATGAAAATAAAAAGGCATTATAATAATAATTAGTATAGTTTCTTGCATTTTCAAAGCTGTCGGCTTTTCTAACTTAATTATGCTTTGAAGAGTGTAAGTAAAAAGAACGCGGGCGGCAAAATGATGAATACTTAAATAAGTTAACTTTTAACAAAGTTACACTATTTTAATTATAACGCATCAGAATGGTGAGAAGATTATGAGATTTTATATTAAAAGTGCAATAAAGCTTCGTGCAGACTAAAGTTTGTATCGACTTTGGTTCGAACTTTAGGTATTACATACTTAATTTCTTTTATATTGTTATAAAACCCTTTTTCGAGAGCAACTTTACATCGCTGTCAGACGACGTACAGCTAGACGTATACAGCTGGATATAGGTCTCTTCTCAGTAGGACTGCCAATAAGCCAAAGCCTTTGAACTGCTGTGTACCTTTTCAAACTATACAGAACGCATTTCGCCGCCTTACTAAATACACAAGTATAAATTAAAAATTTAAAAACCCCCGACATCCGGCATTTTGTGGTGGCGGCCATCTTGGATTTGCAATAGTGCTATTCTACTAGTCAAGCCCTTTTATATATCCATATTAAGTGAGTTGTGATAAAATATGTAATCCGCCATTTTGTAGCGGCGGCCATCTTGGACCCATTTTCGTCATACATAGCTAACAACACTCTCGACTAATTCATCTTTCAAACAAAAAAAACCGCATTCAAATCAGTCCACCCGTTTGAGCGTCACAGGGGAACAGACAGACACACACACACACACAGACACGTCAAACTTATAACACCCCGTCGTTTTTGCGTCGGGGTTAAAAACAATAGTTTTACGCAATCACGTAAACACATTAACGCTTAATGCTGTGCAGATAGAATGAAACCGTAGGATTAGTGCGTTAGGTTTGCAAATGCGTCGCATCGTTCGCTTACCTCACACATCGTTGCACATGCGACATCCGCGTCCTCAGCACGCGATAAGGTCACGCGTACACAGTATTTCTAGTGCCTTATTATTAGGATTTCTGTGGCCACATATAACTTTTCATCTCACTAGCAGGTAAATATAAGAAGTAATAAGAACGATATTTCCGAATGAATTAAGTTTTAATAACATGCTTGTACATATTTTTACGTGCAAAAGTTTACCATTTCCACCCTGTATAATGTTCAAAGTCAAAGTTAAATACATTTTATTCAAAATTGCCACATTATAAACTTTTTGAACGTCAATTTTACAAGTACATAGAAGTGAGGTAATTAGAGGTCCATTAGATAACGTGAGGTCCATTAGAGACCAGTGCTCATTTCTTTAAATATTGACATAACATTTCACTAAATCCAGAACGTATTTTATAGCAAAAGACTATAATATACTCGAAGCTCCATAAATCTTTACATGGTTTTATCCATCCACAAGGGATTAATGTAGAGTGCATCACATTAATGTACTTACGTACTGAAGATGGATTGTACATCTAGTTTATATCTAGCTTACTCACGAAAACTTAAAACTAAAACTACGCGAGTTCCAAACGCGCCCCGGTCTGAGAAGAGCTCACAACAAACTCGGCAGGATTTGTTTTGCCATCATCATCTCACAATATGGTTTAGACTAAATTAATTGAACTGTTCTTTCACACAGCAGGTTCCTCGTTTCCATTAGCTATCCAATTAATAACCTTTATTCAGCATCAAAGAAAATACGTCGGAGAAATGAGGTTGGGACCGTTCAGATAGACCAGCGCGGAGAGCATCGGAGAGCATTTCTTTTTTCACACAGACCGGCCGTTCAAATTTGCTCTGCTCTCCGCGCCGGTCTGTGTGAACGGACACGTGGATGCGTTCGGAGCCGAGCGTATGCTCTTGAGCCGGACGGCAGAGCATTTCGGCCTACGGTCGGCTGTGCGAGCATCAAAGAGCACGCGAACGGAGCCGGTCAAATGCTCGAGCGCGACAGAGCACGAGCATGGAGCAGCCGACCGGCTCGACGAGCAGCCGAGCGGCTGCTCTTAATATTTCACACAGAGCGTATTGGGAGCATCCTCGAGCATCGTCTTATCATAAAAGAGATAAAATGTAAAAATAAAGCTTATTTCGATGTCTTAAGATTCTATTTTAAATGCGATTAAAATTTGCTCTGCTCTCCGCGCCTGTCTATCTGAAAGGTCCCTTACAATTTACTCCTATTTTAATAAAAAGAGCGTTTATATTCCCTTCCTTTTGGATTTTAATAAGTTTTAACACTTCGGTGTTTTCGCGTACAGTTTTTTAATAGTAGTTTATGAAACTGTTGCATAACAGTGGTTATTAAAACACATGTGCGAGTTTCAACTCGAACAAAATTGAATTGAAACCTCCTTGATCAGCCACAGTATACTTTTAATTATAATTTATAGCATTATTTTGTAAAGAAAACATGCTTTAATTTTTTTATAAAAAAAAAGAATAAAATAATATACCTATTTCAAAAATGAACACTCTTTTTAGATATCGTAATAAGGAGTTTAGGATAAGAATGTTGAAAAAATTAATTTGCACTTTAAATTCATTATCAGTTATCACGCTGACACTTGACAACGTTATATTTAACTAGCAGATGCCAGCGACTTCGTCCGCTTGGATTCTTATAAATCTCACTTGGGGGTGGAATTTCCAAAATTCCTGAAACACCTAACTCTTTATTTTTAACCGACAATACAAATACCGATTTTCATTGATATAACTTTAAAAATGACGGACTTTCATACAAACTTTCATCCCCCATTTAACCCACTTGGGGGTGATTTTTCCAAAATTCCTTAAACATGTGAGTTTTTATTTTTAACCAAAAATCTAAATACTAATTTTCATAGATATAATTGAAAAAATGACGGACTTTCATATAAATTTTCATCCCCTATTTAACCCCCTTAGGGGTGGCATTTGTAATAATCCTTTCATAGTGTGCGCCTACGTTATAAAAGAAAGCTGCTGTGAAAATTTCAAGTTTCTAGCTTCAGTGGTTTTGGCTGTGCGTTGATTGTCAGTCAGGACAAGCTACTTTATATTATTACTAGCTTGTGCCCGCGGCTTCGCCCGCGTGAATTTCGGTTTTAAACAAATCCCGAGGAAATTGTGTATTTCCGGTTCCAGTTCCCGCTCCCTTTTCCAACCTTTACACCTACTTTCAAGGAAGTTTACTATAGTAATCTACCTATTATAGCTATAGCAATATATTTCGGTTTTTTCAAAATCCCGTGTTAACTGTGGATTTTTCCAGGATAAATGCATGCAACGACAGCAAACTATTGCAATAATGTGTTATGTGAGCGTGATGTACCTAAGAACAATCAGCGCCATCTATCGCGTTTTTGGAAGTCTATATGTACCTATTTAAGTCCCACAGGAACACTTTTTCCGGAATAAAAAGTAGCCTATGTGTTAAGTCAGGACATAATCTATCTCCAATCAAAATGTCAGCCAAAGCTTGTGCCCGCGGCTTTGCCCGCGTGAATTTCAGTTTTAAACAAATCCCGAGGAAATTGTGTATTTCCGGTTCCAGTTCCCGCTCCCTTTTCCAACCTTTACACCTACTTTCAAGGAAGTTTACTATAGTAATCTACCTATTATAGCCATAGCAATAGATTTCGGTTTTTTCGAAATCCCGTGGGAACTGTGGATTTTTCCAGGACAAATGCATGCAACGACAGCAAACTATAATTGCAATAATGTGTTATGTGAGCGTGATGTACCTAAGAATAACCAGCGCCATCTATCGCGTTTTTGAAAGTCTATATGTATTTAAGTCCCACAGGAACACTTTTTCCGGAATAAAAAGCAGCCTATCTCCAATCAAAATTTCAGCCAAATCGATTCAGTAGTTGCAGCGTTAAAGAGTAACAAACATATACACAAACACAGACACACACACAAACTTTCGCCTTTATAATATTAGTGTGATTATAGCTGTACCAATTATAGATTTCGGTTTTTTCAAAATCCCGTGGGAACTGTGGATTTGTCCAAGATAATTGCATGCAACGACAGCAAACTATTGCAATAATGTGTTATATGAGCGTGATGTACCTAAGAACAACCAGCGCCATCTATCGCGTTTTTGAAAGTCTATATGTATTTAAGTCCCACAGGAACACTTTTTCCGGAATAAAAAGCAGCCTATCTCCAATCAAAATTTCAGCCAAATCGATTCAGTAGTTGCAGCGTTAAAGAGTAACAAACATATACACAAACACATACACACACAAACTTTCGCCTTTATAATATTAGTGTGATTATAGCTGTACCAATAGATTTCGGTTTTTCAAAATCCCGTGGGAACTGTAGATTTTTCCAGGATAAATGCATGCAACGAAGTAAACTATTGCAATAATGTGATATGTGAGCGTCATGTACCTAAGAACAAACAGCGCCATCTATCGCGTTTTTGGAAATCTATATGTATTTAAGTTACACAGGAACTCTTTTTCCGGAATAAAAAGTAGCCTGTGTTAAGTCAGGGCATAATCTATCTCCATTCAAAATTTCAGCCAAATTGGTTCAGCAGTTGCGGCGTTAAAGAGTAAAAAACACACACACACACACACACACACACACACACACACACAAAATTTCGCCTTTATAATATTAGTGTGATTATAGCTGTACCAATAGATTTCGGTTTTTTCAAAATCCCGTGGGCACTCTGGATTTTTCAAGGATAAATGCATACAATGAATATAAAATTATTTTGCTATAATCCGCTAACAGTGACAAATTTGTAGGCACAACACCACACAATCTTGTAGGCCTTGTGTTGTGCCTACAAATTTGTCACTGTTAGCGGATTATAGCAAAATAATTTTATATTCATTGTATATCATGGAATTCCGCAAAGTAACGCCTGCTTCCATTCAACAAGGATAAATGCATGCAATGACAACAAACTATTGCAATAATGTGTCATGTGAGCGTGATGTACCTAAGAACAATCAGCGACATCTATCGCGTTTTTGGAAGTCTATATGTATTTAAGTCCCACAGGAACACTTTTTCCTGAATAAAACGAATGTTAAGTCAGGGCATAATCTATCTCCATTCAAAATTTCAGCCAAATCGGTTCAGTAGTTGCGGCATTAAAGAGTAACAAACATACATACACACACACACACACGCAAACTTTCGCCTTTATAGAATTATAATATTAGTGTGATAGATAAATTGAATTTGAAAAGTGACGTTTAAAATGATGAACTCTCATACACATCTTCATCCCCTATTTAACCAACTTGGAGCTAGAATTTACAGAAATTCAGAAAGATAATAATAGGTATACTTCTTTATTTTAAGATAAAGCCCAAATAAATAGGTATTCATAGATATAACTTGAAAAATAAAACAGAGTTTTCTATGAATTTGCATCCCCTATTTAACCCTCTTAGGGGTAGAGTTTCCGAGAATCATAAAAGATTTCTTACATAGTCTTTAACGTACAGCTTTTCTACCAGTTTTCATGGATGTAACTTGAAAATATCGAAAAAAGGATGTATTCTCATACAAACCTTCATCCGCTGTCTAACCCACTCGGGGTAAAATATACGATAATTTAGAAATAAAATTCTTTATTTTTAATCTAATGCCCAAATACCAATTTTCAAATGACAGTTTCATATAAACTTCCATCCCTTATTTAATATATTTTATAGAATTTCCGTGAATTATAAAAAAATTCATTATTAGTCTTTAAACCAATGTTCATGAGTATAAATTGAAAATATTGTCGTGAAAATGATGGACTCTCATACAAACCTTCATCCCCTATTTTACCCACTTGGGGGTAGAATATACGAAAATTTAGAAATAATTTTTCTTATTTTTAATCTAGAGCCCAAGTACCAATTTTCAAGGAAATAGCTTCAAAAATTACAGAGTTTCATATAAACTTCCAACCCTTATTTAACCCCTTTAGGGGTAGAATTTCCAAGAATCATTAAAGATTTCTTTCTTAATCTTTAACGTACAGCTTTTATACCAATTTTCATGGATATAACTTGAAAAATATCGTAAAAATAATGGACTCCCTTACAAACCTTCATCCCCTATTTAACCCACTGGAGGGTAGAATATACGAAAATTTAGAAATAAATTTCTTTATTTTTAATCTAAAGCCCAAGTACCAATTTTCAAGGAAATAGCTTCAAAAATTACAGAGTTTCATATAAACTTCCAACCCTTATTTAAACCCTTTAGGGGTAGAATTTCCAAGAATCATTAAAGATTTCTTTCTTAGTCTTTAACGTACAGCTTTTATACCAATTTTCATGGATATAACTTGAAAAATATCGTAAAAATAATGGACTCCCTTACAAACCTTCATCCCCTATTTAACCCACTTGGGGGTAGAATTTAAAAAAATCCAGAAATACGTAATTCTTTATTTTATTTGGAAGCCTAAATACCAATTTTCATTGAAATAGCTTCAAAAATGACGGAGTTTCATACAAACTTTCATCCCCTATTTGAACCCCTTAGGGGTGGAATTTCCAAAAATCCTTTCTTAGTGTGCACCTACGTCATAAAAGGAACCTACAGTTAAAATTTCAAGTTTGTAGCTTCAGTAGTTTAGGCTGTGCGTTGATATCTCAGTCAGTCAGTCAGTCAGTCAGTCAGTCAGGACTTTGAATTTTATATATATATAGATAGACTAGCTGACCCCCGCGACTTCGTTCGCGTGTTTTAGGTTTAGGTTTTATATAGGATCGGAACGGATCCCATAATTCTTTTATGTACTTTAACTAAATGTAGCCTAAGTTACTCCTTATAACAACACCTATCTGCCATAGAAAGTTCCGTTAAAATCGATCCAGCCGTTTCTGAGATTAGTTGAAACAAATAGACAGACCGACAAACATAAATTTAAACGCACGCCAGTTTAAAATAAGCCGTACGTACAAAGATCCGGGTCCCATGTTATTTGAACCCAATAAATGTCTGTCATTTCTGAACTAACAAACCTATGACCTTGAAATATTTACGGGACAATATATAAAGTACTACCTTTCTAACAAAAAAAGAATGAGTGAAATCGAACAACGCGTTAATGAGTTACAGCTAAATACACGTTTTAACTTTCATCCCCTCTCCCTAGGGAACCGTGGTGAATTTCGGGATAAAAAGTATTCTATGTCCTACCTTGGAGTATAAACTTAAATCGTATCAAGTTTCATTTGAATCCATTCAGTAGTTTCGGCGTGATGCGCAGCCAAAATACAGACAGACAGACAAAAATGAAACAAATTGCAGATTTGGCTTCAGTATCGATTATAGAGTGCCCTCCAATAAAAATTTTCAAAATATCTTCAATGTACAGAATTGGATCTGTTACAGTTTTATTATATTATAGAAGATAGATAGATAGAAAGAATAGAATAGAATTATAGAATAGAATAGAATAGATTAAATCCTTGGTTTTATGTCTTTCTTTTGTACCAATGGAGGGCAAAATTTTCTTCACTCCGTTCCTCTCTAATTATATAGGACACATAATTAAAGAGGTTCGGAGCGTGATTAATTTTAAATGGAGAATTGGACTTTTAATTTTAAATGTAGGAATCTTCTTTGGAGGAAGTTAATTTAATTTACTTTTCTTAATTAATTTGGATGACGTTCAATTAATACGTTCTACGATTTTAAAGATTTTGCGGGGTCCACTAGTATTGAATTTTAACTTCAACGGTAAATTAATCACGTAATGTGCAACTGGCCTTTATAGTCCTGAGTTAAGACTAATTCGACCTAATCCACTTCCAAACACAAAGTTTGGAAAGTTGAATCTTCTGACGAAAAACTTAGATCTAATTTCTGTTTTCCATTTAAAATAATAACGTCTTATATTAAAACGAAGCTTTGTAATACAATCACATAAAATTTAAAGACGTCCCCCCATTGTGATCGTTTTCGTTAAATATCAAACAAATATTATAACAACAACGACAGCCTTTGTTATTGGGGAGATCAAAGAGATGCTCTCGTTTTCATCTTTGTAGGAAACCAACCATTCAAAAACGATGTCATCAACACAGAAATATCTAAATACGAAATGTGGTGAATCGACGAATTTACGCACTAGTAAATAATAACGTCTTCCCGACACAATTTCGGCCTAAGAAGACTTGCCAACTAGGCAGGAGATATAATAGTGCACAAGTGTGTATCTCACTCTATTCTTTCACTCTCATAGTCCGATGGGATGCCAATGAGACACGACCGCAGGCGGATCAACTTGCAACTCCGGGCTGCTAATTTTCATGGGTGGCGGTAATCACTTAACATCAGGTGACCCGCTTGCTCGGTTGCTATAAAAAAAAAATAAAAAAAAAACTCAATAGTACCTCATAATTTTTAGGCCCGAGTGAAACAATCGTCGAGTAAGTTTTGGTGGTGGATTTGTGTGGTGTTACATGGTGGTGGTGCTTGGGGTTCGCTTGGTTGCTTGTTTCTCCTGCATATTTAACAGTAGGAAGGCTGACAGCGCATAGCACATGAATAGAATAGAATAGAAAAGTTTTTTATTCAAATAAACTTTTACAAGTGCTTTTGAATAGTCAGATGAATCTACCACTGGTTCGGAATGCCGTTCCAACCGAGAAGAACCAGCAAGAAACTCGGCGGTTGCTCTTTTCCAAATTTACAATATCAATATAACAATTTTATGGTAAGTACATGATTGAATTGCCGTCTCGCGCATTGCTGGAACGAGTCAAATCCACGCCTTTTTATCATTTATATAAGTAATCATAATTTTATTCAGATAAACTTTCGGAAGCGTTTACGAATCGACAAATGAATCTACCACAGGTTCGGAATGGTGCTTACAATTCTACACATGTGAAGAAGGGCAGACAAAAGTAGCCCCATTTCCGACGGTGGCACCCGTTCACGAGCATGACGCATGATCCAGCCATTGCTTCGCTCAACCATATTCGAGGGAACGTAACAACCCGCACCACACGACACCACCACAGAAATGTTTAAAGAGAGCGTGACATACTTAGGCTACCCATGATCAAAGCATCGAATTGAACACCAATAATCAAATACTCGGTTTAAGACATTGAGAAATTGCTCCATGCTTTTTTATCATTTATATAATCTTCAATTGTATAATATGCTTTTTTTATGAGCATATTTTTAATAGAGTTCTTAAACTTGTGTAAAGGCAAGTCTAAGATTGCTTGTGGAATTTTATTATAGAACATTACGCCCATTCCCACAAATGACCTTTGGACCCTTTTGAGGCGTAACTGAGGAATCACGAGCCTATTTCTATTTCTTAATTGCCTGTCGTGTAATTCGCACTTTTTAATGTAACTGTGAATGTTTTGCCTAACAAAAATTATATTGTTATAGATATATTGAGAAGCTACCGTAAGAATACCTATTTCTTTAAATTTCTCTCGAAGGGAATCCCGCGGTTTTAAATTATAAATTGCGCGAATTGCCCTTTTTTGTAAAACGAAAATTTTTTCAATATCAGCCGCTTTACCCCATAGTATGAGTCCATACGACATAATACTATGGAAATATGCAAAATAAACAATTTTTGCAGTTTCTATATCTGTTATCTGTCGAATCTTCCTAACAGCGTAAGCAGCAGAGCTGAGCTTGCCAGCAAGTGTTGCTATATGGGTGCCCCATTGAAGCTTTGCATCTAGGGTTATTCCCAAGAACACAGTTGTGTCCTCAGTTTTCAATGGCTCACCACTTATCTTTAAATTTTTGCTAGTAACCCTTGTATTGGGCAATAGAAACTCGACACACTTGGTTTTTTTTGCATTCAAAAGTAGATTGTTTGTAGTAAACCAGTGTGAAACTTGAGATAATGTATTATTTACATCGTCAAAATTGTCCTTAGTCCTATCGACTTTAAAAATCAAAGACGTGTCGTCAGCAAATAGTACAATATCGCAAGCATTTTTGACAAAATGTGGTAAATCATTAATATAAACCAGAAACATGAATGGACCCAGAATAGAGCCTTGGGGAACACCCATTACTGAGGCTGATCCGGACGACTTAACATCATTGATACATACTCTCTGTATGCGATCACTGAGATAAGAGGCAATAAGACTGAGTGCAGTTTCTTTAATACCATAGTGGCTTAATTTTCGTAAGAGAGTCTCATGATCAACGCAATCGAATGCTTTTGACAAATCACAGAAAATACCAATGGCATTCTGTGATTTCTCCCATGCATCGAAAATATGCCGTAACAGCCTTGCGGCCGCATCGGTTGTAGAACGACCCTTAGTGAAACCATACTGCTCAGAGTGAAGTAATTTATTTAAATTAAAGTGCAAAAGCAGTTGGTTGAGCATCATTTTCTCAAATATCTTGCTGAGAGTTGGTAGAATCGAGATCGGCCTGTAGTTATTTGGGTCACTTTTGCTTCCCGATTTAAATAGAGGTATTAATTTACTACATTTCATTAGGTCAGGAAATGATCCCGAGTCTATGGATTTGTTAAAAATAACAGCAAGATATGGTGCAATAACGTCAATAATATTATGGATTATTTTTACTGATATTCCCCATAAGTCTCCTGTTTTTTTGTGATGTAAAGACTTAAATGTTTTAATGCCATATATATGTAAAAATGACATGCTGCTTGTTGTACTATACAAATGTGACTGTTTTGCGGAATATAGCAAAATAATTTTGACTTTTCACCATACGGCAAATTTAACTTTAACGGTAACTTCACTTTGACCGCCTCACGTGCTACTGGTCCAGAATTCATTAATTTAGAATCGGCAACACAATCGTGAAATTAAGGCATAATCAAATTTAAATGTCACTTTCGGATTCGTTTAGCGATCTATTAGCATGAGTAGATATCCCTACAGAGAGGAAGCTTCATACAAGTGGCCCGCTGTAGGTACACTCACACATAGCACAGCTCACGCACACATGAGCTCTCACCAACGGTTCACGGACGCTCCGCTGGGGGTCAGTTGGGAGGCAAACGACAAGTGTGGGTCGTGCGCATTAAATTAATACTGAGAATAAAGTGATTGGCGAGAGTTTAGAGATTCTGTAAAATAGTCTAAATTATCTAAAAAAGTAGACTTAAGTGTTGTGTTTAGACAAAAATGTCTAACCATTATACAGTAACAATATGTGAACTGTGTTATATGTGAATTATACAGTAACAATACTTACAGTTACTGTATAATATGTAAATTATACAGTAACAATATGTGAAAATTATATATAACTAGCTGTCCCCCGCGACTTCGTTCGCGTGTTTATAGGTTCTATATAGGATCGGATCGGATCCCATAATCCTTTTTTGTACCTTAACTAAATATAGCCTAAGTTACTCCTTATAACATCACCAGAAAGTTCCATCAAAATCGATCCAGCCGTTTCGGAAATTAGCTGGAACAAATAGACAGATCGACAAACATAAATTTAAACGCACACCAGTTTAAAATAAGCCGTACGTTCAAAGATCCGGGTCCCAAGTTATTTGAACCCAATAAATGCCTGTCATTTCTGAACTAAAAAACCTATGACCTTGAAATATTTACGGGACAATACTCAAAGTATTACCTTTCTAATAAAAAAAGAATGAGTTAAATCGAACGACGCGTTAATGAATTACAGCTAAATACACGTTTTAACTTTCTTCCCCTCTCCCAAGGGAACCGTGCTGAATTTCGGGATAAAAAGTATCCTATGTCCTACCTCGGAGTATAAACTCAAATCGTACCAAGTTTCATTTAAATCCATTCAGTAGTTTCGGCGTGATGCGCGGCCAAGATACAGACAGACAGACAGACAGACAGACAGACAGACAGACAGATAAAAATGAAAAAAATTGCAGTTTTGGCTTCAGTATCGATTATAGAGTGCCATCCAATAAAAAATTTCAAAATATCTTCAATGTACAGAATTGGATCTGTTACAGTTTTATTATATTACTAGTAGGGCGCTTGGCTGCGCGGCCCGCTAAAGCGGACCGCGGGGATTTCAGTATTATTTTTGTTTTAGCAGCCTCCACCTTCTTCTATCATTTTCAGCATCTTTAACCCTGGCCGTGCTCCTCATCCATCTTCCAAACCCTCGATCATCATCACTCTCCAAATTTTTTTCTCCGAATCATTTGCCAGAAGGAGAGTTCTTCCATAAAAACAAATTTTGAAAAGGAACCGTATCAAAGTCTTGTATAGTTTCCCAACTTATAGTCTCTTTAATATTCGCCATATATTTTGTGTGAAAAAAATAAATTTTGCCATCTTGATTTTTTTCTGTTCATCAAATTGTAGATCTTTAGGTATTGATCATCTTTATCCAAGATACCACTCCTCCATCTTGTATACTTGGTGAGATAAACACCGACGAAATTTGTATAGTCGCCATCTTAAATCCACCATTTTGAGGTTTTTTTCAGCTCAGTGCCAATTGGATGAGGTTTCGAGTAATTTTTGTTTGAGCACCTCCCACTTATCTACAATACCCTGCCCGGGCTCCTCAACCATCTTCCAAACCCTCAATCATCATGTCTTTGAATATTTTTCTTTGAGACATCCCCAAAGAACCGCATCAAAGCCTTGCATAGTTCACAACTTGTAGTCTCTTCAATATTCGCCATACATTTTCTATGGAAAAATAAAGTCCGCCATTTTGAATTTTTTTTGTATTCATCAAGTAGACCTTTGGATCCTGATCATCTTTTGCGAAGAAATCACTCTTCCATCTTTTATACCCTCCGAGATGGAGACCGACGAAATTTGTATGGCGGCCATCTTTTTTTCGCCATTTTGAATTTTTTTTCAACTCTCTGCCAATTGGATGAGGTTTTGAGTAATTTTTGTTTGAGCACCTCCCATCTATCTACAATACCCTGCCCGGGCTCCTCATCCATCTTCTAAACCCTCAATCATCATGTCTTCCCATATTTTTCTTTGAGAGTTCTCCAAAGAACCGCATCAAAGCCTTGCATAGTTTACAACTTGTAGTCTCTTCAATATTCGCCATACATTTTCTATGGAAAAATAAATTCCGCCATTTTGAATTTTTTTTCTATTCATCGAGTAGACCTTTGGATTTTGATCATCTTTTGCGAAGAAACCACTCTTCCATCTTTTATACCCTCCGAGATGGAGACCGACGAAAGTTGTATGGCGGCCATCTTTTTTTCGCCATTTTGAATTTTTTTTCAGCTCACTGCCAATTGGATGATGTTTCGAGTGACATTTGCTCGAGCACCCCCCACCTATCTTCAATACCTTAAGCGTGCCATTCGCTCGTCTCTGAAATCCTCAATCATCAGCTCTCTCCATATTTTTGTTCCGAATGAATTTTTGTCGTCTATACGAAACCATTAGTGAAAAAAAAATTTTTCATACAAAATTTTACAGGAGGGGTGATCAATCAGTGAGTCAGTCAATGAATCAGCACGAGCAGCTATATATATATTAATAGATATATTTATATATAACAGTAAATAAGTTCACATACAACAGGTGGTTCAATCCTATGAGAATAGGTATAAATTTTTGACGTTGTTATAACGCTTCCCCTCTGAAGGGATATCTACTCATGTGCTATTAGCACTGAGTAATGAATCATGGCGGCAAGGTCATACTCGGAACGGATATCAAAATTGCCGAGAAAAAGCATTAATCTGCAATTAAGGGGGATCTTGCTTGACTTCCGTTGCGTGAAGTGTTTTCCGGACAAGGATGACAAATGATTAATTGGATTGAGTTTGCACTCCATATAATTGGTACTAATTTAAAATTTAACACCTAAATTATGAATAAGATTGATGATGATCATTAATATAGTGCTCGGTATATCCTCAAAATGTAATGCACTCGGTTTCAGAATGTGATGCGATCTTTTGGAACTGATTCGTCCTGTCCGTGCGACAGCCGTAGGTCAGAAGACTGGTTAGAGCGGGACCGCACTGCGAAAATTATTCGCGCGAATTTTATTCGCGCGGTTTATATTCCGCATTTTAATATATTTTTCTCGCGAATTTTAAATCGCATGTGCGTGCAGCTTCATACATTTCCATAATATGTCACAATTTTGCGAAAAAATTCGCGCGAATAAATTTCGCAGTGCGGCCTAGGCCTTATAGCTCGCGAGACGATACTAGTGCGTACCTAATTATTTTTCTGATTTTTTTGACGTGATATCGATGAACGCCGCCTGCATGCACGAAAAAGCATGACTCATTATCACGTTCCGAGCCGAGCGTACAAGTGAGAGCGCGGAACAAGCGATAGAGAGGCACGATCGGCCTATATATTATGTGTTCTTAAGACGTTATCTCGTAAAGTTATCGTCTGTAAATTGTGATTTACTGTCAACCGTGCATACACAGAAAAAAACAGTAGAATAAAGCTTGGGAAGATACAGTTTCGCGTGTAAAGGCGGTTTTATCACTTAGGTCTCTATTTCTTAGCACTTAGCACTTTATCTCTTACAGGCAAACTTTGGTGATTTATGTTATTGTGTGGACAATTATGAGTGGAAATAAGGTTAAAAAACCGGTCAAGTGCGAGTCAGACTCGCGCGCCGAGGGTTCCGTACTCCAGAAGTATAAGTACAATCTTTTTTCATCAGTTTGTCTTAAAAGGTAAGGTGCTAATTAAGCTAGGCCTCTAAATTGTATGAGCACTCATACAACTCAGAGGTCTATTTTAATTGGCTCAAGTATGTATGTATGGGGACACCCTTTAATTTCCAACTTTTTTTAGTTTTTGGAATTTTTCCTTCATTTGTGCTGTAAGACCTGGCTCTTTGCCAAATTTCGTAATTCTAGGTCAACTGGAACTACCATTTAGGTTTTCGACCCAAAAACTATAGGGTACTTCCGGTTGACCTAGATTTGTCAATTTTGGTCAAAAGCAAGGTCTTACAAATCAAGTAAAGGCAAAATTCCGAAAAATAAAAAAAGTTGAAAATTAAAGTAAATTTTGGTACTTACAAGTTTTCGTGAAAATCTAAATTTGACCATATCTTTTTATTGTGTGAACTCAGGACCTTAATTTTTATACACCTAATAGGGACCATAGACTTTGGTATCTGGTATAAATTTCAACTTGCTAGGTCCACCCGTTCCTGAGAAAATCGGTGGTGACACACGGATAGACGGACAGACGGACAGACGGACAAGAAAGTGATCTTATAAGGGTTCCTTTCTTTACCTTTTGAGGTACGGAACCCTAATAATGAATACTATCATTATAATAGGTTATAAGTAGATACAATTTTTAACACAAACACAGGTCACACAACAACAGAGTGGAAAACTTGGTGAAGTCTCAAAGGAAATTATGAAAAACGTTCCACAGACAGCTTATCCGATTAGGGTTGCCGGTAAATCTAAGTTGCGTGGGAACTCCGATTTGTTCGAAAGTTTAATCGACTGCCAACCGCTTATTCCCACCTGGACAATTACCGATCACTCAACTCGTAAGTGCTGGTGGTATTTTTTTTTTGACTCAACATTCCCTTTAAAACAAGCCTTAATATGATGCACACGATGACCGAAATTCGACTATCGAAACACAATGACTTCAATTTTCAAATGGACCTAAACTGGCTTATTTTAAGGTTTGAGTTCGCCAATACATCCAGCCATAATTTGTATTAACAATGTATAACTAAATGTATTAACTTTAAATAAATGTATTAACTTTGAACCTTGTTAACGACACGGCGCGACCATGGTTCCATACACAAGTTTAAATTAAAAATTTAAAAAATTTAAAAATTTAAAAAATTTAAAATTTTGTAGTGGCGGCCATCTTGGATTTACATAGTGCTATTCTACTAGACAAGCGCTATTCTACTAGATATAGTGCTATTCTACTAGACATTTGACATCCATATTGAGGGAGTTGTGATAAAATATGTAATCCACCATTTTGTAGCGGCGGCCATCTTACATCGATTTTCATCAAAAATAGCTAACAACACTCTCGACTAATTAACCTTTCAAACAAAAAAACCGCATTCAAATTGGTCTACCCGTTTGAGCGCTACAGGGGAACAGACAGACACACACACACACACACACACACACACACACAGACACGTGAAACTTATAACACCCCGTCGTTTTTGCGTCGGGGGTTAAAAACTGCAACCGTGTAACCACATGAGTAGATATACGTACAGAGAGGAAGCTTTATACAAGCGGCCCGCTGTAGTTACACTCACACATAGCGCACGTTTGTCATCCAACTGAGCCGGTAGGAGGTCAGACGCGGGCGTCCGTGAACCGTTGATTAAAGCTCATGTGTGAGTGTACCTACAGCGTGCCGTTTGTATGAAGCTTCCTCTCTATATATATCTACTCATGTGGTAAAACGTAGCACTTGGCCTTGATTCACAAGGCTACGTTTTACATTTTACGGTTGCAGTCTTGTATGGAACCGTGGACGCGCCATGTCGTTAACAAGGTTCCACGTTTCGCCGTACCTTGGAAAAAACGTGTGTTAACAAGGACCTTATATTTTGTGACTCCTTTATGATTTGTGTAATTTCACGTTGAAATTAAAAACTTAAACAATAATAATAACTTAAGTAATTATTACTGATGGTATGTGATCCCAGTATCTTTTATATTACTTGCAGTATTGTTGTTACATAGTTTCACTACGCAAACCGGCATTTTAAGTTGATTATGAGCAAAATTTAAGACAACACGCAGCACGTCAACGTCACTCATTGGTTACAACGAGACTGATCCGTGTACGCCACTATGTAATATGGCGTACATTTTGTTGCCGCACTTTACTTGTACACGCTGCTCCTTCTAGGTCGGAGCGCAGCGGAAACCAAAAAATTATATGCAATGAACAGAGTTTATTCTTTACTTTTGGTATGAACTTAAATTCCAAGATTTCGACTTAATTCCTTGCAAATAATAATCAATCTTGGAGTCATATATTTTATTTTTATTTCCTTTTTTTATGTTGAATGGAAGTAGGCGTTACTTTGCGGAATTCCATGATATACAATGAATATAAAATTATTTTGCTATAATCCGCTAACAGTGACAAATTTGTAGGCACAACACCACACAATCTTGTAGGCACAACACCACACAATCTTGTAGGCACAACACCACACAAATTCACCACAAAACAAACTCGACGATCGTTTCGCTCCGACACCGGAGCATCTTCAGGAGATGTCGACTTCACAACGGACGATTGCAAAGTGAGTTCGTGTCGAATGAGCGGTCTTATATATACTATCCCCGCTTAGTCATCTACCCTCCTTTCTCTTTCTCTCTGGCCACGCCCCCTAAATATGTTGAGCAACGGTGAAGATGACACATTTATTTGCTCATTCAGCAATTCGACACTTCTACCGCTGTGCCCAACTATTTCCAATTGTTCCAACACGCACAGTCTTAAACTTTTACAGCATGTGTGTAAAATTTCAAATGTATGACCCTCGTCTATCCTATGTCCACTATCCAAAAGATGTTTTGCGAAATGAGATCTTTGAGGCTGGTTGTTTCTAAAGGCAGCCATATGTTCTTTATATCGAGTTACAAAATTGCGCCCAGTTTGACCAACATATATAGCACTACATTCGGGGCACTTGAGTTTGTACACACCTGACTTTTGTCCATTATTTAATTTATCTTTACCATTACAAATTCTTCTGAGCGTATTATTTGTTCTAAAAGCAGCGTGTACATCATGTGATCTAAGAGTCCTAGCAATACGCTCAGATATTGGTCCGAAATAGGTCAAACTGGTTTTATATTTATTTATTTTGTCTGATGGCGCTGGATATAGGTTTTTCTTGACCTGCACTAACTGTTGTTTTCTAAGTATATTATTTACAATATTAGGGTTATACCCATTTGAACGCGCCATGTGATAAATAATATTTAATTCTTTTTTATAATTGTCTTTTGTAAGAGGAACGGACACTAATCTGTGTATATAACTATGAAAAGCTGCAAGTTTATGTTGCCAAGGATGGCATGATGATGCGGGTATGGTTGTGTCTGTATATGTAGGCTTGCGGAAGATCTCAAATTGATGTTTATTATTGACACGATTTATAGTTAAGTCGAGAAAATTTAGTGACTTGTTTTGTTCTATTTCCGACTTAAATGTAATTAAGTCGGAAATAGAACAAAACAAGTCACTAAATTTTCTCGACTCAACTATAAGTCGTGTCAATAATAAACATCAATTTGAGATCTTCCGCAAGCCTACATATACAGACACAACCATACCCGCATCATCATGCCATCCTTGGCAACATAAACTTGCAGCTTTTCATAGTTATATACACAGATTAGTGTCCGTTCCTCTTACAAAAGACAATTATAAAAAAGAATTAAATATTATTTATCACATGGCGCGTTCAAATGGGTATAACCCTAATATTGTAAATAATATACTTAGAAAACAACAGTTAGTGCAGGTCAAGAAAAACCTATATCCAGCGCCATCAGACAAAATAAATAAATATAAAACCAGTTTGACCTATTTCGGACCAATATCTGAGCGTATTGCTAGGACTCTTAGATCACATGATGTACACGCTGCTTTTAGAACAAATAATACGCTCAGAAGAATTTGTAATGGTAAAGATAAATTAAATAATGGACAAAAGTCAGGTGTGTACAAACTCAAGTGCCCCGAATGTAGTGCTATATATGTTGGTCAAGCTGGGCGCAATTTTGTAACTCGATATAAAGAACATATGGCTGCCTTTAGAAACAACCAGCCTCAAAGATCTCATTTCGCAAAACATCTTTTGGATAGTGGACATAGGATAGACGAGGGTCATACATTTGAAATTTTACACACATGCTGTAAAAGTTTAAGACTGTGCGTGTTGGAACAATTGGAAATAGTTGGGCACAGCGGTAGAAGTGTCGAATTGCTGAATGAGCAAATAAATGTGTCATCTTCACCGTTGCTCAACATATTTAGGGGGCGTGGCCAGAGAGAAAGAGAAAGGAGGGTAGATGACTAAGCGGGGATAGTATATGTATATAAGACCGCTCATTCGACACGAACTCACTTTGCAATCGTCCGTTGTGAAGTCGACATCTCCTGAAGATGCTCCGGTGTCGGAGCGAAACGATCGTCGAGTTTGTTTTGTGGTGAATTTGTGTGGTGTTGTGCCTACAAGATTGTGTGGTGTTGTGCCTACAAGATTGTGTGGTGTTGTGCCTACAAATTTGTCACTGTTAGCGGATTATAGCAAAATAATTTTATATTCATTGTCCTTTTTTTATTTTTACACGAAGTAAAACAATACTTGCATGAATAAAACAATATTTACATGAAGTAAAATTATTTTTATCATAAGATCGATTTATCTTATTTCAAGAACTGTTTTATTGTCTGTGGTTGTTTGTTATGCACATGGCACTTCACTAAACGTCAATAAAGAGCGACATTACTGTAGTACATTATTCCAAAAAAAAAATACGGTAATTCATAGGCGTGAGCTGCCAAATATCAACAAAAGGAGTGGACAGAGTTTATTTGAAGTACTGAATTATGACTTTAAAATAAGAGGCTCAATTTGGCTCTGACAGTATAGTTTTTCTATATTCCAATTCTAGTACCATTTTCGAGGTATGTAAGCTCAGAAAAACCATACTGTATTGTTCCGAACTTTAGATGAAACAAGATAAAGTTCAAAACTTATATATCCGAGTACTGCCATCACTTTTCAGCCATCTTTAATAACTTGTAGAAGCTATAATAAGGTGGTTAATACAATCTGTAATATCCTATCTGTAATAAGGAAACTTATAGTAAGTTTAATCTAATTAATGTTCAAGTCACGGCTCCGTGAAATATTGCCAAGAAAACTAATTTGAATTTTTCGTTACCGTTTTCCTGAAAGACAGGTAGTAGTATAGGATCCCGCCATACAACGACCTACACTGAGATGCTTATAATTATGATGAAACGTATTTTATATTTAATTTAATATGTCAATAAATATTTTGCATATGGGTTGCCTAACAAATTCCAGTCCAGGATGTGATTAATTAATAATTGAAAAAAAAATTTTTTTTTAAACATTTCACTGGTTTGATTATTATTAGACAAATTCATAATTAAATCATCTTTATTTTCATTTAATTTTAATTCAATAATCAGACCGGTGCAAAATGCTAGTATCGATTTACCTGTTTACACCTGGCTACCCGAGAGTTGTGACCGGAAAAGAATAAGCAACCTAACGTTTGCATATTCTATGGGCATCATACTTTCGATTGGTATAGAATTTGTCTAATAATCAAACCGATGAAATGTTTAAAAAAAATATTTTTTATTTATTAATTAATCATATCCTGGACTGAAATTTGTTAGGTAACCCATATGCAATATATTTATTGACATGTTAAATTAAATATAAAATACGTTTCATCAAATAAACATCTCGGTGAAGGTCGTTGTATAGCGGGATCTTAGACCATAGGTATCTTAGAAATGTTTTGAGGTTATAGGACACCAGGAGGTGCGGCAGTCCGATGGCGGTTTTTTTTGATATTTTTAATATTATGTCTTGTTTTAACCCCCGACGCAAAAACGACGGGGTGTTATAAGTTTGACGTGTCTGTGTGTGTGTGTCTGTCTGTTCCCTTGTGGCGCTCAAACGGGTGGACCGATTTGAATGCGGGTTTTTTTGTTTGAAATGTGATTTAGTCGAGAGTGTTGTTAGCTATGTTTGATGAAAATCGCTGCTACAAAATGGCGGATTACATATTTTTTCACAACACCCTTAATATGGGTATTAAATGAAAGGGCTTGACTAGTAGAATAGCACTATTGCAAATCCAAGATGGCCACCGCCACAAAATGGCGAATGTCGGGGGTTTTTAAATTTTTAATTTACACTTGTGTTTAAAACTGCAGCGAAATCCTGACCTGGGTATGATTTTTTTTAAATATCTTCAAATCGCGATGAAGTCCCAGGCATCAGCTAGTAATTTATATCGAGCCTTTACCGCCGTTTTAGCGCAACCGACAAAAACCAAATTTTACAGGAGAAGGTTTTTTTTGAATATTTTTAAACAGATGTGTGCTAGTAAATAAAAATTTCACATACATTAATGATTTTTAGACATTTAAATATGTGATTGAAAATAAAACAAAAATGATAAGTATTTATGCCATTTATGGCGTTTACATTATTTTTGCTGTCATAATCGATAGTTATTTTGGCATTTACGATAAAAATATCGATTAAAATTACTATGTCCAAGAAACTATAATTGTTAAATTTAAAAGGTTTTTAAACGAAATAGTCATAATTTATATTTCTAAATCCAATTTTGCAGCTTCGAAAGACCTGTGCTAACTTTGCAGCACTTAAAAAACCGCGAAACTTATTTACACTCTTTTTGGTTTTTTCAATATATAAGTCCTGTGCGTTTCTAAAAAAAAGATTTTCTGTACTTTTTTAAAGAAGACTAAAATTGCTACAATTTAAGACCAAAACCAGCTCTTTAAATTCAATATTTACTGAGATACAGCTCTCCAATTAGAAAACAGCTCTTGACAATTAATTCCAAAAAAGTGAAATTTTAAGATTTGGTCAAATTTAAACCCCGATATCGGGAAAAATACTCATTTTATGGGTAAAGTTAATGGAAAAGATGTTTTAGTAAATATAATTAGCTTGAATTCAAACAATAAACGACGTCTGTAGCCCATATAGTTTACTTACAAATCCTAAAAGTTCAAAAAATGGGAAAATTACAGTTTTCTCTTTCATTTGTTTTGAATGTAGTTTGAAAGAAAAAACCACAAGAAATATATATTAGAACTATTACTAAGTATTTATATTAAGTATTTATAATGTTATTTATTCAAGAAAAAAAATATTTATATTATTATTGATATTTAGTGATTTTTATGAAATTTTCACTTTTTCGGAAAAAGTTCAATTTTAGGAGAGCTGTATCTCGGCAAGTATTGAAGCTACAGAACTGATTCTGGTGTTAAATCGTAGCAACTTTAGTCAGATTTTAAATTGTATAGAAAATATATAGAAAAAAATGCGTAGTTTACGACTTACATTGCTCAGAACTCATAATGTCCTTATAATGCAGGTTATGTTTCATAAAAATCAATAAATATCAATAATAATATAAATAATTTTTTTCTTGAATAAATAACATTATAAATACTTAATATAAATACTTAGTAATAGTTCTAATATAATATATTTCTTGTGGATGTACATGGTTTTTTCTTTCAAACTACATTCAAAACAAATGAAAGAGAAAACTGTAATTTTCCCATTTTTTGAACTTTTAGGATTTGTAAGTAAACTATATGGGCTACAGACGTCGTTTACTGTTTAAATTCAAGCTAATTATATTTACTACAACATCTTTTCAATTAACTTTACCCGTAAAATGAGTATTTTCCCCGATATCGGGATTCAAAATTAATCAAATCTTAAAATTTCACTTTTTTGGAATTAATTGACAATTTTTGGAGACCTGTATCTGAGTAATTATTAAATTTAAAGAGCTGGTTCTGGTCTTAGTTTAGCAATTTTAGTCTACTTTAAAAAAGTACAGAAAATATTTTTTTAGAAACGCACAATTTAGGACATAAGTATTGAAAAAAACCAAAAAGAGTGCAAAAATTTCGCGGGTTTTCGAGTGCTGCATAGTTACCACAGGTCTTTTGAAGCTGCAAAATTGAATTTAGACTACTGGTAGTGGTCCTAACAACATATCAAAAATCAGAACTAGCCGTTTGATTGTGATTTTAGCGCTTTTTTGAGTCAAATTTGACTGGCCTATACCATAAACCCGCCTTTGAGAGAGCGTTAAGGAATTTTCTGTAATCCTCTCTTTGTTTCTGTAATTTAAATTTAGGTAAAATAGACATTGTGGCTAATTCTGTGGTACACAATCTCTAAACTAAACTAAAATGACAGACCTAATCTCCTTTTCTGCAGTGAGCACTGTGAAAGAGATAGATTACAACAGAATTAGCCACATTGTGCCTAATTCTGTTGTATACAATGTCTAAACTAAACTAAATTGACAGGTTTAAAAATAGTGCTATCCTTTTCCGCAGATAACGTAGTAAAAGAGATAAGAATATATTTAGCTCTGTTATTTTAGTGTAAGTTTAGAGATTGTGTAAAACAGAATTAGTCACATTGTACGAGAATGGCCTAACTTAACAAATTTTTTAACCAATACTAATCTAACACACCAATAATTTAAATGGGAGAATATTACCTACAGGCAATAAAATAATGGTACGCGTATTAATTTTTCTTGCATTGAGTAATTTACTGCACTGCATTTAATTTTTTCTTGTACTAATGTCGCTTGCGCTACAAAAAATTGGTCACGAGCCAAGTAAGATCAAAATGCATGTTGTCGCTTACGTTAATGCTTTAGAAATATAATGTATTCACGATAATTTTAGCACTTGCTATAACTTTGTAATGGTTTTTTTTTGGAGGGAATCATCAACAGGGATGAGTCCGTTATGGTTTAAAATATTAGTGTCGATTAAAAACGAATTTTCGAGAAAAGTGTCGCTTACGATAATTTGGCGGTAATGGCTCGATATGATGAAATAGAATACATCTACCAGGCTCCCATAAATTGCGTGCCTGAAATAATAATAACTTAAAAGGTTTACACCATACTCTCTATGGTGGAATCTTCTCACTAAGTAGTTATTACTAAGTACCTAACTTTGTTACGTATAAAGTAGACATGTGATGCAAGAGAGAAAGACGATTAAGCGCTTGTTCAGACACGGCGGGAACCGCGCGATTATAGAATCGCATGGAAATCGCGCAGGTCTTATTTATATGAGTTATAAAGTAATCGTTCAGACATAACCGCGCGGTTATCGCGCGGGAAACGCGCGGTTCCCGCCGTGTCTGAACAAGCGCTTATTTACTTATGATAGAGTGAGACAGAGGACGAAACCATCAAGCGATAGACGTGAACTTACTACCGACAAGGACACCGCTATATACGTCATACTGCTAGGAGTACTTCTACAGTCCAATTTTTAATTCCATGGAATTCTGACGTTTCATAATATTACCAGAGATAAAACAGTTCCCACAAAAAAGATAATAAATTCAAAACTTACATATATAAAAATCAATTGCCTCATGTAGATGCAACAAATGCCCGACAGATAGGTAGTTCAGATACTCTTTAGTTTAGGGTAAAATCGAACTTCAGGTGATAATCCAGTTTTCCATACAAATAATTCATTCTATTTTTAAATGACAACTGTCAAAATTCCACCGAATTAAAAATCAGACTACCTACTACGTATACGTTGCTAGCAACAGTGGGCGACAGTCGGCGGGAGAACTGAGTGTCACTTCTTTAAGCAGTAATTGTTATATAGTATTCTTTGCCGAACGTAACAGTAGGTACCAGTTGTTTTTAGTAACAACCGGCTTTAGAAAACTTTTGGAAAGCGGAGCTTATGCCTCGTGGACTGTACCGTACCTTCTTTATTATCCTACGCTTCCATCTCCGTATGTGAAGTTCCATTTTCGGGAATAAACCCCGGTTTTGTAGAGCACTAACATACAATCCGTATGTTTATTTTATATTCCATCGTGATTGAATCCCTGTTTATGACACCAGGCTGCCATAAATTATGTAGATCCAGGTCTGTCTCGCAATACGCCGCATCTTTAACACGCGCGGTGTTGTATATCTATGCCGCAGTGTAAGGAAAGATAGACTCCTCGCGAATAAAATTGAAGCCAGAGGCTCGATGTACTAGGAGTTCATAAATCAGATGAAAGTGTAACGATGATCTGAAATGTCTGGGAGGTCCCAGGTTCGATTACCGGCAGGGGTAGTTTGGGATTTTATAATTTCTAAATTGTCTCTGGTCTGGTCTGGTGCGAGGCTTCAGCCGTGGCTGGTTACGACCCTACCGACAAAACAGTGCCGCTAAGCGATTTAGCATTCCGGTACGATGCCGTGTAGAAACCGATCCAGGTGTAGGTATGTATACTCTCCCATGTTAGTCCCTTTCCATCTTAGACTGCATCGTCACTTACTCATCATCATCATCATGATCAACCCATTACCGGCTCACTACAGAGCACGGGTCTCCTCTCAGAGTGAGAAGGGTTTTGGCCATAGTCTACCACGCTGGCCAAGCGGATTGGCACACTTCACACACCTTTGAGAACGTTATGGAGAACTCTCAGGCATGCAGGTTTCCTCACGATGTTTTCCTTCACCGTTAAAGCAAGTGATATTTAAATATTTAAAACGCACATAACTCCGAAAAGTTAGAGGTGCGTGCCCGGGATCGAACCCACGACCTCCGATTAGAAGTCGGTTGTCCTAACCACTAGGCTATCACAGCTTTTTTTTCGTCACTTACTATCTAAAAAAGCTTCGTACCTATTTCTAGCATAACTGTTTAAGCTTAGTTGAAGAAATGGTAATATTATATTAATCATGTTCACGGGATGTTCATGGCATGGTCAATATTTTTTTCTTTAAAAAAAAAAGCTCCATTTAATCCATTGTTCATTGCTGATTTCATAAGTCTTTATATACACATAGCGGACAACCAGTTTATTTTTTAAATCAGTTTCCTTTTTTAAATAACATATGCTTGTACTTGACTACCTTGGCTTTTCCTGTCTATATTTTTCGTTAGTCTAGCTTTTTTAGACGTACCTATATTCGGCATCTACACACTTCGTATACAATTTTATAGCGGCTTCGTTATACTGCATATTGGCTAAGTAAACCTCCTGCTCTTACCTAATGGATTTCCTTTGTTTCGTTTAGACTAAAGTACGGTAAAGTACAGTCTGGTGCGTTTAGTTAGTAAGTAATATTGTTGAGTGGGCGAAGTTATAGTTTTGTTCAGAGCTATATTCTGAATTTTGTATGCTTGTTTTCCGAATTTGCTGCGGCATGGTAAAACAATATTTCTAGACATTGATTCTAAAATTTTTCTCAACTTCGTTTCGATGCGAAATATAAAAAATTCTCGTTTATACTAATTTATCTTTTGGTTGGACGCAGTCAGAAACTGCGTGACCCCAAAGATAAAGTATGTATGATGTATGTATGTGAAATTATGTATACCCTCGAAACGTCCCAAAGGCTGAATAGATTTTAATAACGTCTTCTAAACCGTGCGATGGCTGTATGCTAGATTTTCTTTTTGTCAAACCAAAATGGCGGCCAGAAAAATACAAAATGGCGGTAAAGTCGAAAAAAAAACACGTACCATATTAAATGGTATGTAAATGATAATAGGTCATTCAAAATCAAGATGATGTTTACTAGACTATCAGCCTTAAGCAAGAGCTCATCATATATAAGTAAGAGCAAAAAATATATTTTTTTTCCAGATTCCCAAAATAAAATCTAATTCTCCATCGCTCCGATTGCGTCTAAAAACTGTACACGTGAATATCTCAGTTTTGTTCAGTTTTACAGAAAAATTATACTAATTAAAATTGTACTCAGAAAAAGCAAAATTTTGGAGCTCTGTCCGGAAAATCTGTTATGTCAATTCATACGAAAGTCATTTTCCTTATAGTTTTCAAGTTATAACTAACCAAAAATTATGTTATATTTTCTGAAGGGCGCTATAGAAATACAACTACAATTCACTCCTTTGGTGAGCGTTGCGCTTTACGCGTAGTAAATACGAAAGCTTACTCTTTTGTTTATGGGCGGGCATGATTGGGTTCATGTTTATGATACGCGGGCAGCATAAATTATGTAGATCCAGCTCAGCGCGACATGCCGCCACATTGTCTCCTATGTGATTCCAGAGTATAGGCGTGTATTCTTCCACCCTAATATTATAATCCACAAAGATCGTACGTTCTAATCACTATATTAAGATAAAATATAAATAAGCCAAATCTAAATATATAAAAGGAAAAGATGACCGACGGACTGACTGACTGACTGATTGACTGACTGATGTATCAACGAAACAGCTCAATCCACTGGATGGATCGAGCTGGGCATACAGGCAGCTATTATGACGTAGGCATCCGCTAAAAAGGGATTTTTGAAAATTCAGCCCCTAAGAGCGTTAAATAAGGGTTGAAAGTTTGTATAACATTTATATGAATACATGCAGACGAAGTCGCGGGCATCTGCTCGTCAAATATAAATATGTAATCACAGTACAATAATGGGATATGGGTAAATCTATGGTAGATGTAAAATGGTGATAGCCTTAGTAGCGTAGTTTAGAAGTTGGTGATTTCTTTCCGGTCGTTTCAAATCGCCTTCTTCTCGTACTATGAGACTGAGGAACTAAAGAGTA
This sequence comes from Melanargia galathea, assembly GCA_920104075.1. NCBI lineage: Eukaryota > Metazoa > Arthropoda > Insecta > Lepidoptera > Nymphalidae > Melanargia > Melanargia galathea. The sequence goes on along the minus strand of OV049874.1, from coordinate 17,327,368 downwards.
CCCCTTGTGTTTGTACACACATTTTTGCACCATAATAACTCCTGCGTATTTGGCTAGTCCACGCCTCAGCTGAGATTGACGGCCGTGGCCCGAATTCCGTCGAGAGGGCATTGTTATTATTGTGCCAGTTTTCGGCATCGCAATTCGCCGTGTAAAAAGCTCAAGGTGGGGCCTTTCTTTAGCAGAAATCGGGGGAAAAGGTGCAGAAAATTAAGCCCGCAATCTTTCAATTCCCTGTCGCGACAGCCCCGCGTAATTGTCTGATTCAGCGAAAAGTTAATTGTCTAAGTACTTCAAGTATTCGGAATTAATCTAAGGATCCCCTTGAGCAATTAATTAACAATTCTAAGTACTTATTATCTGAAAATGCTGCAAGTGGCGTAACACATTTTTTTTCTCACATAAAGACACATTCCACGTTGACGAAAATTTGCGCTTCGATCGACATAATGATTTTCGCTGCATGATATTAGATCGTGCAGCGAAAATCATCAGGAGAAATGAGGAGATCAGATTAGTGCCGTTCAGACGTTGGACACAAGTGGCGCAAAACTGCGGAGTGTAAAAGTCCTTACAAGAAACCTATGTCCGATATATGAAAAGGAGGGAAGAAATCAGAAGAAACGCCAGCTAATTTCTCTCAGAGTACGTAAATAGTGTTTTAATTTCTGTCTACAATTCTAATTCCTGTTCTGTGGTGCTATTCTCTAACTTAGTTACCAACTGAAAATTATAGCCAACGAATAAGTTCGATATACATTGCTGCTTTACTGAGTGAAATATAAAAAGTGATTTCATTTCACACGGTATAAAACAGCAATGAATACCTATCGAACTAATTCGTTGGCAACCATTTTCTGTTGGTAAATAAGTTAGAGAATATAGCCCCACTGGAATAATTTCAACAGTATAATACTGATTCCAATACACCGCTGTAATGAACTCTGCATATTTAGTAATTAGAATATTCGATCATAACTACATTACTGAAATAAATACGAATTCCACTTATAATACCCCATTCGACAATCATTTCGCGTCTAGTTAATAGCAGCGCGATGAGTAATTTGTTTGGACAGTTGATTTATCCCGCGGCCATTCTGCAGCATTTGTCGGACGATTGTAAAGCGGCAGCTGGGTGACACACGGGCCACATAGCGGGTCAAACCTATTGACATTACAGCTTTGTGAACCAGCCCATATGGACCTCCAAATGGGCTTTGTGAACAAGCTAATAGGGACCTACAAATATTACGAGTTACTACAAGTGTAAATTAAAAATTTAAAAAACCCCCGACATAATTTTTGGCGGCGGCCATCTTGGATTTGCAATAGTGCTATTCTACTAGTCAAGCCCTTTCATTTGATACCCATATTAAGGGAGTTGTGAAAAAATATGTAATCCGCCATTTTGTAACGGCGGCCATCTTTGATCGATTTTTCATCAAACATGGCTAACAACACTCTCGACTAATTCACCTTTCAAACAAAAAAAAACCGCATTCAAATCGGTCCACTTGTTTGAGCGCTACAGGGGAACAGACAGACACATACACACACACACACACAAACAGACACGTCAAACTTATAAAACCCTTTCGTTTTTGCGTCGGGGGTTAGTAAAAATGTTAGTGAAAATGGACTCACTTGGATAAAGGGCTGGATTTTTTCCTTTGAAAGCACACACATATTTGGTTCCACATTTTACACTTTAGTTATTTAATTTTCTGTTGATGTTAATTAATAAATTGCTGCGGCCGCCGTTTTTTGGGCGAGTATCGCAAATGTACGGAGGACGTGGCGCGGGCGTGACGAAAGCATCGACACATATAACATACATACCTCGGTAGGTACGTGATATGTTGAATATATGAAAGAGTTAATGTATGTATGTACTCACCTTTTTTGTAGCAATTATTCGTTTAGGTGTTATTTATTTCGAATTTACAATTTTATTTTGTAGCAATTTAATGTACCTAAGCCTACAAGTAATACTTCTTATATTTAAAAGGATAATTAGGGACCTTTCAGATAGACCGGCGCGGAGAGCAGAGCAAATTTTAATCGCATTTAAAATAGAATCTTAAGACATTGAAATAAGCTTTATTTTTACATTTTATCTCTTTTATGATAAGAGGATGCTCGAGGATGCTCCCAATACGCTCTGTGTGAAATATTAAAGCAGCCGCTCGGCTGCTCGTCGAGCCCGGTCGGCTGCTCTATGCTCGTGCTTTTTCGCGCTCGAGCATCCGACCGGCTCCGTTCGCGTGCTCTTTCATGCTCGCACAGCCGACCGTAGGCCGAATTGCTCTGCCATCCGGCCCAAGAGCGTACGCTCGGCTCCGAACGCATCCGCGTGTCCGTTCACACAGACCGGCGCGGAGAGCAGAGCAAACTTAAACGGCCGGTCTGTGTGAAAAAAGAAATGCTCTCCGATGCTCTCCGCGCCGGTCTATCTGAACGGTCCCTTAGAATTAAAGCAAATCTTATTTCGCCTGCCGAGGCGGGCGATGGAGGGCCAAACTAATAAGTCTAATCTGTAGCCCGAAAAAAAATAAAAACTCTTCTTACGATCATGCTAATGGCCGCTAAAAACTTTCAGCCGAACAAGTTTAATAAATTGATTTTGTAACATTTACCTTTCATCGAAGAAAGTTTACGCACTTACTATACTAGTAGTAGGTATATGTATACCTATGTATGTCGTGGCAAGATCTTAAAATTGATCACTTCATGATGTGGCCAGCCATTTCACGAAACGGTTCTGTTTCATGATTTAATTTGAAAGAACAATTATTTCATTAGAATTATGACACAGGTCGTTCAGTTTTTAGGTGCTGAGTAACGTTATTTTTATGCACATCCTACTGGATCCATTTTTTTGTGACGTCACAACATTTAAACGCCATCCAAGTCAGTGCGAACGCGTACTACTAATGAAGTCAACGACTTAAAATGTTAAACACGAAATGTTTGCATTAACAACCACGGCAAGAATTCCGTGTAAGCGAGCGCTTTTATCCGAGCAATTAGACCTAACGACTCTACATGTTATTGTCGTGAACGCGTCACGTGTGAACATGATAACACACCCTTACCCACCTTAGTGGCATTTACTAATGCCACAGAGGTTTAAGCGCAGGTCACATTGGGAGCGAAGCGACTTAGGGGCTTGCAAGTTCACATCGCTGGCTTCGCTTAGCTCTGTCATTCGTGGTATGAACTGTATGAAAAGACGCGGTAGCGGCATGAGCGAAGCGAAATGAACCCCGGTTCACTTCGCTCATGTCACTAGACTATGAGAGCTCGTAAGTTGGCTGGCTTCGGTTAGCTCTATCGTTCGCAGTGTGAACCGTAGTATGCAAAGACGCGGAAGCGGCATGAGCGAAGCGAAATGAACCCCGGTTCACTTTGCTCATGTCACTAGACTATGAGAGCTCGCAATTTCACATCGCTGGGTTCGCTTAGCTCTGTCGTTCGTAGTGTGAACCGTAGTATGAAAAGACGCGGTAGCGGCATGAGAAAAATCAAATGAACACCGGTTCACTTCGCTCATGTCACTAGACTATGAGAGTTCGTATCGCTGGCTTCGCTTAGCTCTGTTGTTAGCGGTGTGAACCGTAGCATGCAAAAACGCGGTAGCGGCATTAGCGAAGCGAAATGAACTCCGATTTACTTCGCTCATGTCGCTAGACTATGAGAGTTTGCATCGCTGGCTTCGTTTAGCTCTGTGAACCGAAGTATGCAAAGACGCGGCAGCAGCATGAGTGAAGTGAAATGAACCCCAGTTCACTTCGCTCATGTCACTTGACTGTGAGAGTTCGCATCGCTGGCTTCGCTTAGCTGCAGCTCTGTCGTTCGCGGTGTGAACCGTAGTATGAAAAGACGCGGTAGTGGCATGAGCGAAGCGAAATAAACCCCGTTTCACTTCGCTCATGTCACTTGACTGTGAGAGTTCGCATCGCTGGCTTCGCTTAGCTCTGTCGTTCGTAGAAGACATCAAACAAACAAGAAACATGAACATGAACAAGAAGACATTAAACATTCATTTTTAACAAAACACAACGTCTCTTTAGCTCTTTGGTGGGTTGCAACCACGGAAGAGAGAAGGCAGGGGAAGTGAAATGCACCAAAACTACTATAGGAACCGCTGTCGCCAAACTCACACAAATATACCGTTAATCTATATTGCACTACAAAGAAACAAATCGTTTGATTTGTCGTTTTAAGTTTAGTCAAAACTAGCCTACTTCACAGAACTCACAGATTTGGAAACAAACCCTGATTTTGTAGAAATAAGATTTATTTTGCTTTAACAGAAGAATGTATTTATGAGCTATAGTCACACTAGATTCGATTGTCCAATTAATTCCGCTACTTGACCATAGATGGCGCTGTATTGCTACTCATTGAATTGTCTATCGATATCGATAGATACTCGTTATTTTGTTTATTCGCAAAAAGAAAATTAAAAAAGGTAATTATAAAATTAAATAAAAGTGCTGGTATGTATGCACTGATGAGTAAATAAAAATGTTGAGTAAAAGCCATTAAAACTTTAGTGATTGACTAAAATGTAAAGTTATCGATTCTTAATTTTTTTACTATTTGGGTTTTGACAATGACTTATATATTAAGAAAAGCGATATATTATTATTATTATGAATCAAAAATAATACGATATAAAAAATGCCTACTTATATAATACGATCAATTTAGACTTCCAAGATTACAATATTCACACCTGGCTGAAAATTGGTAGGATTGTTCAAAACACTATTATAAATGAAATGTGAAAAGTCCTCATCGATCCGACACCTGGAAAAAAATTACTCGGTGTCAAAGTTTTCACGGGAAATTTTTCAGCAAAACGGTAAGTCTTATCATAAAATTATTTTAAACAAAATTGTAGATCAGATAATTATCTATAAAAAATGTCTGTATACTTTTTTTCCTAAGAGCCACCGTTTTTGAGATATAACGATTCAAATAAATTAATTTCGAAATAAAAATGAGGGGCTGGGTTTCTTTTTACCCAAAATTCTGTGGTGGTGGTGCAATCTTGTATTTGCATAGTGCTATTCTACTAGTCAAGCCCTTTCATTTGATACCCATATTAAGGGGGTTGTAAAAAATATGTAATCCGCCATTTTGTAGCGGCGGCCATCTTGGACTGATTTTCTTCAAACATAGCTAACAACACTCTCGACTAATTCACCTTTCAAACAAAAAAAAACGCATTTAAATCGGTCCACCCGTTTGAGCTCCACAGGGGAACAGACAGACACACGCACACACACACACACACACACACACACACACACACACACACACAGACACGTCAAACTTATAACACCCCGTCGTTTTTGCTTCGGGGGTTAATTAATAATAACTGTATCAAAAATCATCGTTTGGTCGTTAAAATATCGATAACAATGTACTTAGCTAACATCATGACATCTCTACGACCACGACCACCCGATCGGCGTCCATACCGTGAGTCTAACGTCTTAGTGAAGGAATATATTTATATAGTACAAGTCCATTGCGTCCTAAGACCGACCGATTCAATGATTGATTTCTACTAAGCAAGCAATGGATTTTGTTCATAATGAGATATAAACTTCTCAATTTAGCACATTTTTAGCATAATGTAAATATACAAAATAATGTTTTCTTGTTTTTTATGGAAAATAACAACAATAGCTTGTACTTAAGTGTGAAATGAGATGCCATATTTTGTATGATTCACTTTTTTGCTTGATTTTTTGCAAACAACCACTGAACAACACGGCATTTTGTTAAAAATCGAGAGCGGTGAAGCGATCGTTGGACGACATTCGACTCAAGACAAAAACGGTTCTCAGGTGTATTTAACGCCAGAAGAGTTCTCAGGAACCACGCCCCCTTGCCATATCTCGTCTTATTCATTTTATCTATGGTTGCAACGTTAATAAAAAAAAGGTAAGAAAATTTTCTCACGATTAAAGAAACTTTTTATTTCATCCACCGGACATAAATGGAGTCTTTGATGCTTTTTTTTAATGAACACGCGGAGTTTTTGTCGAAGAAGTTAGATCTCGTCCCTTTTGACCTTTTTCCATGGATGACCAGTCGGATGCTCCTGATAACTTTCCATTCGCATTCTAAAATTGTAGAATGTAATCAGACTGAGTTTTGAAATTCGAATGGGTCGTTTTTGTTTATATTTATTTTTTACCGTGGCACAGTTTTACTACTCGTAAACATACTTTTGTTATTTTTGTGGTAGGTATTTCGCTCGCGGATTTTTGTCATATTACTTTTGACGTGATAACGTCTTATAAATCGATGAATGCCGGCTGCGGCTGCACGCACGAAAAAGCATGACTCAATGTCACGTTCCGCCTGTGCAGAGCGTTCAAGCGAGAGCGGGGAACAAGCGATAGAGAGGCACGATCGTCTTAAGCGTTCGGCTTCATCAATGTTTTCCTATGACGTTATCACGTAAAATTATCGTTGGTAAACCGACTTTACAGACAACAAATTTTTGTATGATTTAAATAATATCCTTAAGTATATCATTTTTGAAGAAGAAGAACAAATATATTTCACATTTTTGAAATAGCCATAATTTGAAAGGAAAATTCTTCTAGTTAGAAGCCAATACGAAACATACGAAACAAACAACATTATAAGTACTCGTAATTACCAAAGCTTGAAAGAATAATCAGTTTCTATATACCGCACCTACTTACGTAGCAAGCACTTTTCTTATTAATTATTCTAACCAGGATGTAAACACTGTGAGATTGCAATCTAACTTTGCAAATACATACTAAGAACCTTGTAAAAACTTGTTTCATTGCGGATTAGGACCGACTCCGACAAAGTTCAAAATAGTTTACAAAATTTCGCTAAAAGCATGATCGCTTAAAAAAATTCCAAATACAAACAAGTGATAATCCAAAATAGGTATTGAAAGTTAAACCGACTTCAGCACATACATAACTGTTATCAGTCCATATCTTGAAAATTACTGTACCGATTTTGATGAAACTTACACTGTTTCCTAAGTAGAAGTAAGTAGAAGCCAATAAAAAATAATAGTCACAATCCGATAGTTTTGGAGAAACTGCGGACAAACATTCATACATACAATATGTATGTTATGTAGAGTGTAGACATACATAAATACATAAATACATAAATACATACATACATACATACACTATACTGCCGAATCCGTATAAGATCCACACAAAGCTATATTAGTTTCTATCGCATTGGTAGAATTCCTAGAACAATCGACATCAAATTAAATCGCCTCTCAGCCGCGCTCCGGGACTTACATTTCATTTAGCACTTGGCCACTCCAATTATCTCAGCATGTGTGTGTACACTGTACGTGCATTGAGTAGGTACCTACTTGGCGGGCGTGGCTAAAAATTAAAATGCTTGCTATTTCACCAAAAACCGTATGAGAAAGTTTCTGTATGTAGGGATATAAAATACTAGAGTATGAATTTTGAATCAAAGGGATCAAAGTTTGTATGAAAGTCCGTCATTTTTCAAGTTATATCCATGAAAATTGGTATTTGTACTGTCGGTTCAAAATGTAGAATACATGTTTCAGGAATTTCGGAAAAACTACCCCCAACTGGGTTAAATGGGGGACGAAAGTTGGTATGAAAGTCTGTCATTTTTAAAGTTATATCAACGAAAATCTGTATTTGAATTGTCAGTTAAAAATAAAGAATTACGTGTTTCAGGAATTTTGGAAATTCCACCCCCAAGTGACATTTATAAGAATCCAAGCGGACGAAGTCACTGGCATCAGCTAGTGTATCCATATGTCAATAATATTTTCAATTGGTACACCGATTTCTCAAACATTGCTGCACCGAAGTCGATAAAAATTTTCCTAAAAAAATTGTTTTGTTCTATTTACAAAGCGCCTTGTGGCGTTGCTCTAATAGTTTGCAGAATCTTACGAAATTATTCAATTTCTTCAATATCCTTAAGTGCTCGAGTTAAAGGGTCAAGTGTCCGAGTGGTGAGCGTACAGGGGTTCAATAGAGTATTGTTCGCTGGAAAGGTCCGTTGTATTTGATGAATTTTGTTCGAAATTTGTTTACACATGGCTTGCTTGATGTATTAAAATCGGTACTTTGCGTGAATAAGGTGTCTTCTAGGAACGATTAGATGAGATTCGAATAAATGAATAGTGGTTGAAGTGTTGACGGGGCACGTAGTTCGAAGAAGTAGTTAATAGACGTTGGGGTCCTAAGGTGCTCGAATGGCGACCCCACGCCAACAAATGCAGTATTGGAAGACCCAACTCCAACCCCGACAAGACGACCCGGCAGGGCCAATTTGGGATTTTATAATTTCTAAATTGTCTCTGGTCTGGTTTGGTGGGAGGCTTAAGCCGTGGCTGGTTACCACCCTACTGGCAAAGCCGTGCCGCCAAGCGATTTAGCGTTCCGGTACGATACCGTGTAGAAACCGATCAAGCGGTATAAGGTAAAAGCCGGATAGTTGCCCCACTTTTTGAAATAGCTCTATTACTTAAAAATTAAGTATCCAGTTACAAAATATCACGTGTATATTAAAACATTGGTCTTTAATCTTTTATTTTACCCTATTTTTTTAATATAATTAATATTGTTTTTGAGTAAATCCGGTTTTATTTGAACTCTCGAAAGTGGGATAGTTGCCTACTGTGACGGATAGTTGCCTCACATAAAAAATTATTCCGGGGATAGTTGCCCTATAGCGGGGACAGTAGACTCACTATGAAATTGCTTCAATTTTTTTTTTTTGATGAAAATTGATTATATAATTTTTTTGGATCTATTTACTGAATGTAAATTTAATCAGTCTTTATTATTTATTTAGATTATTTTATTAAGTTTTAATGGAAATACTAAATAATTAACATGTAACTAAACACACGTATAACACGTTATAGAGCTAAGAGGCAATTGGTCGCGCACAGTTTACCCACCTGCAACATGAAACTGTTGAAGAAATAGTTGCCCCATACACTTTTGCGGATCGTCGCCTTAAGGGCAACTATCCGCAAAATTATATGGGGCGACTATCCTTTTCAGTACGGATACTTGCCCTTTTTAATAAATATAAAAATAAAAGAAAAACAATTAAACGTCAAAGACAATGTAATTTAAACTTCAGTGCATGCGAAGAAACAAAAAGTTAACTGAATCGACAACTATAAAAAAATATTCAATAGTAAATACTCACAAATATAATTTCAATGCTCGTGGAGGTCTTGTCGCGGAAGATTTTCGCTCTCATGAACGAAACGCATGCACTCTAGTGTACAATTTTTATAGCATTAAAGCCTGCATAGGGAGCGCTTCTAACTCTAGAAGAGTGCTAAGGCCAGGGACATCTCTAACATAGTGTATTCAGAACCGGGGCAACTATCCCACTGGGGCAACTATCCGGCTTTTACCCTACATACCTCTTCTAAGTTAGCCCGCTTCCATCTTAGACTGTAAGTGATGATGCACTTACCATCAGGTGAGATTGCAGTCAAGGGCTAACTTGTAGTTGAATAAAAAAAATCCACTGCCGGGAATCAAACCCGAGACCAATACAAATATGAGGCCAAATACCTACTATTCTAGGTGGTATTCTAGGTGCCACAGCTGCGTTCACTACTGCGTCAGGGAGGTTGTCAAAAATTATTGCTCAGACAATGTATTTCAGCCATATTCGCATTTTCATGTCTGTAAAATCAATATCTAATTTAACCAGTAGAGTATCTAACCCAATTATTTTTGCTTCAAGATGCGACTTTTGTTAGTCCTATGTGTAGATGAAAACCTTTTCGAATTTTTATACCTCCCACACTAAAATATCGAGAATATTCATGCCCTCTTTAGTAAAATATCGGTTGAATAATTGATAGCCTATTCTTCGACCTCAATTACGGCTTCAAAGTGGACTGTAATGGGACAATTTGCCGTTTCGGTAACAAAAGAGTTCATTTTGGGAAGTATAAATATAAGCAGATAATACAATTTGCGAAGTCCTACTTCATGTTGATAAACGAATTTGTTATTATGTTCCGTTTTTTCGCGGAATATTTCATGTTTTTTAACGAAGCCAATGTTACAATGTTGTATCATTTTTCGAGAATCCAATTTAATTCTTCTATTTGGGAATTTAAAACCGATTCAAATTGAATTTCAGTGCTGGATTAATTCAAACTACACTATTCCAGTAATTTAAAGGCTGACATGACTTTACAGACAACAAACCGCCATTCTTTATTAATTCTTTCTTGCTCACGTGTGGCATTATCTTGACCGCATTATATACTAGTTCAGTTCGGTTCAGATATGTATAATAAAATTATATTCATAGATAATAGTTTAGATAGATATTATGGTAATAGATATTTCTGTATGACGACGTGAAAACTTGGTGAAAATAATTAGGTATAACCCCAGGATATTTTCTAACAAGCTTTGTTATGTTAGCTAAAATATTCTCCTTTGTTATGAGATCGTCCAATTTCCCTGAGAGTAGGTAGATGCGGTAATTGGGGAGACTCGGTAAATAGGCAATTAATTTTCCGTCGATAGGCAGCTCCTGAAGAGAGTAAAATGCCCGAATTTTGTTAACTGCTCTGTAAAGAAACACTACATATAGGAAACTAGCTTTCAACCACGACTTCGCCCGTGTTTACTTTTAAAAAAAAAAAAAATTCTTGAAAAATCTAATTAGGTTTTTTAAAAAATCACACAAGAAGAAGAGAGAAATCTAGGTTTGTAACTGCCCACCTTTCACAACAGCCCCTTAATGTCCCACTGCTGGGCACAGGCCTCATCTCTTATAGGAGGGAGAAGTTCAGAAGTTTAACTTAGAACCATTCTACAACCGATCTAAGATGAGCTGAGACTAAGAAAATGACCTACCGACAATCTCGCGCGCTAATGCCGATACCTATCCTATAAGATTGTGTTTAGGTAGTATAGTAATAGCGCTGAGTTTTCGGAAGCGGTCTCCTTATACCCTGTATGTTGTCGTCTACAAAAATACCAGAAATACTCTATCAAACCAAATAATTTTATTTTATTTTATTTTATTTTACAAGGAAAACTTACAGCTAATTGTAAAAAAGTAGATAGATAAAAACAGTAGAAAAATTATAGCTAGTAACAAGTTTTACTACTAGTAACAAATAGAATTTACATAAGAAAGAGGGAAAAATAAAAACTCACATGGGTAAACAAAATAGATAACAGAAGTAAGGGGAAAAAAGGTAAACATCAATATTTAAACGAAGGTTGGCAACACATTAAATAACTGAAGGTGCATGGGCGTTAAAAAAATTGTTGGCAAGAGTTTTACGGATAGTGGTAGCAGTGATGCAAAATGGATCTATATTATTATTATTATTAGCGTATATTTTATTAAAAGAAAAGGCGGATCGTAACATAAAAGAATTTTTTCGAAATTCGGTATTAATGTTCAAGTAATGTAGATCTCTTTGTAATGTATTTATTCAAGCTATTCTCCTTTGCTCAAATGTCAAGCCAATCTATGAAATTATTATTATTATTATTATTAAGCCTTTATTGCCAACACAATATACATAGTTTATCATTTCATAGTTAAAATTAAACATGGAAATTAAAATATGTAACTTTAAAAATAAAATTGACCTTAACATTAAATTCATTATTATTAAATACATATAAATTATAAATTAATTATTTATTTATTATTATAAATTACTATTATATATTATTAAATGTATGTATTTTTAGTTGATATCTCTAATTAACCTCCGACGCAAAAACGACGGGGTGTTATAAGTTTGACGTGTCTGTGTGTGTGTGTGTGTGTGTCTGTCTGTTCCCCTGTGGCGCTCAAACGGGTGGACCGATTTGAATGCGGTTTTTTTTGTTTGAAAGGTGAATTAGTCGAGAGTGTTCTTAGCTATGTTTGATGAAAATCGGTCCAAGATGGCCGCCGCTACAAAATGGCGGATGATATATTTTTTCACAACTCCCTTAATATGGGTATCAAATGAAAGGGCTTGACTAGTAGAATAACACTATTGCAAATTCGAGATGGCCGCCGCCACTAAATGGCGAATGTCGGGGGTTTTTTAAATTTTCAATTTACACTTGTCTATGAAATTAAACTTAACCTAAATGATGGAACTCTCTTTAACGTATTTATTCAAGCTATTCGAGCTCTTATGCAAACATGGCGGATTGAAAGGCTTTTTTGAAACACGGCTATGAGCTCGGTATAGTTATTCTCAGTTTGCGCACCTGCAAAACTTTACCAAATACTACGTATCGAAAAATTGTAATATGTTATGCAAAATGAACCCAAATACTCTTATTTTCAAGTCGTAATTCAATACTTCGAATATTTATTATGCTTCACAAGCTTCATTCTAGCGATTTGGGGTTTACTTATTGTAGCAACACTTTCTAGCTACCGGCCTTCACGTTATTCATAGTAGGGTAAAAAGAATTTACGTATGGTATCACTGCTCTGTCCGCCATTTGCAGATACCCCTACCATTACTCATTACCCATTAACATTTTCGTGCTCGAGGCCTTCGGACGCACTACTTGTTTTTTCAAAAATATATTCAAAATTATATTAAAATATTTGAATAGTATTTAAAAATATTAGTTTATCATAATTATAATATAAAGAGTGAAATCATGGGAAAACGAAAAGCAGAGGATAAGGAGGCTAAAATTAGAAGAAAAATAAGGAAACTAGAGGAGAAGTTGGCACCACAAAGGAGACGTATAATGCGTCTGCCTTCCAGTTCAAGTGACGAAAACGACAGTAAGTATTTATACAAGAATATATTATATTCACATACTATGTTGCGAGACTCCGTTTTTGGGTTTTCTCCTTCATATACTGAGAATTATCAAGTGTTTCATAATTATGATGCGAGATTCCGTTCTTTGGGTTTCCTCCTTCATATAAATACCTACCTACGATATAAATAATACTATGATGCGAGACTCCGCTAATGGGATTACTCCTTCATATTTACGTATGTACTATGATGCGAGACTCCGCTATTGGGTTTACTCCTTCATAATTAAGTACATTATTGGAGAATATCATAATGTGGATGCCACCTTGGGAATCCTTCTTAATTACGTCAATTCAAGCTAGATTTTAGCTTTTGCAAACACATTTTATCACTTTACCTACGAAAAATAAAATTATTTATTTTTAGTTTTAAGTGGGTACCTTCGTTTTGTTTAGAGTTTTAGTTATAATAACTGGAAATAGTAAAACGTTTCGTACGTTTACAGACGTCAATCAGGCGGAGAATGATGCATTACATGACCCTTTGCCGGTGTTTTCTGACACCACTGCAGTACACTATGAGGACGCCGAATTACGTTCGAACGTCATGTTATCGTTGGAAGACGCCACGCCATTACCTGGGACAGCGATGGAAACAGTACCAGTTTCGCAGAATTGTGGTGTCGATTCTGCAGTCGCTGAAATTGAGGGAAGTAATGACCTTGAGCTGGATGGATCAATACTTTCATTGCTAGGTGACGCTCCCGAAAACAATATTGAATTAGGATCTCCTGTCCACAAGGATATTGCCACTAGGTGGCAGGATATTTTACAAAAAGGCCTAAAGGAAGATATTAAAAAGGACTTAATAAAGATGTATCCTATACCTAATAATTTGGAAACGCTTGTGCCACCTATGCTAAATCCCGAAGTAAAAGCGGCACTAACGGAGCCCTCCGTAAAACGGGATTTTGCAATTTTTCATAGACAAAAACAGACGGGGGTAGCATTGTCGGCACTTAGTAAATCTGTTGAGTTTATAATAAATGATCCAAACAGGGATTTACAGAACGAGACAAAATCAGCTATTTTAAAACCTATCAGCGATGCCAGTCGTATTCTATGCGATTTGTTTCAGCTTGAAACAAAGAGAAGGAGAATCCATATAATCAATTCAATAAATCAGAAAATGAAAGAGATCGTTATGGACACAGTGCCTGGAAAATATCTTTTCGGGGACAATATGTCGGAAAAGTTAAGGACGGCCCAGGGCATTACTAGATCGGGACAAATTTTAAGGGTCATCCCGAATAAGATACCCTTTTCTAATCCTAATAAAAATATTATTACAGCGGCACCTAACAATATAAGGTCTTTAAACCAGAAGACCCCATATCGGAAGATAGCTGCGCGTTCTTATATGGGGAAACAACGACTGCAGGATCGTGCAGCATCAGCACCGGCGCCAGCAAACAGTCGCCAGCGCCAGTATCGCCGCAGCCCGCGCCGCAGCCCGCCTCCACCCCCGCGGCGTCAGAGACGCTATTGAATGAGGTACGATATGCAGGGCGATTGTCTAAGTTCTTTAAACAGTGGGAAAACATAACTAGTGACCCGCATATATTAGGATGGTTAGACGGTTATAAAATTCCATTCACATCTACACCTATTCGCAGTGATAGGCCTTATACTTTTTCACATTCGGATCAGGAATTACTTGAATTTAATAAATGCATACAAAAATTATTAAATATCAACGCCATATCAGAATGTAATCATGAAGAAGAGGAATTTGTCTCTAGTATTTTTTTAGTACCTAAGCCAAGCGGAGAGAAACGATTTATTTTAAATTTAAAATGTTTAAATAAGTTTATTAATACAGAACATTTTAAATTAGAAGATTATCGTACTGCAACCAAGATGATGTTTCCAAACTGTTTTATGGCTTCTATTGACCTGAAAGATGCATATTATTTATTACCGATTCATGTGTCACATAGAAAATATTTGAAGTTCAAATTTAATAATACTCTTTATGCATATAATTGTTTACCGTTCGGATTAGCGACAGCACCTTTTGTTTTCACAAAGTTATTAAAACCAGTAATGGAGTACTTTAGGTCGAATAATATAATAACAGTTATTTATTTAGATGACATAATGATCTTTGGTAAATCTTATTTGGAATGCAGTAGAAATGTTTTATTTATTAAAAACATTCTCGAAAATCTGGGATTTTTAATAAATTATGAAAAGAGTTGTTTAAAACCTTCAAGAGAATGTAAATATTTAGGTTTCATATTTAACTCTCAAAAGATGCAACTAACACTACCTGAGGAAAAGAGGCTTAAGATTCAAAAATTAATTTTGAAATTTATAAATACAGAGAAATGTAGTTTACGTAATTATGCTAGATTTGTTGGTATTTTGATATCAGCCTGTCCTGCTATAGATTATTCCTGGTTATATACCAAGGTTTTTGAGAGATTTAAATTTTTATGTCTAGTAGAAAACCCTTCATACGATCAAATCGTAAAAATCCCAGTAATGTTACATGAGGATATGTTATGGTGGTTAAGACACATTATGAAAGATTATGCAACATTACGAACTCATAATTTTGAGTGTGAAATATTCTCAGACGCTTCTCTTACGGGATGGGGAGCATACTGTAACAAGAATAAGATCTATGGTTTTTGGACAAAAGAGGAAAGAATGCAACATATAAATTTATTAGAACTTAAGGCAGCTTTCTTTGCTTTAAAAGTTTACGCTAAACATCTTACTAAAACGGAGATTCTTTTACGAATTGATAATACTACAGCTATAGCATGCATTAATAAGATGGGTAGCGTACAGTATGCACACTTGGAAGAAATAACTCGTCAAATATGGCAATGGTGTGAACATAGGAAAATTTTCATCTTTGCATCATATATCAATTCCAAAGACAATGTGGAAGCGGATGCAATGTCTAGAATGAAATTTCAGGAGACAGAATGGGAACTTGCAGATTATGCCTTTCAAAAAATTATTTCGTCACTAAAACAACCTACTGTTGATTTATTCGCATCCAGAAATAATAGAAAATGTCCCATTTATGTATCCTGGAAGCCTGATCCTGAAGCCTGGGCAATTGACGCTTTCACATTGTCATGGACTCATCTTAATTTTTATGCTTTTCCCCCTTTTTCTATGATATTGAGAATGATACGGAAAATCATAGATGATAAAGCAGAAGGTATTGTTGTAATACCAAATTGGAAGACACAACCGTGGTATCCATTATATCAGAAGATCAGAATTTCTAGGGAAATATATTTTCAACCAAATAAAGAATTGCTCGTATCTCCTTTCAGAATTCATCACAATCTACACAGTTCCCTAGAACTGATTGCCGTGAGATTGTCAGGGAGACGCTATTAAGACGAGAACTTTCTTCAAGATCAGTGGATATTATATTATCCTCATTGACTGACAGTACATATAAGCAATATAATGGCTGTATTAGATCATGGATAAAGTACTGTGAGATTAATAACATATGTTACTATTCTGCATCCATTCCTGAAATAATACATTACCTTAGTCAACTGTTTGATAAGGGAGCACGGTATGGCACTATTAACTCTCATAAAGCAGCAATAAGTTTGTTAATGGAAAATTCCATAGATGATAACAGGATAAAAAGGTTCATGAAGGGCGTATTTAGGTTACGACCCCCGGCACCTAAATATGATATAGTTTGGGAACCTAATATAGTTTTAAATTACTTAAGTCAGCTTTGGCCCAATCAAACATTAAGTTTAGAAGACATATCAAAGAAAACAGTCACACTTATTGCTTTAGTAACGGCTCATCGTGTACAGACCATCTCCCTTATCAAAATCAGTAATATTGTAGTAAATCAGGGTAGTGAGGTTATTATTAGAATACCTGATTTTATAAAAACTTCTAGAATTAACATAAATCAACCTGTATTAAAACTCCCTTTCTTCACTCCCCGGCCTGAGATTTGTCCAGCATTAAGCGTCATAGCTTATTTAAATAAAACTAAACCTTTACGTATAAATAATAACAAAGAACGATTATTTTTAAGTTATAAGAAACCTCATCAGGAGGTTTCATCCCAAACATTAAGTAATTGGATAAAAAACATTTTGGGTAAAAGTGGCGTGGATACATCGGTGTTTAGTGCGCATAGCACACGCCATGCATCCACTTCATCTGCTAATAGACTAGGAGTCAGTGTTGACATTATTAGAAAAACAGCCGGTTGGAGTGAAGCATCAGGAGTTTTTGCAAAATTCTACAATAAGGAGATTGTTAACGATCCAAATTCATTTGCTCGATCCATTCTTGCAAACAATTTATTGTGATTAAATTATATGATTAACTACGTTAAAACTTAAAATAATTACATTTTTTGCAATAACATTAATTAGTAATCTATAAAATTTTGAGTTTTGATTTATAAAATTAATTTTTATTTATTTTTTCATTAAAATATGAATAACAATTCAGAGTTTTTGGTGTGTTATTTTATACCTATTATTTTCTGTATTATTTTTACTAAAACAGCTATAAACATCTACAATAAGTAAACCCCAAATCGCTAGAATGAAGCTTGTGAAGCATAATTTATAATCAAACGAACTTACCTGTAAGTGAAGTTCGATCCAAATTATGCGAGCAAGCTTCATTCGACGCGATTTGGGGGAACCCACCCTAATCTTGTATCTAACTAAGATTATACATAGTGGTATTTAAAATACCTACACCCTCCCAATAAAATATATATAATGTAAATGTAAACGTAAAAATAATGACATCCATAAATAGGTAGGTATTACAACAGTCTTAGATATATTTCTTTGAACTAATGAGTAATGGTAGGGGTATCTGCAAATGGCGGACAGAGCAGTGATACCATACGTAAATTCTTTTTACCCTACTATGAATAACGTGAAGGCCGGTAGCTAGAAAGTGTTGCTACAATAAGTAAACCCCAAATCGCGTCGAATGAAGCTTGCTCGCATAATTTGGATCGAACTTCACTTACAGGTAAGTTCGTTTGATTATAAATTTTACAACATTTCTGCTCGGGGCGCTGTCTGCAAACGAATGCTGAATATATTGGCGAACTTAAACCTTAAAATAAGCCAGTTTAGGTTCATTTTACTCTGAAATCATTGTGTTTCGATCAGAGTGCTTAGTCTCAGTTTGGAGCGCTCCAAAACTTTACTATCACTACATAGTATAAAACAAAGTCGTTTTCTCTGTCCCTATGTCCCTATATCCCTATATCCCTATGTCCCTTTGTACGCTTAAATCTTTAAAACTACGCGACGGATTTTGATGCGGTTTTTTTTAATAGATAGAGTGATTCAAGAGGAAGGTTTATATGTATAATAACATCCATTAAATTGTGGAGAAATACTGTTATTTTTGAGGTTTCTAATGTGATGTCGTAAATAATTACATTTTTTCCGCTTACATTGCAAACGCAGGCTGAACCCTACGAGATTTATCAATATAATGTACTTACTAAGTATTGTACACATTGAAAAGGTCTATAGAAAACTCCGCGATGGTATATGTCTATCTCTTATGGATATCCCACAATAACATTTTTTGTCATTTACTTTTTTACGACAAATAATGGCTAACTTTAGAAGCGATTTTAACCAATACAGCATTAATCCTTATCTAATTAAATACCTTAAGTACATTGTTAATTTATTATAGATCTATATGGCCCTTTACAGCATATGATTTAAATGAATATTTTCGAAGATATTACAGATTTAAAAATTGCGGGACATAGCCTTTGCGCGCGGCGCGCGGTTCCAGCCGGCCGGGGCGGTGTGTAAAGTTCTCCCTATAGCATTTTGAATTTAGCAGCGATCAGACGCGTATGCTATCGGAGCTCTCTAGCGAGGAAAATAACAATCACACTAATATTATAAAGGCGTTATTAAGTTTGTGTGTATGTTTGTTCCTCTTCTCCGCCACAACTACTGAACCGATTTGGCTGAAATTTTGAATGGAGATAGCTTATGCCCTGACTTAACACATAAAGAAACTTTTTATCCCGGAAAAGTATTCCTGTAGGACTAAAATAGATATAGACCTCCAAAACGCCACAGAGGGCGCTGACTGTTCTTAGGTAAATCACGCTCACATAAACCATTATTGCAATACTTTGCTATGTAGCATGCATTGGCAACACATAGGCTACTTTTTATCCTGGAAAAATGTGCATTTTTCCAGGATAAAAAGTAGCCTCTGGTTCCCACGGGATTTCGAAAAACCCGAAATCTATATCTACAGCTATAGGTAGATTACTATAGCGACCTTGCTTGATATTTTAAGTATAAAGGTAGGAAAAGGGAGCGGGAACGGGAACCGAAACTCCACGATTCCCTCGGGATTTGTTCAAAACCGAAATTCACGCGGGCGAAGCCGCGGGCAGAAGCTAGTATAGGTACTATAAGATGATGATGATAATGATGATACTATTGATCGAATCACAATGACTTCAGAGTAAAATGGACCTAAAATAAGAGCCTTTGGGTTCATTTTGCTCTGAAGTCATTTGTGATTCGATAGATACTAAGCCCTCATACGCATTAGCGGTCAGTCGCATACGCGGTTGACCGCGCGGCTAGCCTCTTCATAAAATTTCGTCGCGGTTTAGTGCGTACAAAATGAGCGGTTGCATATAAAAATATAAAAGCGGCCAGCCGCGCGGTCAGCCGCGTACGCGGTTGACCGCTAATGCGTATGAGGGCTTATAGTATACTTTTAGTTTTGGAGCGCTTCAAACTGAGACTAAGCACTCTGTAGTATTTAGTAAAGTTTTCGAGCTGTTCAAAGTGAGACTAAGCATACCGATCTCCATTTTGGCTCTTTGTCGCGCCGCCAATGTTTGCGCAATCACACGAGCAAATATCCGCGGTGTACCTACTCGGCTATCCTGCAGTCTACTAGATTAAAATACAACTGAGCGAATAATATTGCCTCGTTGGTCTAGTTAGCATATTCGACTGCAGATCACGAGGTCCCGGGTTCGATTCCCGGGTCGATCAAATAATTGTTAGGTATTGGGTTTTTCTGTCAAGAAATTCTCAGTGCTAGCCCGGAGTTGGTAGTTAGCGGTACCTTACCCCCGTGCCTCGGAGAGCACGTTAAACACTCGGTCCCGCTTATCTATACTAATAAATAAAATTGAAGTGTCTGTCTGTAATATCGAAATAACTACCTCATATTAAGCTCATATGGTTATTTGAACGCTACCATAACCGAATCACACGTTTTTAAAATTTTTGTCTGTCTGTCTGTCTGTCTGTCTGTCTGTTTGAACGGGCTAATCTTCGGAACGGCTGAACCGATTTTGACGGGACCTTCACACACAAGTAGAGAATTAACCAGGGAGTAACATAGGCTACTTTTTTAACCGACTTTCAAAAAAGGAGGAGTTGTGTTTTTCTACCTATGTACACCGATATCTCCGAGATTTCTGAACCGATTTGCGTAATTTTTTTTTAATCGATAGAGAAACATTGCGACCCTGTTCTATAAAAAAATTGGATTCCAACTCCTCAATCCTGATGCTGTAGGGGACCTAATCCCCAAAACTAATGGGTTTTAGAAACTTTCGGTTATTTAAATTGATATTGGGGGTACCAATTAAAGACTTTATCGTTGAATGAACTCGAGTAGGTACATATCCAACTCCTCAACCCTGATGCTGTAAGGAATTGTATTCCGAAATCGTGGGGATCCCACGGGATTTTTCGTTTTGGGGACGGGTTTCTACAGATAAGCTACTTTTTGTTCTGGAAAATCAAAAGTTCCCACAGGATTTTTAAAAACCTTATTCCACCAAGCCGTGGGCATCATCTAGTTATTACTATAATGTGAAGTGTATCTCGTTAATGCCCGCCAACCTGCATTGGAGCAGCATGGCGTATCTAAGCTCTAAATCAATAAAAGTAAAAAATAAATCAATAGATGTATATTGATTTTAATTATGACTTTAAATACGGGGGTTACAAACGCGCCCTGAGTAACCCGCAACAAACTCAGCCGGTTGACGCGATTGAATAACAACAACGTAATAATGCAAATGGCGGCGTGAAACTGAGCACACATGAAGCCAGTCATGTGAGAATTTAATTTGCCCGCCAAAGCATCGGGCTGAAATAAAAACAAATACTTATATCGCTATTCGATCAAACGGTGAAATTGGGGATATTTTAAGTTAAAATTCATTATTATCTAAACAGTCAGACAATAGTCAGATAACAGATTGCCTCCCTGGCGCAGTGGTGAGTACTGTAGTCTTATAAGTGGGAGGCCCCGGTTCGATTCCCGGCAGTGGCAATTTAAGATTTAGTAATTTCTAAATTGTCTCTGGTCTGACTAGTGGGAGGTTTCAGCAGTGGTTGGTTACCACCCTACCGGCAATACCGTGCCGCCAAGCGATTTAGCGTTCCGGTACGATGCCACGTAGAGATGTCCCTATGGGCTGGCCAGACTACCCAGCAGTATACCCAATACCCATAGACGCCACACGGTATGACTGGCGTATAAACTAAAAGATACTTTACCATTCCTTTGCGTCGATACGTCTCAGACAAATATAGCGGCTAGGTCTTACTCCAATGATCAAGAAGTATTTCTGATTTTTAACCGAACAAAAATAAAACGAGTTCTCAAGTCTACGCCTTTATTTTTTATGTATGATCACGCATAACTTGGATAAGAAATAATATAATACCTCGATATTGGTCCCGGTTAAATTAAAAAAAGTCATGTTACGCTTTACGTAATTAATTTGCTTGTTTGTATGTTTAGTGCTGGCTAAAAATAGTAACTTATCTTAGTTTAGGTTTATTTTATTTTCCGGCTTTCATTTTCTTTTTTCGTATGTTTACTGTATCTAGAAATAGTAGGTACAGTAGAGGTATTCTTTTTTCACAGCAACGTTGCGACAAACGAAATGGTAGCTGCGTTTGTTCACAGTATTCTTTTTTTCATTTTTATTGCAATTTTTTGATTGGGGGCCTAGTTTCTGTCACTATACTAGGTATCATTTTCGGTCACAATTTCTAAAACAACTGTATCAAAGCTGAAAATATATTTAAAACCCGCGATCCGACAAACCGCCACGCCAAAAAAATTTCCTGGCTGAAAAATCCAATACCTAACAATACAATTTGCTCGACCCGAGAATCAAACCCGGGTCTAACCTAACCACTAGAACAACGAGGCAGTACCTATTTGTTACGTAGACCGAAAAAAAATAATCTTAAAAAAAAAAGAGCTGTTTTCATTTCGACATACAGGCTTTTTTGATAATGACAGCATTCTATCTTAACTATTCGTTATTGGTTTTAGGTACAGATTCAAAAGAACTTCTAAAACTATTATATTCCAACTACCTGATGCCCACGACTTCGCCTGCATGGATATAAGTTTTTTTTTAACACCCCGTAGGAACGCTTTGTTTTTTCATTATTAGAAGTAGCCTATATACTTCTCCGAGATCTAATCTATGTCTTTACTTTACCCAAATTTCATCAAAATCGGTTCAGCGGTTGAGGCATGAAAGCGTAACACACAAACAGAGTTATTTTCGCATTTATAATATTAAGTAAGTAGATATATAGATAACTGAAATTCAAAGCAGAAAATAATTGATTAGGCAATTACCAGAAATGAACACAAAGTTTCAATACCAAATCATTATGTCCTTTTAAAAGGATAATGAACTGTACAGGATAGAGCAGTTAAGAGAAAGTGTAAAGCAAGATCACAATAGCAATGAGTATCATTACGAAGCAATCTTCCGTGGACCGACGACGTTATGACGCGACCAAACGCAAATAGCCTCATTTGCCTACAGATTAGATAAGCGGAGGAAAAAAGAATAGTACTGTGTTTTACACGTACTACTTATTATAGTAGTTAGCTGTATGAACATACTGCCACACCCCTTCCAGGTTAGCCCTTTTTAACCGACTTCAAAAAAGGACTTTCTGTCTTCTAACCGTATGTATGTTTGTATGTTCGCGATTATTTCAAAAACCAATAAACCGATTTTGATGAATTTTTCACTGTAGTAATCTACATAATTTCAGGAAGGTTTTAGTAGGTATATACCTAACACACCTATTTATCGTTATTATGTACGAATTTACACGCATAAATGTATCCATATTGTTTATCTACACTGCATTAATACTTATGTACGTTTTAAGCAATTAAATATCACTTGCTTTAACGGTGAAGGAAAACATCGTGAGGAAACCTGCATGCCTGAGAGTTCTCCATAACGTTCTCAAAGGTGTGTGAAGTCTGCCAATCCGCTTGGCCAGCGTGGTAGACTATGGCCAAAACCCTTCTCACTCTGAGAGGAGACCCGTGCTCTGCAGTGAGCCGGTAATGGGTTGATCATGATGATGATGATGATGATGAGATCGTAGTTTAATTTAGTTTAGTTTTTATTTCATAGCAAGATAACCTTGAACTTGCTAATAAAAAAACGTACAGCCCCAATCTGAAATCCATACGGCATGTTTCAAATTCGCTGGCACAATAAAAGTAAGTTCGCCCGAACACCCCTCGTATATTTACGTAATTTTCTTGTCAAAATATTTAACGAAGGAATTTCAGTGTTTGCCCGACAAAAACCGTTTTTAAAGCGCCAGTTTTAAGTAGCCAAGTTACTCTGTGGCGTTGGGGTCAAAAGAATAATATCGTTAAGCGGAGTGGATGTCGGCATCACGGGAAGGCGAGCGCTGTAAAACGAGCGCCAGATAACTGGGCGATGGGTTTAGCGTCCTTTGTCATTTGTATCGGAGCTATTTATTTACGTGAATACATTTTTAACCCCCGACGCAAAAACGACGGGGTGTTATAACCTTGACGTGTCTGTGTGTGTGTGTGTGTGTCTGTCTGTTTCCTTGTGGCGCTCAAACGGGTGGACCGATTTGAATGCGGTTTTTTTGTTTGAAAGGTGAATTAGTCGAGAGTGTTGTTAGCTATGTTTGATGAAAATCGATCAAAGATGGCCGCCGCTACAATGTGGCGGATTACATATTTTTTCATAACTCCCTTAATATGGGTATAAAATGAAAGGGCTTGAATAGTAGAATAGCACTATGTAAATCCAAGATGGCCGCCGCCACAAAATGGCGAATGTCGGGGGTTTTTAAATTTTCAATTTATACTTGTTAATATAAATTGCAAACAAACAAGCGTCACCTGATGTTAAGGGATACGCCGCCCATGAACATTTCCAGCATCACAGGAACCACAAATGCGTTGCCGGCCATTAAGGAATTTGTTGATCCGCCCCTCGGATAACCCCATAAGTATCAAAGTAGGTATCAAACCTTCGAAAACTCGCGCAATGTCTTTAAAGTTGCTTCCATAGTGAGAGGCAATACAGAAAACTGACGATAACAAAGTATTCAGTTTGGTGTGCAGCAAAGACTACAGTGTATGAGTGTGCCTACATACCTAGATATTTAGCATCCATATACAAAATTTAATTACACCACTCAATAGGTAAAGGATTAAAGAATTACTTACTTTGGTGCTTTGAGTGAGGAAAGTGACACACCGCACGCGACGGCGGCGGGAGTTCGGCCCTTATGAAGTTGTTTCATGTTTTCGTCATAACATAATTTCCGTTTAATTGACATATAATAGAGTACTCATCTACTGAGAATATCGTAACAAAAAAAAACCCAATGACTTTTACATCATAATCATAAACGCATGGGACACAAGTATAAATTAAAAAATTAAAAAACCCTCGACATTCGCCATTTTGTGGCGGCGGTCATTTTTGATTTGCATAGTGCTATTCTATTAGTCAAGCCCTTTCATTTGATACTCATGTTAAGGGTGTGTGAAAAAATATGTAATCCGCCATTTTGTAGCGGCGACCATCTTGGATCGATTTTCATCAAACATAGCTAACAACACTCTCTCGACTAAGTCACCTTTCGAACAAAAAAAACTGCATTGTCTGCATTCAAATCGGTTCACCCACTTGAGCGCTACAGGGGAACAGACAGACACACACACACACACACACACACACACACACACACACACACACACAAACAGACACGTCAAACTTATAACACCCCGTCGTTTTTGCGTCGGGGGTTAATCATAATCCGAAGCCGAATAAGCTAACAGACAAATACGGTAGTTCACATACATAGGTACAGTGAACCGCTTTCAAATTAGTTAAAAGCCTACTGAAGTTAGTTGCCGCGTATGAGAAAAGACAAAGCTAACATTTACGTAATATCTGAATAGTTGAGCTAAGCGCACTAGCAACTCTTTGATCTAGATTAGAGTCACCATGCTCTTCGTTACTGTGAGACTCATAACTTAGCCCGCTGAACAATTTTTCAGTAGAGCTAACAGCAGCTAGCAGGTTTAATTAGGTATCATCATCATGATCAACCCATTACCGGCTCACTACAGAGCACGGGTCTCCTCTCAGAGTGAGAAGGGTTTTGGCCACAGTCCACCACGCTGGCCAAGCGGATTGGCAGACTTCACACACCTTTGAGAACATTATGGAGAACTCTCAGGCATGCAGTTTTCCTCACGATGTTTTTCTTCATCGTTAAAGCAAGTGATATTTAAATACTTAAAACGCACATAACTCCGAAAAGTTTGAGGTGCGTGACCGGGATAGAACCCACGACCTCCGATTAGATGTCGGTTGTCCTAACCACTAGGCTATCACAGCTTTATTAGGTATTATTATTTTTTATTTATTTTTTAATTCGAATTCCTCTATGATGATATCACTACATATTATAAAACAAAGTCCCCCGCCGCGTTTGTCTGTCTGTCTGTCTGTTCGCGATAAACTCAAAAACTACTGAACGGATTTTCATGCGGTTTTCATCAACAGACAGAATGATTCATGAGTAAGGTTTAAGTGTAAAATTTGTTAAGGTTTTATGTAAATCGGTTGAAAATGTCGGAAAATGTCGTGCCGCGTGGAGCTTTGATCGCACACACTGCCTTCGGAAACCCTTTGAGATATAACAAAATCTATAATATGATATAAATAAAGTGGCATAGAGTAGCGGGTAATTACTACACATGCAAAGCCGGGGCGGTTCGCTAGTACGACTGTGTGGACCCTTATGCAACAGCCTATCTTCGAAACGTTACCCAATGGTTAAACAAGTATAAATTAAAAATTTTAAAAACCCCCGATATTCGCCATTTTGTAGCGGAGGCAATCTTGTATTTGCATAATGCTATTCTACTAGTCAAACCCTTTCATCTGATACCCATATTAAGGGAGTTGTGAAAAAATATGTAATCCGCCATTTTGTAGTGGCGGCCATCTTGGATTGATTTTCATCAAACATAGCTAACAACACTCTCGACTAATTCACGTTTCAAACAAAAAAACCGCATTCAAATCGGTTCACCCGTTTGAACGCTACAGGGGAACAGACACACACACACACACACACACACACAAACACGTCAAACTTATAACACCCCATTGTTTTTGCGTCGGGGGTTAAAAAAAGGGGAAAAGGTGAGTTTTGAGGAGATAGTGGCTAAACGTCCCGGTGGTTCTCATATTAATGGCGACCCTAGCCCAGCGGGCTGCAGCAATGGAAGTTTTAACAAGGCTCCAAGATCCGGAGCTTTGAAGCAGACCGCTGCATATTATTTATGATGAGGACGTGTTAAGAATATTTTCAAACCCTCAGACATAAGGATAGAAACATTTGATTGTCATAGTAGGTGCGGTTTAGGAAGACACATAAGACATACCGACAAACATTGATTTTTAGGGTTCCGTACCCAAAGGATAAAAACGGAACCCTATTAATGTCACTCGGCCGTCTGTCCGTCTGTCTGTCCGTCCGCTGGTCACAGGTCTCTAGCTCGTAGACTAAATGAGTTACAAACCTAAAATTTTGGTATTCAGTGTAGAACGTTAACCCAAAACTAAATATTTAATTAGAAATTGCATTAAATTATTTTTCAGGGTGCTCCCTTACATGAATAACCGGCCAAGTGCGTGGCGGGCCACGCGCAGTGTAGGGTTCCGTAGTCACAATCCTCGGAAAACAGGTATAACTCCTTAACCTGTGAACCCTACTTAGCCGTGATAGTTTTCCTTTAAAATTGATTATATACCCTACTGCTGTGAATTTTTTCAAGTTCCTATATACTGCCATTTGGCTGATAGAGGGGGGGGACACTTGACTCTAATAAAAATTTGCACTTTAAAACATTATATTTTACAAACGGATCTAGAAATCGAAAAATGATGTTCCCACACCCACAGTATTTTTAAAAGACCTATTCAACGATACCCCACACTATGGGGTAGACGAGAAAAAAAATATTCATCCCCACTTTACATGTAGGGGAGCTACCCTAAAAAAAATATTTATCAAAATTTTATTTCACCACTTTGTCGGCGTGATTAATATTTATACTCATGCCAAATTACGGATTTCTAGCACTAATAGTCTTTGAGATTAACCGAGGACGGACGGACAGACGGACAGACGGACAGACGGACAGACGGACAGACGGACAGACGGACGGACATGGCGAAACTATAAGGGTTCCTTGTTTACTACGGAACCCTAAAAAGGAGCCGAAAAAAAAATTTTTTTTTCTTACCCTAGCTTGTAGGGCATCATTGTTTAGAACTTATTAAGTAGAGCTCGAATATATATTTTTTTAATTTTTTGCTTAAAAAATAAGGAAATGGGGGGGCCATCAAAGTTGTTAATTTTAGACCATTTTTGTGACGGGGGCTCTCATATCTCAAAAATTAAACCAGTTAGGAATATGAAACTTCGGTATATTATGTACCATAATATACTGTATTTAAACAACAAATACTAAAAACAACGATTTATAAAGTAGTTTGTAAGCAGTGACCAAAACAAACGAACACTTTTTGGGTTTTTCTTTCACGGTTTCTTGCGATGTCTAACTCAAAAATTAAATATTTCGTACGCCCAAAATATTAGGTTGTTCATAATTATGTACGGAACACTAAAAGAGCGAGGCCTGACTCGCACTTGGCCGATTTTTATTTATATAGGGTATTGGCGTTTCTTGTCAGTAAAGTTTGCTTACCAAACCGGTGATCTACCGTATCAAGTATACACTTGGCAGCACGACTTTGCTATAAGTAACTAGCTAGCTAACTAACTAGCCAGACCTGACCCAAATTATTAGAAATGTGAAATCGTCCATTAATCAAAACTCACACCTAAGGCTCAATTTAGACCGCGGCGGAATGGAATGGAAGCGACTTTTTGCAACGAAATTGTACATAGCTAAATGAACTTTATGTCAATTGCATAACATACAAATTAAATAGGAGCCAAAAAAAGGTCGCGCGTCTTCCGCGGAATTCTCGAGAATTCCCGTGGCTACTGTCGGCGCCGTCTGTGGAATCCGCGGGAAGTGGCGCGAACGGAGAGTCCGTTGGGTCGGTCACAGCAGTGTCGTGCCAAGCGTTTAGCTGGAATGCGCGAGAATTCTCGAGCATTCCAGCGAATTCGCGCGCCTTCCGCGTCATGAGGCGAATTTGACGCTTCGATTCCACCGCTGTGTAAATTAAGCCTAAAGAGTGATCAATGACTACAGTCAATGGGTGATTTGTAAATGTTTCGAAAGTTTCTGAGCGATTTGCCTACATCCCGGCTTAGGTCGATTTGCCGGATCGGTAAGGTGATTAGTGCTCAGTTAGGTAACAGACAAAGTGCGAAGGAATTTCGCTCACTAATACATCTTATCCCACTTCTGTGAACTAAAAACGTGACATATCAGTGATCTGCAATTTGTTCAAGGTTTCGTTTTTCATTATCCTACTAATATTATAAATGTGAAAGTGTGGATGTTTGGATGTTTG
Source organism: Melanargia galathea (assembly GCA_920104075.1). Classification (NCBI taxonomy): domain Eukaryota; kingdom Metazoa; phylum Arthropoda; class Insecta; order Lepidoptera; family Nymphalidae; genus Melanargia; species Melanargia galathea. The sequence goes on along the minus strand of OV049874.1, from coordinate 17,298,603 downwards.
TTACTCAATCACGCCGCAACTACTGAACCGATTTGGCTGAAATTTTGAATGGAGATAGATTATGCCCTAACTTAAATCATAGGCTACTTTTTATCCTGGAAAAATGCACAGTTCCCACGGGATTTTGAAAAACCCGAAATCTATAGCTACAGCTATAGGTAGATTACTATAGCGAACTTCCTTGATAGTAGGTATAAAGGTTGGAAAAGGGAGCGGGAACGGGAACTGGAAATCCACGATTCCCTCGGGATTTGTTTAAAACCAAATTTCACGCGGGCGAAGCCGCGGGCAGATCCTAGTTCTCCTATATGTTAGGTCTTGACTGCGATCTCACCTGGTGATAAGGAACAATCAGTCTAAGATGAAAGCGGGTTAGAATATAATATAATAGAATAGTTTTTTATTCAAATAAACTTTTACAAGTACTTTTGAATCGTCAAATTGAATCTATCACTGGTTCAGAATGCCGTTACAACCGAAAAGAACTAACAAGAAACTCGGCGGTTACTCTTTTTTAAAAAAAATAACAATATCAATATAACGATTGTATGTTAAATACATGATTGAATTGTCGTCTCGCGCATTGCTGGAGCGAGTCCAATCCACGCTTTTTTATCATTTATATAATCTTTAATTGTATTATATGCTTTTTTTATGAGCATACTTTTAATTGAGTCCTTAAACTTGTGTAAAGGCAAGTCTAAGATTGCTTGTGGAATTTTATTATCAGAACATTAGGCGGATTCCCACAAACGACCTTTGGACCTTCTTGAGGCGTAATTAAAGAATCACGAGCTTATTTCTATTTCTTAATTGCCTGCCGTGTAATTCAAACTTTTTATTGTAACTGAGAATGTTTTGCCTAACAAAAATCTGATAGGGGAATGTCATTATTGGACACTTACAGAGAAGAGAAAAGAAAGATTGCAAGCAAGCAGTGGCGTGCAGTCCATGCCTATATGCAATTAACCACTGCATACCTTATGAAACTAGCTATTCTACATTTCCACCATTACCACTACAGCCATTTAACTTCCCCCGGCTATTGAATAGAAGCAGGCGTTAACTACTTTGCGGAATTCCATGATATTATACAATGAACACAAAATTACTTTGCTATAATCCGCTAACAGTGACAAATTTGTAGGCACAACACCACACAAATTCACCACAAACTTAACTCGACGATCGTTTGGCTCCAACACCGGAGCATCTTCAGGAGATGTCGACTTCACTCGACGACCGGCGTCGGAGCCAAACGATCGTCGAGTTAAATTTGTGGTGAATTTGTGTGGTGTTGTGCCAACAAACTACAAAGTCACTGTTAGCGGATTATAGCAAAGTAATTTTGTGTTCATTGTATTCCCCCGGCTAGGATGGGCTTGGACCATCCACACTGCTCCAATGGTGGCGATCATCATCAGGTGTCGAACTCACGCCACTGCTTTTGCATACCCTAGCTTCGAATCTTGCGCACGCCACTGCAAGCAAGAGATTTCTAGGTTGCCATAGACACAAATGGATGGTTTTAGGATATAAAATTTCTATGACGCTATTCAAAATAGAAATTTAAACGGTTCTAGACTGACTAACTTCCTCATAGTAATGACCGCCAAACTTCACTCCGAAGATGGCACACGATGATAATGATGAAAGAAAAATTGTGATTTTTGAAATCTACAATGAAGTAAATAAAAATTATCGATTAAAATAGAATTATTCTTTTTGCATAAAATCACATTTAATATTTGAAGGAATCTATGTAATACCTACATCTATTAACTACTTAGTTATAATCAGGAAGTATGTTTTAATCTCGTTGGGAAATGTAATAGTTAAGGTGTCATGGGTTGCCAGTAACTTGAATGGCACAACCCGTTTAACGCTTCATTAAATCTGGTCATTACTCAACGAGCTTTGAAGTGAACATCAATTACCGCTATCGTCGCATTATGAGGGTAGGTGTGTCTATAAAGGTATGTATGCATGTAAGATATGATGATTATCCCTTAATGGCCGTTACATTAATGTATTTACTCATAGCGTGTCATTTGTACGCGTTTATATCAATGGGTCTGTCTGTGTTCATCTGAATTCAGGGTTAATACTTTATAATGACTGGTTGCATTTTAATTGCACTTACTCTTTGGTTCACAAAACTTTTCTTTCCCACTTATAACGCATACATGTCTAAACGAGCTAGATTATAGTCTTTTACTCTCCACCACCATCACCATCACTACAGCCTTTATACGTCCCACTGCTACAGGCCTCCTAGAGAGGAGAGATGGATTTAGAGCTTAGACTCGCCACGCTGCTCCAATTCCAATGCGGGTTGCTGGGCTTTAGCGCCTGGTTGTCACATGATAGTGATAATAACCGGGACCGACTGCTTAACGTGCTCTCCGAAGCACGAGGGTGAACCACCGCCAACTACCAACTTCCGGCTGGCACTGAGAATTTCTTGACAGAGAAACCCAATACCTAACAATAATTTCGGGCAAATTATTGGAATCGAATCCAGTACCTCGTGATCTGCAGTCGAATAACTCTTTTTAACCCCCGACGAAAAAACTACGGGGTGTTATAAGTTTGACATGTCTGTGTGTGTGTGTGTGTGTGTGTCTGTCTGTCTGTTCCCCTGTGGCGCTCAAACGGGAGGACCGATTTGAATGCGGTTTTTTTTGTTTAAAAGGTGAATTAGTCGAGAGTGTTGTTAGCTATGTTTGAAGAAAATCGGTCCAAGATGGCCGCCGCTACAAAATGGCGGATTACATATTTTTCACAACTCCCTTAATATGGGTATCAAATGAAAGGGCTTGACTAGTAGAATAGCATTATTTCAAATCCAAGATTGCGAATGCCATGCTGCCACAAAATGGCGAATGTCGGGGGTTTTTTAAATTTTTAATTTATACTTGTTAACTTACTTTTACTCTCCGGGTAGTTATTTCTAGTACAGCAAGGCTTTTGACCATTTCCGAATGCCATTACGTGGTCTTCAAACTGGAGTTTTCAGCTCGAAGCTCCATAAAAAAATATATTTTGCCAGTTTATTTATTGCTGCTGCTAAAGCTGCTAAAGCTGTGATAGCCTAGTGGTTAGGACGACCGTCTGCTAATCGGAGGTCGTGGGTTCGATCCCGGGGCACGCACCTCTAACTTTTCGGAGTTAAGTGCGTTTTAAGTATTTAAATGTCACTTGCTTTAACGGTGAAGGAAAACATCGTGAGGAAACCTGCATGCCTGAGAGTTCTCCATAATGTTCTCAAAGGTGTGTGAAGTCTGCCAATCCGCTTGGCCAGCGTGGTAGACTATGGCCAAAACCCTTCTCACTCTGAGAGGAGACCCGTGCTCTGTAGTGGTAATGGGTTGATCATGATGATTTATTGCTGGTCTATATAATAATTGCCAGGAATATTTATACAGCCCGTTTGTGGACCACTTTAAATAGGTCGCGTCGGTCTCAAGACTCAAGAGTCTGGAGAAATGTCGGAGGATTACTTTCATCACGTAAGAGTCTTGGCCAAAAAAGTCGCTATTACGACGTGTAATATGTCATTAAATGAAGACTCACTTGAGTCTTTATCAAGCTGAGAAGCTCTCTCAAGCTTTAGCGCTGTTTTAAACCCAGGAAAACTCGCATTCAGTAAAGAACTTTAACATTATTAAAATGTACTAACTGTATACCACGGCTTTGTACGCGTGGATTTTTGTATTAAAAAATTGTTTCTTCATACAAACGTTACTTCCTTTTCAACCCCTTAGAGATGTCCCAAAATCCCTAAAAAAGGGTACCTACTCAAGGAATATTTTCTCAAAATTTCGAATCTCTATTTGGCTGTGAACGGTCACAGTACTGTTTTATAATATGTTTAGATAATACGGGTACTTAGCATGATAAATATTATATATTGGAAATAGTGTTGATATTTCGAGTTACATGGATCGTTGTCAAAGTGGGAATTATGCGGTGAGACTTTCTCCAATTATATTATTCGTATAAAGCGGACACCCGCGACTTCGTTCGCGTGCATATAATATATTGGTTTTTAAAAATCCCGTAGGAATCATTTTGTTTTTCCTAAGCTCCTTTGAGCTCATGTCAAGTTCACTGGCGGATGTTTAGGTAGATCAAAATGTAAACATCCGCCAGTGAAAGTCCCATCAAAATCAATCCAGCCTTTTAGAGATTAGTCGATAATCTTTAAAGTATCTACTTTCTAACAAAAAAAAAATGAATGAAATCGGACAACGCGTTATTGAATTACAGCTAAATACACGTTTTGACTTTCATCCCCTCTCCCTAGGGAACCGTGCTGAATTTCGGGATAAAAAGTATCCTATATGTTACTCCGTAGTATGAACTTAAATCGTACCAAGTTTCGTTTCAATCCATTCAGTAGTTTTTGCGTGATGCGCGTACAAACATACAGACAAACAGACAAAAATTTCAAAAATAGCTTTTTTACGTTTTTTACTTATCCCTAACATCGCCTAGTTATTATTTTTCGAAAATCTTCAATGTACAGATACGGCAAGTCTACGATTTTATTATAATATGTATAGATGTATAGAAGAAGATAGATAGAAGATAGATTTATCGTGGTTTTACCTACTCGCAGTTTTACATTTCCATGTAACATTTCAGCTCTCCTCCAAATATTTCAGCGTACACTAAAAAATAAGTAATATGGAATAGCCCGCGCGCCTCGCTAATGAATTTGTGTAACAACGCGCAACGTTCCGCAACCGAAATGAAAAGCTTTCAGGGCTTTTTATAATGCGGCTCCGCGCTCTAGGATATCCTTTTTGCGTTGTAATGGTTGTAAAATTAGTTCAGGTCAATGTGAAACTTCTCTAGTATCGTTGTGCATTTTATAATAAATTAAAAATTTTAAAAACCCCCGCCATTCGCCATTTTGTGATGGCGACCATCTTAGATTTGCATAGTGCTATTCTACTAGTCAAGCCCTTTCATTTGATACCCATATTGTGGCCGTTGTGATAAAATATTTAATCCGCCATTTTGTAGCGGCGGCTATCTTGGACCGATTTTCATCAAACATAGCTAACAATACTCTCGGCTAATTCTCTTTTCAAACAAAAAAACTGCATTCAAATCGGTTCACCCATTTGAGCGCTACAGGGGAACAGACAGACACACACGCACACACACACACACACACACAGACACGTCAAACTTATAACACCCGTCGTTTTTGCGTCGGGGCTTAAAAATCGATGAAACGAAAAAGCGACACCATTTTAGTCTGCAGTCAAAGCCAAAACAAGATAAGTCTAAGACGAAGCAGGCTAATCTGGATGGTATAAAACATAGACCTATCCAACAAAACAATTTTAGAAGAAAATCGCTTAGCAGCACGACTTTGCCGTAGTACGGTAAATTACTATAGCCACGGTCTGAGAAAATTAACATCCAACCTGCTACTTTTGTTTTAATATAGGATACCTGTGTGAAAAACTCAGTAGGTAGGTATATAGGTATAAAAAAATTAGAAAAGATGAAACTTTCATAATTTTCGTCCATCACAATTTGTAAAAATGGAACTCATAGCTAGCTGATCACCTGCCCTCGCAAATTATACTAGCGTGGAATGATGCCAAGATTGGCTGCATTTCCGCTTTCAACAGCCAGGTTGATTTTTTAAACAATGAGTCAACCTTTCTGTTAATAAATGAGATAATTGACCGTGGTGAAATCTATACTAAAAAATAAAATTGAAGTGTCTGTCTGTAATTTCGAAATAACTACCACATATTAAGCTCATATGGTTATTTGAACGATACCATAACCGAATCACACGTTTTTAAAATTTTTGTCTGTCTGTCTGTCTGTTTGAACGGGCTAATCTTCGGAACGGCTGAACCGATTTTGACAGGACTTTCACAGACAAGTAGAGGATTAACCAAGGAGTAACATAGGCTACTTTTTTAACCGACTTTCAAAAAAGGAGTTGTGTTGAAATCGGTAAGTACCTATGTTAAAAAACGCCCTGATAGGTATTTTCGCTGCGCGCGACGCGACGGCCGACGCTCGCGCTGCACGGAACTCCCCGCGCCGCGCCGCGCGCCCCTGCAATCCAATCAATCTGTATTTCGGACGAGGGGGCTAATGCGTGCGGATGTGTCCTGCGTTTTCGTAATTTTTATTTTGAATCGGAGATTTTGGGATTTGTGAAAAACCGAAATTCACGCGGGCGAAGCCGCGGGCTAAAGCTAGTATCTAATAAGATTTTTAACATATCTATATAATCATCTATAGAGATCTATAGAGTGCACTCTAACTCTAATTAGACTTGAGACAAAATTAAAACGTGACTTTATATCAGTGACATATCAAGACTTAGCTCAGATCTCAGTTTAAGACTCTGTGGCCCCAGGGTCTCCACGGCGAACGGAATCAAAACATAACGTGTAAATCTCGATTAGAGAGGCATATTGTACTTGCGCCGCTTCCCGGATACAGCCATTTATTACCTACAGTCCTACAATATGGTTATTCCGAGCTTGCACACCTCAAAAGCGCTACTAGAATTCGAATTAAACGCTATAATATCAGAGCAAAATGCACACAAAGTCTCTTATTTTAAAGTCGTAATTCATTACTTCCAATATTTATTTTGCACTAGCTTTTGCCCGCGGCTTCGCCCGCGTGAATTTCGGTTTTTCACAAATCCTGAGGGATAAGTAGATTTCTGGTCCACCCGCCCCCCGCCGCGCGGCGGCGTACCGCGGTACCGCGTACGACGGGCGCAGGGCGCAGAGCGCAGGGGCGCGCGGCGCGGGGAGTTCCGTGCAGCGCGAGCGTCGCGGTCGGCCGTCGCGCGCTGCGAAAATACCTATCAGGGCGTTTTTTACCGATTTCAACACAACTCTTTTTTTGAAAGTCGGTTAAAAAAGTAGCCTATGTTACTCCTTGGTTAATCCTCTACTTGTCCGTGAAAGTCCCGTCAAAATCGGTTCAACCGTTTCGAAGATTAGCCCGTTCAAACAGACAGACAGACAGACAAAAATTTTAAAAACATGTGATTCGGTTATGGTATCGTTCAAATAACCATATGAGCTTAATATGTGGTAGTTATTTCGAAATTACAGACAGACACTTCAATTTTATTTATTAGTATAGATTTCCGCTTGGGGCGTTGGCTGTAAATGAATGGCTGGATGTATTGGTGAACTCAAACCTTAAAACAAGCCAGTTTAGGTCCATTTGACATTTCACTCTGAAGTCATTGTGTTTCCATACTCGAATTTCGATCATCGTTGCCACCACCTGGTCCCCACCACTACAGCCTCTTAACGTCTTAACGCTGGGCATAGGCCTCCTCTCATAGGAGAGAGTAATTAGAACTTTGACCCGCCACGCCGCTCCAATACGGGTTGGCGGGCCTTAACGACTATTGTCACATGATAGTGATAATAACCGAGACCGACTGCTCAACGTGCTCTCCGAGGCGCGGGGGTATAACACCGCCAACTACCAACTCCGAGCTGGCACTGAGAATTTCTTGACAGAAAAACCCAATACCTATAAATTATCATCGTTATAACATCGTGACCACAATGTACACAGTCGGCATATCGCCTCAGATAATATAAATGACGACAATACAATACAGATCGAGTTGAGAAAGTTGTTGCGTTCACAGACTTCGCCAAAATTAATGACGCGTCATTACTTTCATCCGTGATCCATCCCCGGGTTCTAATACCTACCAGGAAATATAACACAAGTTCGCTTAGACCCATTTGTATAAAAACCGATGATACATATTCTTTTAGAAATGTAAAATTAATGAAATGTCCACATAAATCTTTGCCGTCGCCGCCGCGCCATCATAGGTCGGACATGTAAGGATTTGCGCACTCCACGATCTTGCCCCGCTTGTATCCAGTAGTTCCTTGAGACTTGTTTTTTTCGTCAGTCTGTCATCAAGTGTCCGTTATACATAATATAATATGTAATCGTTTGTCCCAGAGAAGAGAGAAAGACAAACATCAAAAAATGAGATTTTTTTGGGAGACAAGTAGGCGGCTCGGGAACAATCCAAGAGCAAGTACCGCCGTGGGGGGTGGAAGATTGTCCACCTAGTGGGGGGTCTATTAACGCTATGCTTTCAGGTGCGCGTTGGCAATTCAAGCACTTTTGGACCGCAAAACATTCCAAGCTATGTGCCTTATCTATCCACTGCCACTTTGTAAAGCTATGTTGATTTTGCTATTCCTCCTAAGGATCTCTTATTTCTAAATTGATGTCAATTTCATTCACAGAGATATATTATTTTTTTAATTTTGTAGCTAACTAGTGAAACATTTGCCATAATCTAACTTAGTGCTCAGTGTTCTTTTTTTTCAGCTGTTTGGTTCTTGGGGTTTTTGTCAAGACTGACTATGTCACCCCCGTAGGTTCAACAACATGTTTTGGCAGATCTAATACTTAAGTGAGCGATCTCGCCTCCTCAGACAGTGAGGCTACTAAAAGGCTGCACATGCCCACACTGCAATTACCCTTGAGAAGGTGTGGCCGCTCCGAATCGCTCCGTACACACTCCATTAAATAAGATGGTAAACATCGTCAACAAACATGTGTGTTGCTCACTGTTCAATATTCAATTGTACAATTTTACGAACACTTGTTCATGTTCATATCTCTGATTTTCTATATCAATGTTTATGGGCCTTAATTTATGGCTATTTATGGGGCTCATAACTCAGGGTTAGCAATGAAATCGCTCTTTATGATCGCTTTATTCTGATTATTATCGTTAATAGATCGCGGAAATTTTCTTCGAAAGATGAATTTCGAATCATTTCCTGTATTTATTCGTAGTAATTTAAAATAATGATGATTAAAACGAAATCACGATTACCTGAGCTTATATACTACTACAAGTCACGGCAAATAAGTCGAGCGGTGACCTTCAATGCGCAGAAGTCGAAAATAATGTATCTCGGAATGTGCAGAGGAGGTCGCCGCGGGGAGGGCGTGGGGATCGTTTGTAAGCACTGATTTTAAATGTTGAATGGAAGCAGGCGTTACTTTGCGGAATTCCATGATATACAATGAATATAAAATTATTTTGCTATAATCCGCTAACAGTTGCAAAGTCCGATCTTTGCAATCGTCCGTTGTGAAGTCGACATCTACTGAAGATGCTCCGGTGTCGGAGCGAAACGATCGTCGAGTTTGTTTTGTGGTGAATTTGTGTGGTGTTGTGCCTACAAGATTGTGTGGTGTTGTGCCTACAAGATTGTGTGGTGTTGTGCCTACAAATTTGTCACTGTTAGCGGATTATAGCAAAATAATTTTATATTCATTGTATAGCACTGATTTTCTCTCGCGGATCCCTCGTAAGAGCTGATTGGCTCTCCAATCGTATTGTGTCCCGCTCACTCGTACGACGCTGCGCGCACTTGAAGGTCACCGCTCGACTTACGTGCCGGGGGTTTTACTTGATTACCTAAATGGCAGGATACGGACGCAATTATAGACTTGAATATTATACATTGAAGATACTTACTTTTTTTTAGGGTTCCGTACCCGAAGGGTAAAAAACGGAGCCCTATTAATGTCACTCGGCTGTCTGTCCGTCTGTCCGCCGGTCACAGGTCTCTAGCTCGCAGACGAAATGAGTTACAAACCTGAAATTTTGGTATTTAGTGTAAAACGTTAATCCAAAATCAAATATTGAATTAGAAATTAAATTAAATTATTTTTCAGGGGGGCTCCCATACATGAAAAAGGAGCCGGAAAAAAAAAATTTTTCTTTACCCTAGCTTGTGGGGTATCATTGTTTAGAGCTCATTAAGTAGAGTACAAATATATATTTTTTTAATTTTTATCTCAAAAAATAAGGGAATGGGAGGCCATCAAAGTTGTCAGTTTTAGACCATTTTTGTGACGGGGGCTATCTCAAAAACTAAACTAGTTGGGAATATGGTATTTCAGTATATTATGTACTATATGCTCTATTTAAACAACAAATACTGAAAACAACGATTTATTAAATAGTTTATAAGCTGTGACCAAAATAAACGAACATTTTTTTGGGTTTTTCTTTCACGGTTTGTTGCGATGTCTAGCTCGGAAATTAAATATTTCTTAGACCCAAAATATTATATTGTTCATAATTATGTACGGAACCCTGAAAGAGCGAGGCCCGACTCGCACTTGGCTGATTTTTAAAGATTTCTTGTTTTCAGGCTTATATTCAAACTAGCTTTTGCCCGCGATTTTTCGCAAATCCTGACGGAATCGTGGATTTCCGTTTCCCGTTCCCGCTCCCGTTTTCAACCTTTACCGATATTCAAGGAAGTTTGCTATAGTAATCTTTAGCTGTAGCTGTAGATTTTGGTTTTTTCAAAATTCCGCGGGAACTGTGGATTTTTAGGATAAAAACACACACACGTGCGCGCACACACACACAAACTTTCGCCTTTATAATATTAGTGTGATGAATGGTCTATTCATTACCAAATCATTGTTGAGTTACATTTTACATCTACGTGATTATTATACGTATATTCGTAACTAGATGATGCCCACGGCTTCGCCCGTGTGGATTTAGGTTTTTAAAAATACCGTGGGAACTTTTGTTTTTCCAGAACAAAAAGTAGTCTATCTGGAGTAACCCGTCCCCATAACGGAAGAATCTCGCGGGATTCCCACGATTTAGGAATGCAATTCCTTACAGCATCAGGGTTGAGGAGTTGGGTATCTACTCGAGCTCATTCAATGATAAATTCAATTTCAATAACCGACAGTTTCTAAATCCCATTAGTTTTGGGGGTCAGGTCCCCTACAGCATCAGGATTGAGGAGTTGGGATTCCAAATTTTTTATAGGACAGTGTCGCAAAGTTTCTCTATCGATTAAAAAAAATTACGCAGATCGGTTCAGAAATCTCGGAGATATCGGTGTACATAAGTAGAAAAACACAACTTCTCCTTTTTTGAAAGTTGGTTAAAAATATAGCCTATGTTACCTACTCCTTGGTTAATCCTCTACTTGTATGTGAAAGTCCCGTCAAAATCGGTTCAGCTGTTCCGAAGATTAGCCCGTTCAAACAGACAGACAGACAGACAGACAGACAGACAGACAAAAATTTCAAAAACGTGTGATTCAATTATGGTACCGTTCAAATAACCATATGAGCTTAATATGAGGTAGTTATTTCGAAATTACAGACAGACACTTCAATTTTATTTATTAAATAAATAAAGTATAGATAATATGATCGCTTACGGCCACTAGACGCCCCAGAGCCTCAATGTACCTTTTACAGGTATAAGTAATGTTGTAGGTACAGGTGTGTAATGTACCTTTAGTTTCAGTTATTTTTCAAAAAAAAAGTAAAAATCAAATTAATATTAATATTAATAAATATTTCAAAAGTAAAAATACGGCCGCATTTTTACTTTTGAAAAATACCTGAAACAGGTCAAGAAGATGTGTTTTTCTATATCATGGATTCTTCGGAAAAATCTCGTAGGAAATAAAAATTATTTCCATACGCAAAAAATCACGAGTCAAATCTATATTCTATGAATATTGAAATAATTACAAACAGGCGTAGGTATTTCAAGTGATTTCCGCCGTTTATTTAGATTTAATGATACGAAACGCGGCTGTGTTGAAGCGAAATCAAATGAAACGTAACAAAGCGGGCTCTCGTTTATGGTTTTCGATTAAATTAACGATAACATCATCGCCTCCCCTTTCAACGGTTACAAATAACTGTATTAAAAACAAGTAGACCAAGATCCCAGTGCGATCTGACGTAACTTATTTTTCGGAAATATGAAACCTTAGGCTCTCAGTAGTGTCTCATTTGCTTTGAATAACTGAGTAATTGTGGAGTTCGTAACTGGGGTATTTATGGAGATATCAAGTGTGAAAGGTAACTAAAAATAAGAGTAACTTAACTTACTTTCACATGGCTCATTTTTATATATAATGTAGAATATCACTCCAAACCACTACCAACAGTATCAGACACTTTCCATGGGCCAGAACTTTTATCAGACGCTTTAAAGTGTGTGTGTATCTGTTCCCCTGTAGCGCTCAAACGGGTGAACCGGTTTTTTTTTTTTTTTGTTTGAAAGGTAAATTAGTGGAGAGTGTTCTTAGCTATGTTTGATGAAAATCGATCCAAGATAGTCACCGCTACAATATGGCGGATTACATATTTTTTCACAAATCCCTCAATATGGGTATCAAATGAAAGGACTTGACTAGTAAAATAGCACTATGAAAATCCAAGATGGCCGCCGCCACAAAATGGCGAATGTCGGGGTTTTTTAAATTTTTTATTTATACTTTTTAAATATGTAACTAAGACAACTATCATAAAGTTATATTTCATCAGTCAGACAAATTGTAATGACTAAACCATCCACTAATCACAAAAATTATTCAACCGTGAGTATGAGCGCGAGAGCAGTTATCTTTCACACTTGATATCTCCATAAGTACCCCAGTTACGAACTCCACAACTACGCAGTTATTCAAAGCAAATGAGACACTACTGAGATCCTAAGGTTTCATCTTTCCGAAAATAAGTTATGTCAGATCGCACTGGGATCTTGGTCTAAAAGGTTTGAAATGATTGGTATTATAACCGTGCTCTTTCATCGTTCTGACATAGGACAGCGAGGAACAAATAAATAATCACACTAATATTATAAAAGCGATAGTTTGTGTGTATGTGTGTGTGTGTGTGTCCGCGCGCGTGTGCGTGTGCGTGCGTTTACGTGCGTCGAAATTGGTATACTGTACACTTTTTGAACGTTTTAAGAACATTGAGGTAATCGTCGTTAGTGAATCTAACGACGTGCGACTTATCAAAATCGGATCACGCGTTTGTCTCTACTGAGTGTACCACAAAGGAACAACATACATTCATACATAAATACATACATACACACATACAAGGAGTGGTTCCTTTGCGTCGCGCAGTCGGGTAAAAAGAGCTAATAAAGCCACCGTCTAATGAGTGTGATGGGTAAAGATTGTAAAATTCCAAACTTTCCCAACTAGACTGGCTCCCGTCGCGCGCCCTCAAGAAATATACTGGAAAATATTTCTAAAAAAAAAAAAAGTTGCTCCCGCGAACCGAATTGTTCCGCGTCGGCTGCCCTCAATTAGTTTAGCTTTGTTTCTCTCCGTAAGCCCGGAGGGCAGAAATAAAAGGCCTTGTGTACGCCGCTCCTTGGGAACGCGTATACTTTCTTCGTGTATTAGGTAGGTATTTACTTGTATCGTCATAGTCGTACCTCGTCGTTAGGTATATCGTTTCCATAATAACGTGGAAAGTGTTTTATTAAAACCTGTTTATATACATTGAATTATTATGTAAGTATACCTACAACTAAATTAGACGCATGCCACATTGGGGACGAAGCGAAACGGAACGAGGTATCTTTCGCTTCGCTCTGTGTGTGTGTGTGTGCGCGTGTGTGTGTGTGTATCTGTCTGTCTGTTCCCCTGTAGCGCTCAAACGGGTGAACCGATTTGAATGCGGTTTTTTTTGTTTGAAAGGTGAATTAGTCGAGAGTGTTGTTAGCTATGTTTGATGAAAATCTATCTAAGATGGCCGCCGCTACAAAATGGCGGAATACATATATTTTCAGAACTCCCTTAATATGGGTATCAAATGAAAGGGCTTGACTAGTAGAATAGCATTATGCAAATCCAAGATGGCCACCGCCACAAAATGGCGAATGTCGGGGGTTTTTTTTTAATTTTTATTCATACTTGTATAAGATAGATAATTTTATTCTTCGTTGTGTAATTTACTATACCACACTCTAAGTAAGTATACCTACAAATTAAATTAAATATATAGATAGGTATTTGAATCGCGAAGAGATCAGTGACATACTACTTTTAATACCTACTCGACAGAAAGTTGGTGAACAATTAATTGCTTAGGTGCAAACTTCCAACTAGTTTAGTTCGCGTGCAACCTTTTTGCCACCTACTTGCATAAAGTTCCTAGAATTCCTTATGTAGTGAAAGTTTTGAATCCGTTTTTATATTGTTTCCGTATCCTAAGTACTAGGTTAATATGTCTACTTTTCTGCAAGAGAATATTACCATTTTGAAATAAATTTGAACAAGATAAAAAGTTCAAAAACTATAACCCTTTTATATATATAGTCCTTTTATGTTATGCACATTTTTACTTTGGAAATCTACAAAAGACCTTTCGTCTAGTAAGAAACTGCATAGTTTACTATTTATTTCAACTTTATTTATAGACTTCCACACTTCCACAGAAATATCCACACTTATTCACTTCACAGAGGGTGATGAAACAGGCCCTTAGTAATATTTTGCCACACCGACAAAAAGTTAACTACTAACTAAAATATGCTATATACATAATACACATAGCATATTGTATATCTACACATAAAATGATTAATGGAAAATGTTTGAAACGCCAAGTCATTCTGACTTTTCCTAATTTTACTCTGTAGCTTAAAATCGTTTCCTTTAGCTATACCAATATATCTACATGTATAATTGTATATATATTATATGTTTATATATTATAAGATATGTTTAGCACGCCAGAGAGATTCTATATTACTAGAGCATGCAATGATTCGCAAAATAGCATCAAAACGGGGATGTAGGTACAATGGACAACAATGCTTTTTTTGACGTGATAACGTCTTATAAATCGATGAATGCCGGATACACGCACGAAAAAGCATGACTCATTGTCACGTACCGCGTGCAAGCGAGAGCACCAAACAATCAATAGAGGAGCCACGATCGGCCTCTTTGTTTTCTTATGACGTTATCACGTAAAATTATTATCGTCTGTAAAACGACTTTTCAGAACCAATTTTTTTTTTTTTTAGAATATTTTAGTCGACTGCTCTAAATCTTCTGCCATTAATAGAGTAATATTTAACATATAACATGAACTTAAAACAGAGATTTTATGGGCTCCTCTCAGACACGGGCGGGGCGCGAAACCCTCACATCTTTGGTATTTGCTCTCTCTGCGTCGTATTTTCTCATTTCTGAAGGTCGTGGCCTCTTTTCATTATTCACATATACCTGGTACCATTTGAAGCGACGTTATAAGATTATTTGAGTCTGTTGCTCCACACGTATTCATCTCGATGCGCTGAACATAATGTTCCGTGAAGTTAAATGCGCAGCTTAGAGCGCGAGAGTAGTTCCAACTTTGTTAATATTTGATGCTTAAAACAACTCCTGCCACACATGGAGTGAGCTCGTTTCCTAAAGAGAATCCACCGTGTGATACACTATGTGTAAGTTTGCATATATCGACAACGTTATTAGAACATCGTCTGAACAACAACAAGTATAAATTTAAAATTTAAAAAGCTACAAAATGACCGCCGCTACAAAATGACGGATTACATATTTTTTCACAACTATGTATATATGGTATCAAATAAAAGAGCTTGACTTGTAAAATAGCACTATTGCAAATTCAAGATGGCCGCCGCCACAAAATGGCGAATGTCAGGGGTTTTTCAAATTTTTAATTTATACTTGTAACTATTCAAGCCATGTTCACAGCAATCTATCAAACTTGCACCATGGCTGAAGTCTCATTACTCTTCTGAATTACTCGTTTTCATACAAACATGGATGATATTAGTATTTTCTTTGAAACAATACACGTGCGGTGTGGTGTCTAGACTATACTGACAGGTTTTATTAATCGACATTTTAAACTTTAAAATGTCTAGAATGATCTATGAGTATTATGTGGAAGCTTGTTACTGTTATATTGTTTATTTATCGTTATAAACATCAAGATTTTACAGAAAAAACTCGAAAAATTAAAAAATTGAAATTAAAAATGAATGAATTAGTCGAGAATGTCGTTAGCTATGTTTGATAAAAATCGATCTAAGATGGCCGCCGCTACAAAATGGCGGATTACATGTTTTTTCACAACTCCCTTAATATGGAAATCAAATGAAAGGGCTTGACTAGTAAAATAGCACTATGCAAATCCAAGATGGCCGCCGCCACAAAATGGCGAATGTCGGGGATTTTTTAAATTTTTAATTTATACTTGTTTAGTTAATTAAAGACAGTTATTATTACACATATTGTCATTAGAAATTGCCAAGACGGTCCTGCTAAGTCATTTTAGTAGCTACATTATTTTTTTTATTTGAAAACATTGGCTCGCAAAATATAGAAAGCGTGAAAAAACATGCCCCTTGCATTTATTTTCATGTTAAAAGTTTGATTCTGTCTGAGAACTTTTCACAGCCACCTGGTCTAATACATTCATTATTTTCGTATAAAGACTCATACGTTACGTTCGGAAAAATCGTCTTATTATTCGGAAATTTGTCTTCTGCCCCGAGGGAGAAAGACCAACTTTAACAAGATCAGAAACGTGTATCCCAAGAGTAGGTATAGATCGACCAGAATCTCATGACAAATAGGGAAATTAAATTTTGTAGTAAGCAACACTACGGCTGCCCTAGCGATAAACAAAGTAACTGACATTTTTTGTGAAATTGACTTTTTGCATTAACAAAAGTTTTATGTCGAGTAGTTTTTTACCACAGTTTAATATTTCAAATAACTTGAACCGTTTATTGAAATTTGAATTGCCCAAACAAACTAACTGCACACACTAACCCGGTATATAAATGCAAAACCAAGTAAACAACAAGCACAACACAAAACACAAAGTAAATGGATATTGATTACCTTGTTTTTGTATTTAAAATGCAGTTGCTTGATTTTTCGTTTCGTGAAACGATCCCAGGTAAGGTGTTCTGAATGTAATTACTTTGTTTATCACTAGGGCAGCCGAGTTAACCTAGTGTTGCTTACTACAAAATTTAATTTCCCTATTCTTCATGAGATTCTGGTCGATCTATAATACACTGCTCGCCACAATTCACAAAACTGGTTATCTTTGCTTCCTAGGCGTGTTATACATGATAGCCAACTCTTTCTAGACGTGATAACGTCTTATACTCGTAAATCGATGAACGACTACACGCACGAAAAACCATGACTCATTGTCACGTACTGCGTGCAAGTGAGAGAAGAATATATATAAAAAAATTAGACTTTCTACTTTGACTTTTTACGCCTTTATTACCTGTTATCTCCCAAAAGTAACCGTGATCCCAAGTTCATAGTCGCTGAACGTTCCTTCCTCTGTTAGGGACAATACACAAGGAAACTTTCAGCTTTTACAAAATAACGAAGGTCTGGCCGAGAGTAGGCCTCTGCCCAGCTGTGGGACGTTGATAAATCATGTAGTAGTGATGGTAGTGGTGGTCCAGTTATCACACGATTTTTCCAATGAGGAAGTTTCCTTAAGTTGAAAATATCGTTTTGAACATTATTAATAAATCTGTGAAAAAAAAATTTGAAATCGATCAATAAATGAAGGAGAAATTAATTATTTAAGTTCATGTATTTTAACGCAAAATTTCTCACTCGAGTATGACGTCACAGCGTCTGTTCACAGGTATTTTTTCCATGTAAATTTACTTGTTTTACCAATTTCTCCGATTAAAAAAAGAATCACGCAAATCGGTTCAGTATTCTCGGAGAAATTGGTAAAACAAGTAAATTTACATGGAATAAATTCCTCTGAGCTGCTTGGATGACCTTATACGCTAGAGCGCCGCGTGAAACGAAATTAGTAACTTTAAAGTTCAAAAACTTTTACAATTTTTGAGATAATTTAATAATTCTTTCAGATTTTTGTTTTATTTTACTTAAATTTTATAATAAATTAAAAAATATATATATATTGGAAACTTGTCCATTCCTTCAAAAAGTAATACGCTTTCGTGTACACTTCGCCTAGAAATGTACTCCGCGGGCGGGCAACAAGACTTGTGTTGACCCTTTTTATCAATTTCCTCTTTGTGTTTCCTCGGTTTGCTTGAGAGCGAATCTGAACTGAACTGAGCAACTTATTTGTTTGAACAATGTTTTAACCGTTTGAAGAACAATAGGTTTTTTCGTTTACTCCATCACAATACAAGGTTTACAATTTTAAGTTTTCAGTAATTTACTTTTTGTTTGTGGATTGAAGCTGTGATAGCCTAGTGGTTAGGACAACCGACTTCTAATCGGAGGTCGTGGGTTCGATCCCGGGCACGCACCTCTAACTTTTCGGAGTTATGTGCGTTTTAAGTATTTAAATATCACTTGCTTTAACGGTGAAGGAAAACATCGTGAGGAAACCTGCACGCCTGAGAGTTCTCCAATAACGTTCTCAAAGGTGTGTGAAGTCTGCCAATCCGCTTGGCCAGCGTGGTAGACTATGGCCAAAACCCTTCTCACTCTGAGAGGAGACCCGTGCTCTGTAGTGAGCCGGTAATGGGTTGAATGTTGATGATGATGATGATTGTGGATTGAAAATAATTCTTATTTTTACACAAAATCTGGCTAATTGTACTTATATCTCTCTTGTGTTATGATTTATGAAGTTATAACAAAACAAAAATTATGATGAATTCCTTAGTGAGTCCAAGTGCCATTTTTTTGTGCCTAATTGAATACTAGATACCTACACATAGTACACATAGTAATTATAAAGTAAATTTCTAATTCCATTTTCTATCAAAAAATGTAATTATTGAAAAAGTGTTGGCAGCACTGCGCGTGGTTGGTACTACCGCGCGACATTCAAGCGATTGGTCGGGGTGGTGACGTGGAGTCGGAAAAATATGGCGACGTAGCGACAGTCTTAATGTAAAATTAGTTCGAGTAACATAACACGCGGTCACGAAGTATATGTATAGTATCGCATTCTATTCTTTTGGGGGTAGTCGTTTAAAAAAGGTTCTTCTATTTAATTTCCCATTGTAGCTCTCTTCTTACTTCAATTAATTTAGTGGAAAGCAATTATTTTCACATGAAATATGCCATTTCTTTCTTCTCTTATAAAGTTAGGACCAATTCAAGAACAAACAACGTGTGACGCAATAAGATGTTCACACCGTTTAAAAGTTAGATTGATATTTGGAAGCTCAACTTCCGTGAGCGACGAACAAAAGTAATTCAAACACGGTTTAGACAATATAGTATAGGAGGTAACGCTACAGTTGAGCAAGTCATTTTATACCGACTGAAATTCATAACAATAATAGTTTTCGCCTAACATAATATAACAGATACGAACGTCAGCTGCTCCGATAGTGGTGGAATTAAAAGATACAGCACGAAAATTTTTTTGTACTGTTACGGAGAACCTTATGGCAAGGGAATAACGTTCATAATCGCTCCCCCACCGCTACTTCGTGATTTTTTTCTACGACATTCGTCCAAAACAAGAGCGAAAGATTACGAACAAGCGGTGGAGAAGCGATTATGAGCCTTATTTCCTTGTCATTAGGTTCTCCGTATATAAAATATATAATATAAAAACTTTTCAATTTTCCTGCTGTATCTTTTACCTCCACCACGGCTGCGACGATTGACGCTTTACTGATTTCTGAACATTATAGATCACATCACAAATTATAGATACACACTGCACTTCGCGTGAGTTATCCCATCCTCGTCGCCCTCATCGTCGCCACTGAAACGTATAGCCGCACGGGAACACTCTGAACTTGAGGAATCAAAGAAAAACGTTACTCACTTCCAAACTTAATGTATTCGACATCATGACGCGACTTACAACGGACAAAAGTATACAACAGATAAAATATTGATCTACCCTCAATTACATCATATATTACACAAATGTTTGAAATAAAATTCATTCGGTTTATAATCGCTAGAAAAATTTTAGCGCTACCTCCCGGGCTAATATTATGTGCGGGTGAAAGACATGACGTGAGGACGTCGTGTTTATTAAAACACTTGTCTTGTCTTTGCGAAGTCGGAAATGACAAAGGACATTCCTCGTATATACGCACCACCTACCTTTTTTTTTTTTGACGTGGTTGAAACCTTTTATAGGTACCCCCGTTCTGCAGCCGAATGCGGCAGAACGAAGGTTATGTGGGACTCCAACCAGGTATACCCACTAAAACCACCACGGCATGACCCTCATGCTGTCTGTGCTGGACGCCTGGGGAACCCAAAGTATGCATCCCAGGTGTCCGGCAGCCGCCCCAGCTGGGGCTCCCGCTCGCCTCCGGGCTGTCCCTCCAGAGGCTCGCCCCTAATTACCTAATATACCCTCCCGTAATTTTTTAACGAGGTTTTCTTCCTCCCGATGGGCATCGCTGCCCCCCGCCCCGGGGTGTCTCACCCCCAGTTTCATCCGGTCAATCAGTCGGTTCATCAGTCGGGGGTTAAAAAGGTTTAGGCTGTAGTTCCGCGCTGGGCCGATTGGTAGACTTCACACGCCTTTGAAAATATTATTAAGGAGAACTCTCAAGTGGGCATGTTTCCTCGCGATGTTTTGCTTCACCGTTAAGGCAAGTGATATTTAATTGCTTAAAGCTCACATCACATCGAAAAGTTAGAAGTGCGCGCCGAAGAACACACTCGTTCCTCTCGAAAGGGTGGCCACTGTCTTAACCACTTGATCACCAAACGCAACAAAATCATCAATTTCGGCACGGCACGAACATCGAACGCTGAAGGAAAGTGGAGGGGGTAAGCTATTGTATTACGTGCGCGACAGTTCCCATGCGCTGCTATCCCCTCCACGTTTCGTTCAGCGTTCGATATACGTGCCGCGGGTTTTAACCCACCTATAACCCATTACACATACTTCTACGATTTTCACGCTGTTCGCGTGCATAGTACCTATTTTATAAGTGGCATGAATTTTTATGACGTCATTGGGCTAGGTGCCAAATTAACGTTATAAAACTCCGCACAGCCTCCCCTACTAGGAGCCTCCCCTACTAACCTAACCCAACCTACTTATCAGCAGGCAGGTAACTTGGTATCTAGGCTGTTCAAATATTTATGCACACCACAGAAACCCTAATAATAAGGCATTAGAACTGCTGTTCGCTACTTCAAACTATACAGAACGCTTGTCGCCGCCTTACTAATAACTAATACACAAACATTTTACGCAATCACGCAAACACATTACGCTCAATGCTGTGCAGACAGAATTAAGCCGTAGAATTAGCGCGTTAAGGTTGCAAATGCATCCCATCGTTCACTTACCTCATCGTTGTATCCACAGAACTCTGAATTGAATAATAGGCAGGCACTAGAAGTGCGTACGCGTACAGATACAATAATGTATGAGGTAAGCCAACGATGCGACGTATTTGCAACCTTAACGCGCTCATCCTACGGCTTAATTCTGTCTGCACGGCATTGAGCGTAAATGTGTTGCGTGATTTCGTAGAATTATGTTTATCTATGTAGTAAGGCGACATGCGTTCTGTATAATTTGAAGTGGTACACAGCTGTACCTGTTCGCTTGCCTGACACATTGTTGCGCTTGCGACGTCCGCGTCCTCAGCACGGCGACAAGGTCACCCGTACATATCATTTCTAGTACCTTATTATTAGGATTTCTGTAATGCACGTAGGTATAACCCACCTAACCGCTCGCAAACTCTGGTTTCGCGTGCGAATGAGAAACTTTTCCGAACAAGAAAACCCCGAACCAAGTTCTGCGGAATTTAACTTAATGCGATCGTTAGTTCTGTTTGGGGTCTTCTCGAGGTGGAAATACATGCTGCTGAGTGTGAAGTAAGTAATTAAAGCGGCCGGCGTATGTAATTCGGAATGCATGGCGGTTGCAAGGAAAACAGTTGTTAAATTTTAATGTTGTCCTACTAATATTATAAAATGTGAAAGTGTGGATGTTTGGATGTTTAGATGTTTGGATGTTTAACACTCTATAACGTCGCAACTAGTGAACCGATTTGGCTGAAATTTTTAAAGTAGGCCTAAGGTTTTTAAAGTTACCTTGAAAGTAGGTATAAAGGTTGGAAAAGGGAGCGGAAACGGAAACCAGATATCTACGATTCCCTCAGGATTTGTGAAAAATCGAAATTCACGCGGGCGAAGCCGCGGGCAAAAGCTAGTAATTAAATAATTCACACTTAGGTACTCCACATACAATAATAGTTGTATGTGCAGTGCTCAGACAAGCCGTCAAACTTTGTTATTAAATAAATAAAATAAAAATAAAATGAATGATTTTTAAGCAGTCTACATTTTTTAGGTTCTGCTGGGCTAGGCTGTCGATTATGAGTTGTTCAAACCAAAGTGGCATGTTTGGTTGTCAAATTTAAACTTTACCGTAACCTTACCATAAGCACATTGAATTGTGTAAATAACCCTAAATGATCAGATTTAAGTACACATAATCTTAATCTAAGCATATAAAAGGAAAAGGCGACTGACTGACTAACTGACTGATCTATCAATGCCCAGCTCAAACCACTGGATGGATCGGGCAGAAATTTGGCATGCAGATAGTTATTATGACTTAGGCATCCGCTAAGAAAGGATTTTTGAAAATTCAAGGGGTTTAAATAGGGGTTGAAAGTTTGTATGAGATTTCTCTTCGTCCACGCGAACGATGTCGCGAGCGTCAGCTAGTTAATGATAACTTGAAAAGTTACACTAGAGCCTCAGAACTTTTTAAATTTTCATAAACGCTGTATTATAAGTCAGAAGTACCTACTTGAATAGTAATTTGTTTTCAGGAAAAAAATTTTTGGAAACTCGAAACTTAAACAACATTTAAACACGAGATTCAAAGTTCTGCCACGTACTCAATTACCTACTCGGCCGCCCGCGGTTTTACGCTTTCAAATGAACATGAAAAAGGTCTAAAACAAAATATATATTACAAGTGCCCGTCATAAAACCCGATAATTTAATGAAAAATAAAAACCCATAGTTACTTACATTTATAATATTTATCATCACAGAGCAAACCCACAGAATTATAAATCAGGAATAGAAACTTACACCTTTACAACTAAATATTTCCAAATGACACTATTAATAGAATATTAGGAGTTACTTTGCGGAAATCCATAGTAATAGCCCAGTCAATTTAGACTTTCAAGGCTACAATAACTCCCACTTGGCTGAAAATTGGTAGGATTGTTCAAAACACTATTATAAATGAAATGTGAAAAGTCCTCATCGATCCGACACCTGGAAAAAAATTTACTCCTGGACACGCAGAGTTTATTCACGCTTGGCTGAAAAGTAGGATTGTTTGAAACACTATTATAAATGAAATGTACAAAATCCTTATCGATCCGACACCTGTAAAAAAAATTACTCGGGGTCAAAGTTTTCACGGGAAGTTTTCAGCAAAACGGTAAGTCTTATCATAAAATTATTATAGACAAAATTGTAGACCAGGTAATTATCTATAAAAAATGTCTAAATACTTTTTTTCCTAAGAGCCACCGTTTTTGAGATATAATGGTTCAAAAAGGTAAGTTTCGAAATAAAAATGAGGGACTGGGTTTATTTTTACCCGAAATTCTGATATTTATAATATTTTATATGTGTAAGTGTGTAACTTACACATAACTTACACATATAAGTTACATACTTACACACATAAAATATTGGAAATATCAGAATTTCAGGTAAAAAGAAATCCAGTCCCTCATTTTTATTTCGACACTTAACTTTTTGAATTGTTATATCTCAAAAACGGTGGCTCTTAAGAAAAAAGTATTAAGACATTTTTTATAGATAATTATCTGATCTACATTTTTTCTAAACTAATTTTATGATAAAACTTACCGTTTTGCTGAAAATCATGAAAAACCCGTTTTTGTGATCTTTGACCCCGAGTAATTTTTTTTCCAGGTGTCGGATCGATGAGGACTTTTCACATTTCATTTATAATAGTGTTTCGAATAATCCTACCAATTTTCAGCCAAGTGTGAATCAACTGTGCGTGTCAAGGAGTAATTTTTTTTCCAGGTGTCGGATCGATGAGGAATTTTCACATTTCATTTATAATAGTGTTTTGAACAATCCTACCAATTTTCAGCCAGGTGGGAGTTATTGTAACTTCACCCCTATTTTTTAGCCTAATTAGACCGGTCTATACCTAAGTATATATGATGAAAAGTCAAAATTATATTTTAGCTATACCTAATCCGCAAAACTGTCTTTGTGCCCTCCTGCTATTAAATATGCAGGAAAAACAAGCAAACAAGCGGATCCCAAGCACCACCACTAAGTAACACCACACAAATCTACCACCAAAACAAACTCGACGGTCGTTTCACTCCGACACCGGAGCATCCTCAGGAGATGTAGACTCTAGATGCGGCGGCCATCTTGCATTTGCATAGTGCTATTCTACTAGTCAAGCCCTTTCCTTTGATACCCATATTAAGGGAGTTGTGAAAATAGATGTAATCCGCCATTTTGTAGCGGCGGCCATCTTGGATCGATTTTCATCAAACATAGCTAACAACACTCTCGACTAATTCACTTCTCAAACAAAAATAACCGGCCAAGTGCGTGGCGGGCCACGCGCAGTATAGGGTTTCGTAGTCACAATCCTCGAAAAACAGATATAACTCCTTAACCTGTAAATCCTACTTAGCCATGATAGTTTTCCTTTAAAATTGATTATATATACTACTGCTGTGAATTTTTTCAAGTTCCTATATACTGCAATTTGTCTGATAGAGGGGGGGGACACTTGACTCTAATAAAAATTAGCACTTTAAAACATCATATTTTACAAACGGATCTAGAAATCGAAAAATGATGTTCCCACACCCACAGTATTTTTAAAAGACCTATTCAACGATACCCCACACTATGGGGTAGACGAGAAAAAAAATATTCATCCCCACTTTACATGTAGGGGAGCTACCCTAAAAAAAAATATTTATCAAAATTTTATTTCACCACTTTGTCGGCGTGATTAATATTTATACCCATGCCAAATTACAGATTCCTAGCACTAATAGTCTCTGAGATTAACCGAGGACGGACGGACAGACAGACGGACGGACATGGCGAAACTATAAGGGTTTCTTGTTTACTACGAAACCCTAAAAACCGCATTTACGTCGGTTCACGCACACACACACACACACACACACACACACACACACACACACACACACACACACACACACACACACACACACACACACACACACACACACACACACACACACACACACACACACACACACACAGACACGTCAAACTTATAACACCCCGTCGTTTTTGCGTCGGGGTTAATAACAGTCTTAAAACGCAAGACTGTTAACGTGATGAAAAAAATATTAGGATGCTCGTAAAAACTGTCGAATTTGCCCAATCCCCTCGCATTATGTATTAAAGAGTCGTAAAAACACTGCACGGTTGTGGGGTATTCACCTTTCAGGGTAAAATCGAGGTAATGATCATCAAACATTCATTTCAAACAACAATTTTCGCGGTAGGTACGTTTATAAGAGAAGAAACTGGAATCATTATTAATTAGTTAAAAAAGTAAAACCCGACTAAAACCACCACTAAATATCATCACAGACGATCGATTCTTATTTTAAATACCAAACAAACTAATTTTTATATAATCTTAATTTTTAGGGTTCCGTACCCAAAGGGTAAAACGGGACCCTATCACTAGGACTCCGCTGTTCATCTGTCTGTCTTTCTGTCCATCTGTCACTAGGCTATCTCATGAATTTTGATAGACAGTTGAAATTTTCACAGATGATGTATTTCTGACAAATACTAAAAAACAGAATAAAATAAATATTTAAGGAGGCTTCCATACAACAAAATTATTTTTTGCCGCTTTATAGATAATGGTACGGAACCCTTCGTGCGCGAGTCCGACTCGCACTTGGCCGGTTTTTTCACGTATTGCTCCTAACCACCATAAAATATTATAGGCTCTTGACGTCGCGTCGTCTATAAGTACTTATTCTTTGGTTTGGAGTCGCAGCAGCGCATGCAGCGCTTCGTTACCGATGAGTCTTGCTGTTGAAACGAAACTAACTAACTAACTAACAGAGTGCTTAGTCTAAGATCGGAGCACTCGAAAATAAACTCGAAAACTATTGATCGAATCACAAGTGAATTCAGAGCAAAATGAACTCAAATACTCGTATTTTAAAGTCGTAATTCCATAGTTCGAATATGTATTTTACAACATTTCTGCTTGGGGCGCTCGTTGTGTTCGAATGCTGAATGTATTGGCTCAAACCTTAATACAAGCCATTTTAGGTCTATTTTACTCTGAAATCGATCAATAGTTTTCGAGTTCGTTTTCGAGTGCTCCGATCTTAGACTAAGCACTCAGTTCATGATACTTTATGTGTAGTGTATATCTAAATTGCCTCGTTGGTCTAGTGGTTAGCATATTCGACTGTAGATCACGAGGTCCCAGGTTCGATTCCCGGGTGGGGCAAATTATTGTCAGGTATTGGGTTTTTCTGTCAAGAAATTCTCAGTGCCAGCCCGGAGTTGGTAGTTGGCGGTGTTTCACCCCCGTGCCTCGGAGAGCACGTTAAGCAGTCGGTCCCGGTTTTTGTCACTATCATATCAGTTGTTAAAGCTCGCCAACCCGCATTGGAGCAGCGTGGCGGGTCTAAGCTCTAAATCCCTCTCTCCTATGAGAGAGGAGGCATGTGTTCAGCAGTGGGACGTTAAAAAGCTGTAGTAGTGGTGGAATTGTCTTTGAGGGAACTAATGAACCGAGAAACGCATTTTCATACACACAATACCTACAAAACTGCTAACCACCTTCAGTAATCGGGTGATAAATATTAAGCTGCTCGTATAAAGTGTCGAACTTTGGTCCATTTACCCCGCATTACGTATTAAAGAGCCGTAAAAACATTATACGGCGCGATCGCCTTCCGAGATAAAATTGGGGCAATGATGATCAAACATTCATCACGAATCAAAAGTTTCGCGGTATCTATCAAAGTAGCATTAACTAGATTAATTAAATACCGCGAAAGTTTGATTAATAGAGGAAAGTACTAGAATCATGAGTACATTCTAAAATCCTAAATAATATTAAAAATGAAAAAGCGAGTTTGTTTGTTACACTTTCACGCCTAACCCACTGCACCGATTTTGACGAAATTTGGTAGAGAGATAAATTAGGTCTTGGAGAAAGACATAGGCTACTTTTTATCCAGGAAAATTATAGAGTTTCCAGAATTTTTTCTAATAAAATAAACGGAATAGTTTTCTAATAAAATAAACGGAACTCCGTTTATTTTCAGCTCGCTTTTAATCTACCCCGATGTTGTATTAACTAAATCAACAATTTCTTATTTCCCGGTGAACTTCTCGAGATAAATCTCCCTGGAGACGCTCTAAACGCGAGTGTTTCGCCGCTGTGTGTGTTTTCTCACAAACATTGTCTTTTCGGTCTCCACTCTCCAGTTGTTTGGGCCTGTTCCACTCATCCGATGATAAAAGTTTGATATTACAGCTGTTATTAGATTTGTTTAGCTATAAAATTATTTTTCTACACCCATGCTTTAACGTAGGGGTGTATTTAATATCATCTCAGACCCCAAAAAGTAAACAATAAAATTTGCAGGTAAGTGTTGTTACAATTAGCCCTACCCTTGTGTATCCATTTACCCCATTAAGAACAGCCCGCAACTTGAGAGTTGCCCTGTTAATACATTTAATAATATTATAATCCTCAATTATAATTGAAAGCGCTTAATGCATATAGTGTATTATTATAAGTAATACGGGTGTACCTATGTGAACTTATTTTTTTTTACTAACAACTACTTATTACTAGCTAGTGGACCCGGCAGACTTCGTCCTGCCCGGTGACATACCGACATCGGCGCCACCTACTGAGACCCGGTTACCTGTACCTACCCGGTAATTGTGTTTTCAAACCATCCAGGAACCCATTGAAATATACACACAAAATTTCATACACATCGGTCCAGCCGTTTAGGAGGAGTTAGATGACAAACACACGTACCTACGGAAGAATTATATAGGTACAGGTGAGAGAGTTTACCGTATCCACGCGATGGGATGTTTGACAGTTACGAAACCCGTGAACATTTTGTATGGGAAAATGTTTTTTCTTTTATTTTATTTTTTCGTCAATTTTCCAATGTTTTTAATAGTTATTATGCTATTCGGGACGGAGACAAATACAACAAATCAATAACCATGAAAATCGCTCCAGCCGTTCTCGAGTTATATGTGTTCGAACTAACACGACTTTGTTTTATATATATAGATGAACACTAGCTTTTTTGAAATATATTTAGTAACCGTAACAAGACCGTGCAAAAAGAGAAGATATGTTTAATCGACGTCAAATTCTTCATTTTAGAGTCGTCTCATTAGTTGACAAGAAACATCGATCTTTTCCCGCCCGTTAATCCGAATTGGAGCAACGCGCACGCAGGCACGCAGCACGCACGTATACACACAGAAAAGTCGAACTTATAACACCCCGTCGTTTTTGCGTCGGGGGTTAAAAACAAGGGTGAAGAGGCACCTTCTAAGCAAACACGTACCATCGTAAGCCACATAATCACTTTCCATGTAATGGTGGTCAAGTGTGTGTCTTAGATAATAAATTTAAAAAAAATGGTTGTCTGTAAAGTTGGCTTACGGACGATAATTTTAAGTGATAACGTCTTATGTCATAAGAAAACAAAGAGAAATAGATGCGTCACAAGCCGAGCGCTTAGTTCGGCGCTACGTGCTACGTTCCGCGCTACGTGCTACGTTCCGCGCCACGTGCTACGTTCCACGCTACGTGCTACGTGCTACGCACTACGTTCCGCGGTAAGTGACGATGAGTCATCCTTTTTCGTACATGTATCCGGCGCTCATCGATTTATAAGACGTTATCACGTCGAAAAATCTCGAATCTCAATAAAAGCTTATTTTGTCATCATCTTTGTGAACACCATAAGTTGGTGACTTGTATAAAATGGAGGCGTATGTGTTCGATGAAAGTAATTTTCCGTGTCGACCTCGCTAGCTTGTTCGGACGAAGACTAATGGTGTCCTATACCGACCCGGTGAGGGGTGCATGACAAATATACTTACTTGAAGTGGTATATTATTAGTATTATTACCCACAATGGAACGAAAATGGTACATGCGTTTGGCGTATGAGATTATGTGTTTGTGCGTCTTCTGTTACCGTTTTTCTGAAAGACATTAACACCGATTTCAGTTATTTTGCATTAAGTACGGAGTTCAGTTATTTTGCATTAAGTACGAAGTTCAGTTATTTTGCATTAAGTACGGAGTTCAGTAATTTTGCATTAAGTACGGAGTTCAGTTATTTTGCATTAAGTACGGATGTAACCTTGACTGCTTCCACGTTAGGGTGAAAGTAGCCTGGTACAAATTAGAGTGGTAGTCACTGTCGCGTTTGAAGCGATCAGGTAGATAATTAGAGAGACAAATAAGAGAGGGATATAGTTTTATACATTTAATAAGCAAGACTAGATACAATAGGATCCCTAGCTCTTACACTAAACTATTTTATTGGACGTATTAAGACGCAATTAGCTTATCATTAAATCAGGAACGCACTTAGTGTCTATAGAACTAGCCTCAGCCGGAGAGAATTGGGTTCGGTATTTAGATCACGCACAATTTGGTAGAAATCATACGCGAAGACTTCGGTTACGCGAGCATTCGGCGGGGAGGGTAGTACAAATTCACTGGCCTGCGCGGTCACGGAGCTGGGTCGACGACACTCGCTCGACGCGAAGATAAGCCGGGAGCCGGACGCCGTCCGCTGCTAGGAGGTTGACAATGTGCAGGCCTCGTCACGGTGCCGCCGAGAGCTCCAGGAGTGTACCGTGGTAGTCGGGCTGTGACGGTGTAGCCGCCGTGGGTTAGAAGCAGGCCATAGGAAAAAAAAACCAGTTTTTGCTGGGTTTAATTCACTGAATTTAAATACTTAAATGTTAGAAATTAATTTTACGCAGTTAACACTTCACATTGTTTCGGCATAACGGCCGTTTACTACGGAGATGTTTGGACAACTGTATCGGTTGTTCGCGCCTGCCGTATTTATGTTTCGGAAAGACGGTATGTACGCGATAAATCTCGAATTTTCAATTCTGACGTCACGTCCAGTTAGCTTGTTGAATGTTCCGCTACTTGTCGCTGTGGCGCTGGCTTGTATGAGTTTTGACATTTCGAGAACGTTCGATTGGCGGAAATAAGTAGATTAATTCTAGTATGTTCGATAAGCCCTAGGTCTAACTTCTATTCACCGATAGATGTCATTGTTTGTCAAGGAATTATTAGGCTAAGCTACTCTCCTGCAGATGGAGCTTGACAAAACCTAACAGCAAAATAATTTCAGAAATCTGCAAGGTGTTGGTGTAACACAGTGTGTAGTGTAGTATGAATACGGTAGATGGTAGCACTTATAGTTGGTGGTTCTAGTTGAAGGACTTGCATCGCAGTTATTGAGTACTGCGGTGCAGTTCCGAACGCGCACGGTAGATGGCGTTAAGTGTTTTTTTTTATTGATAGAAAAACGCAATCGTTACACGGAGTTCAGTTATTTTGCATTAAGTACGGAGTTCAGTTATTTTGCATTAAGTACGGAGTTCAGTTATTTTGCATTAAGTACGGAGTTCAGCTATTTTGCATTAACTACCTCGGGGAGTACGTTAAGCAGTCGGTCCCGGTTATTATCACTAACATGTGACAATATTCGTTAAAGTCCACCAACCCGCATTGGAGCAGCATGGTGTGTCTAAGCTCTAAATCCCTCTCTGCTATATGAGAGAACGCCTGTGCCCAGCAGTGGGACGTCAAAAAAAAGGCTGTAAGGGTGATGGCATTAAGTACGTATCACTTCTAGGCTTATTTCTTACGGCCATAGTAAATTATAACCTTCTGACGATTTCAAGGAGACGTTGGATACAAGCGACACAAGATCATGTAGTAACAATCCTTATTAGAGATCTAAGCCCAGCAGTGGACATCTTTCGGTTGAGACGATGACGATGACAGCAGTAAAGAATAGAAAACATTCAGAACACAGCATTAGGGATATACGCAACTATTGGAAATGATTTTGCTGAAAACCGAACGAACGACGAACAGCTAGTTTCCATATAACGAGCCACAAGCCGTTTCATGATAACGTTTGAAAAATGTACTGAAGTATCATAATTCTTCTTCCCCCAAATCCACCTCGACGACTCGAAAGCAAAAAAGGGGGAAATTTTCAAACAAGAAACGCCTTTGGGGGCTTTGAAAAATATATCGCAAAAACACCTCTGGTGCTTTGCACCGCTTTAGTACGAGTTTACATGGCTTGCGAAAACGAAATTCGATTACGAGTTCCTCCATTTAGAAGCGATTTTTTTTTAACAAAGATTCCTTTAGGAACATACAATGCTTGTTATCACATACACATTAAGTTATTCTCCCATACCATATAGATAGACAGGCCGATACAAGGCCGATCCAACTAATTGCATCGATACATAGATTTCTGGTTTTATTTTAGTCATTATAGCATCGGCGATAGTGAAGAGCAGGCATTATGTTTGGGTATATGGGGTATGGGTATACCAGGGCGCGTTTGGAACCCTCGTAGTTTTAGTTTTAAGTTTACGTAAGTAATTATCTCCATTGCCTGTTCCTAAATTGACGTTCTAATTTGTAATAAGTTGAATTTTGAATAAAGTTTATTTGATTTGATTTGATTTGATATTTTGGATCCAGAATATTGCGTCATACCTACTTGTTCTTTTTTGGAAGTGATTGGACGTACAGTCAGTCACATAAGCCAATGCAGTATAAATAAACAAACCATACTCGTCACGACATTTCACTTTTGCGTACATTATTTTCACTGTTGCTTAAAACAAATCGCTCACAATGATCTTTTTTCCCAAAGTAAAACTTATTAAGTTTATATTACACACAAAACCAATTCAATTTTAGCAGTTTACGTAAATATTTTAACAAAAATCTAGCTCACAATCGTAAAATAAAACCACAGAGTATTGACCTACTATGGAGTTTGACATAAGATATTGACTAAATGCCTAGTGCTGAAAACGAAAAGTGAACCATAGAGTGAATGTTATGAACGAGTGAGAACGAGTTTAATCGATTCTAAAATTCGGGTAAAATCGGAAGTAATTTTTATAACGGTCAGTGTATTATCTGTGTATTACAAAACAAAATGGGCGTTTTCGTTTAATTTTGTTATCGTTGCGCATCCGATGCCAGCATCGTTTTTTTAGCATCGATTCGACTGTGGAATTTGCCAAAATTAGGTACCAGCTGGAAGTCTGCGTATAGAGATACTCGGTAACGATGCCATAATGATAACATTTGCTGCTTATTTAACGAACCGACTTTTACTCACATAAATTTTTAACTAGTAGACGTCCGTGGCTTCGCTTGCATGATACCTAAACTAAGTATTGCCTATGTCAATAGCAACTATCATCATATCAAATTTCACCGAGACCGAGAGGGTGCGAGCGAGCGAGTGATACTTTCGGTCGTCTTCGGTTTGTGGTGCCAGTGGCGAATGCCGATGCGCCCGCGTCGCGCTGTTATATCGCCGCTGCTTTCCGTTGCGTGGTCAACTGTCTCGCTCGCACTGCACTCGATGATGTTTGCATCGGGTCTGATCGTTTGATTCGGGTGTTGCGGGGTCATTCGTTTCGCTGCTTCTCTTGATGTTTCGGGTGTTCTCGGGTGCTCTTTAGTTTTTATTTTCGATGACTTGGCTTGTTTATTGGATTTTGGATTTTTTTGGATGAGCGCCCCCCCCCCCTCAAATAAAACTTACTCTTTAGGTAATTTTTGCCTATTGTCATCAATTCATATATATTTTTATAAAAAGCTTTATGTTATTTTAAATCAGATATAACCAGATAAAACATTATGTAACAAAACTTGGTTTAAATAATATCGTTTTAAACGATAGAAGGTTGCTTTTAAAATCACTCTTTCGATAATCGATTTAAGAATTTATTCATTCAATCGTCCATTCACAATCTGCCTGCTTCTGCTTCCCATCACTATGAGTACAATGACAAATATGATCACGTGATCTGACGCCATTTCTGTTTACAAATACTGCATTGGGATATGGTATGGACTGTAGTTGTCATAGATTTTTTGTCATTGCAACTACTTTTGCGTGTGGGATCCCAACAAAGGAGTAGTAGATTAGTCTCAAGACGTTTGTGCAGTAGGAAAGATCGCCGATACCTGTAACACAGAGTAACCTTACTTATTTACTAGATGATGCCCACGGCTTCGCCCGTGTGTATTTAGGTTTGTAAAAATCTCGTGGGAACTTCGATTTTCCCGAACAAAAAGTATCCTTACGATTTCGGAATGCAATTCCTTACAGCATCAGGGTTGAGGAGTTGGACATGTACCTACTCGAGGTCATTCAACAATAAAGTCTTTAATCGGTATCCCCAATATCAATTTAAATAACCGACAGTGCCTAAATCCCGTTAGTTTTGGGGATCAGATCCCCTACAGCATCAGGATTGAGGAGTTGGAATCCAATTTTTTTGTAGGACAGTGTCGCAATGTTTTTCTATCGATTAAAAAAAAATCACGCAAATCGGTTCAGAAATCTCGGAGATATCGGTGTACATAGGTAGAAAAACACAACTCCTCCTTTTTTGAAAGTCGGTTAAAAAAGTAGCCTATGTTACTCCCTGGTTAATTCTCTACTTGTATGTGAAAGTCCCGTCAAAATCGGTTCAGCCGTTCCAAAGATTAGCCCGTTCAAACAGACAGACAGACAGACAAAAATTTTAAAATCGTGTGATTCGGTTATAGTATCGTTCAAATAACCATATGAGCTTAATATGAGGTAGTTATTTCGATATTACAGACAGACACTTCAATTTTATTTATTAGTATAGAGGTATCTAGATATAGATTAGGCATTGCTTATAAATAGAGTGAGATCGAAACTACCAGGGAGATTGAAACTACAATATTGCCGACATACGAAAACTCATACTAGGCGATATTAAAATCTTTTTATGAAAATTCAACTTACGGCTTTAACTTCCCGTGGAAAGTGGGCGGGATGTGCTCGGTGGGAATTTATTGGCGCGATACGACGTTTGAATGTTGAGGACTTTTTTGCTCCCACCCCGCAGGCCCTCTAACAAATAGGCCTTCACTTTTTTGATCAAAAAACGTTTGGGCAACGTTTACATTTTCAACAATTCAAACTTTAAGTCGCCGGGGAAAACGGAAACCGGAAGGTATTCCATATTTTAGCGGTGAAAATCAAAAACGAGAAAAGAGATTCGCTTCGTATGTGTCCTTTAGTGTAGACTGTAGATCTTTATGATGTCTTGCGGTTATTTTGTAAAATGGTGAGCGGGAAACTCATTTTTCAGCAGCTTTGCGAGCGTTGTATATGAAATTCAAAAAAAAAAAAATTCAAAATTCAAAATCATTTATTTTACGTAGGCCAAATCTACCACCGGTTCGGAATGCTGATTCTGCTGAGAAGAGCCGGCAAGAAACTCAGCAGTTGCTCTTTTCAAAACAAATGTTACAATAAGAGGCTTAACTGTCTTGTGGGCAGCTGAAGCAAAGCCGAATAGAGTAGACATATTTTTTATTCAGATAAACTTTCACAAGCGCTTACGAATTGACAAATGAATCTACCACTGGTTCGGAATGCTGATTCTGCTGAGAAGAGCCGGCAAGAAACTCAGCAGTTGCTCTTTTCAAAACAAATGTTACAATAAGAGGCTTAACTGTCTTGTGGGCAGCTGAAGCAAAGCCGAATAGAGTAGACATATTTTTTATTCAGATAAACTTTCACAAGCGCTTACGAATTGACAAATGAATCTACCACTGGTTCGGAATGGTGCTTATAATTCTACACATCGTTCGTTCGTTCGTTCGTTCGTTTCAACCAATAGATGTCCACTGCTGGACATAGGTCTCTTGCAAGGATCGCCACAGCACACGATCTTGTGCCGCCTGATTCCAGCGGCTGCCAGCGACTCGCTTGAGATCGTCTGTCCAACGAGTGGGGGGTCTACCTGCGCTTCGTTTACTGATGCGAGGTCGCCATTCAAGCACCTTGGGACCCCAATGTCCATCGGTTCTTCGAGCAATGTGCCCCGCCCATTGCCACTTCAGCTTCGCGACTCGATGAGCTATGTCGGTAACTCTGGTTCTCCTGCGGATCTCCTCATTTCTGATTTGATCCCGCAGGGATACTCCGAGCATAGCTCTCTCCATCGCCCGCTGAGTGACCCTGAGCCTTCTTATGAGGCCCATTGTCAGCGACCATGTCTCAGATCCGTAAGTCATCACTGGCAACACGCACTGTTCGAAGACTTTCGTCTTCAGACACTGAGGGATATTGGACGAAAAGACATCTCGAAGTTTCCCGTTTTTTTCTACACAAGAATTCTACACATGTGAATGAAATATTATGAAAAGTTTCGCGTGTCGGATTATTGTTGAACATTAATTAGAATTTATAGGCTCTATCGCTCGTTCTGAGCTCTCTTGCACTCGGAACGTGACAACGAGTCATGCTTTTTCGTGCGTGTAGCCGGCGTTCATTGATTTATAAAAAGTTATCACGTCAATAAACATGAAAAGAAATAACGTATTAATATAATTTTAGAATAGAAAACAAAGAACAAAAGCAAAACCCCAAAACAACAAAAATATTAATTTTTACCCCACATCGAAATAAGGGTATGTTTCAAATCTGTTGAACACAGGCCAACAAGAGCCCAAGGCTGGATGAAACCACATTCAACGCCTTTGTTGAAAAAAAATCAAGCCGGGATGCTACTTTAATTAAGTTTAGAAAGACCGGAAATACTACTTAAATAGACTTTTTTTTTTCAGAAATAAAATGAACGGATACTAATTTGGGACGTTGCTTTTCATTGAGAAATAAAATGTGTTTGAATCCAACGTCGTTCAACATCCAATGAAAGCGTTGAGCGCTTTTAATTAATTCTGTGTCCAGACGTTTCACTTCGAGTGATAGATACTGAATGAGATACAAAATTAAACTAAAAGTGAACCGTTTCATATCATCTTAAGCAATATATTAAAACGACGATTTTACGACGAAACTATATTTCATTTTATTTTTTTAAATGATTGCGAATGCTCCTAAGTACGCCCCCCCCCCCAAAGTCGGCACTCCATTCTATTTCTGACGATATTAGCGTTTTGGTGCCGCTTAGGAACAATGGGTATTTTGTAGCTTTAGCTTGCTCTAATGGGAAAACAGTTTTAAAATAAGGCATTATAGCACCAAAACTCTAATATCAACAGAAATAGACGCAGTGCCGACTTTTAAGGAGGGGGCCTGACTTAGGAGCATCCACCCTACATGAATCGAATCATATCGAGATACCTAACAGCATCCCCTCGGGTTGTTACCGTTTTACATACATTGTATAAATGCTACCGACCATGCAAAACTCAATTTAGAACGAGACCATTTTCACACTAGTCTAGCGGTCCGATAAATTCACTCGTGCGTAATATTCATATTATCTCCGTCTTCGGCTGTCCGATGTCACGCTTCACGAACACCATTTAGAAAGTGTCCGAAGGCTCAGATCGAGATCTTTCCCGTAGTTTACGAACCATCTTCAAATGTCACTTTTTTTTTTATTCAACTACAAGTTAGCCCTTGACTGCTATCTCACCTGATGGTAAGTGATGATGCTGTCTAAGATGGAAGCGGGCTAACTTGGAAGAGATATGCATACCCCTGATCGGTTTCTACACGGCATCGTACCGGAACGCTAAATCGCTTGGCGGCACGGCTTTGCCGGTAGGGTGGTAACCAGCCACGGTATAAGCCTCCCACCAGACCAGACCAGAGACAATTTAGAAATTATAAAATCTCAAATTGCCCCTGCCGGGAATCGAACCCAGGACCTCCCACTTATAAGACCACAGCGCTCACCACTGCGCCAGGGAGGTCGTCAAACTTAGATTACGTATGTAGATTGTAGGTAGGTATATAAAAAATATTCAGTCCTGCTAATTTAGACAAGTTTTAGGTAATCCATACTAATATTATGAATGCGAAACAATAACTATCTCGGTGGTCTAGCGGTTGTCGTATTCGACTGCTGATCGCAAGGTCCTGGGTTCGATACCCGGGTCGGGACGAAACGAACGACGAACGGGTCTCCACCTCGACGGCGATTTTGCGGCTTCAACGCAAAAGACAATTGTATTGTGACAAGTGGCATTTGACAGCGCATTTTTTTTTAAATATAATAACTGCAGGCAAACCAGCAAGCGGGTCGTCTGATGTTAAGTGATTACCGCCGCCCATGAACATTAACAGCACCTGAAGAACCACTAATGCGTTGCCGGCTCTTGAGGAAGGGGACTGGCTATTCAGCTAGCTGCCGGAACACACGGATGCTTTGTGGCAGATTACGGCTGAAGTGCGGTCGCTAGCCAGGCGGATTCGGGGTAGAATCCTACCACAAAGCGGTGATACCATCCAGATTACGTTGTGTGGTATCAGGCACAACGACCCGTAGAGAGGACTGAGAGCGTCAGGGCCTCGTTAGCATATTGGCAGGGTGCATCGCGCGCATGGACCTGGTTGACTTTGGCCACATAGGTGGAATTTGGGCCACTTGCAATCCCTCGTGCGGCATATCATACATTTTTGCATGAAGAACGCCACAAGAGTCACGCAGTGACACCGCAAACCACCGTATGGTATCAGCCTTACACTTCACTAGACTATCTGCTCTTACTCCTTATTGCTCAAGGTTTTTGACCCCTTTCCATTTAGGCCGTAATGGCAGCGGTAGGCAGTTGTAGCGATTTTGTCGAGATAAAATCCTAAAATATCTCGTTATATTTAGGACTCAACTGCGCGTAAAAAGTCGCAAAGGCTCTTAGCAAATTGGAGGTTAAACATCACGAGGTCAAAGAACCGATTTCCCGGAGCGGAACGCAAACGATATCGTTGTAATCAACAGTAAGAAATTTCATGAGTCCCTGAGGTTTTATTAAATTTCATGGAAATTTGAGACTCTTTTTGTCATCCTGTTGTTCGAAGAATGAGGGGCGCATCTGCTGTGACCCGACTACGGCAAAGCCAAAAGAAAGCGATATGATTTTATCAGTCTGTGTATGTATGTATGTATCTTTGTGGCTGATTTTTGTGTGTACCACCGTGGCGCCTAAACTACTGGACCGATTTTGATGAATGAGGTGTTCAATGAATATAAAATTATTTTGCTATAATCCGCTAACAGTGACAAATTTGTAGGCACAACACCACACAATCTTGTAGGCACAACACCACACAATCTTGTAGGCACAACACCACACAAATTCACCACAAAACAAACTCGACGATCGTTTCGCTCCGACACCGGAGCATCTTCAGGAGATGTCGACTTCACAACGGACGATTGCAAAGTGAGTTCGTGTCGAATGAGCGGTCTTATATATACTATCCCCGCTTAGTCATCTACCCTCCTTTCTCTTTCTCTCTGGCCACGCCCCCTAAATATGTTGAGCAACGGTGAAGATGACACATTTATTTGCTCATTCAGCAATTCGACACTTCTACCGCTGTGCCCAACTATTTCCAATTGTTCCAACACGCACAGTCTTAAACTTTTACAGCATGTGTGTAAAATTTCAAATGTATGACCCTCGTCTATCCTATGTCCACTATCCAAAAGATGTTTTGCGAAATGAGATGCGCAAAACATCTTTTGGATAGTGGACATAGGATAGACGAGGGTCATACATTTGAAATTTTACACACATGCTGTAAAAGTTTAAGACTGTGCGTGTTGGAACAATTGGAAATAGTTGGGCACAGCGGTAGAAGTGTCGAATTGCTGAATGAGCAAATAAATGTGTCATCTTCACCGTTGCTCAACATATTTAGGGGGCGTGGCCAGAGAGAAAGAGAAAGGAGGGTAGATGACTAAGCGGGGATAGTATATATAAGACCGCTCATTCGACACGAACTCACTTTGCAATCGTCCGTTGTGAAGTCGACATCTCCTGAAGATGCTCCGGTGTCGGAGCGAAACGATCGTCGAGTTTGTTTTGTGGTGAATTTGTGTGGTGTTGTGCCTACAAGATTGTGTGGTGTTGTGCCTACAAGATTGTGTGGTGTTGTGCCTACAAATTTGTCACTGTTAGCGGATTATAGCAAAATAATTTTATATTCATTGTATATCATGGAATTCCGCAAAGTAACGCCTGCTTCCATTCAACAGAATGAGGTGTTTATTGATTCGTTGTTATGGGCTGGGTGACATAGGCTACATTTTATTTACGAAAAAAATCGAGAAGTGACCTTCGCGCGGCTTTCTAGATTATTAAACTAGTTTCAGATAGACATAACAGATGGCGCCACTACCTGCTTGCCCCGCGTTTCTGAACACTAAGTGCCTGTTTCACCACCTACAACTTTTGTCTTTGTCACTTGACATAAAGTAAGAAAGTGACAAAACTTACGTTTAGGCTATCCGCCACTTATCAGAAAGTGGTGAAACAGGCCGTAAATTATTATTAAATTATTTAGCATAGTCGGGTTTTAGTTTACGAACTTTATACTTGTTGCAATATTGAGTTTAAATACATGTATTCGAGATCACGAAAGAAATAAATAAGCTTTTGTTAATATTTTTCTTTTCTCCTTTCGACTTCCATTCGAGAATTACACTTCGTTGTAGATGAAAACATACGACACACTTTGTCTATAACTGTAAATTTTCAAAATTTTATAACCCCCGACCTGTGGGAACACCTGACGTCCCACCACCCTCCCGCTCCCAACATCAGAACCTTAATCACTATGACGTGTCTACCAAGTACCTACAATGATTATAAAATTATTTTGCTATAATCCGCTAACAGTGACAAATTTGTAGGCACAACACCACACAAATTCACCACAAAACAAACTCGACGATCGTTTCGCTCCGACACCGGAGCATCTTCAGGAGATGTCGACTTCACAACGGACGATTGCAAAGATCGGACTTTGCAACTGTTAGCGGATTATAGCAAAATAATTTTATATTCATTGTATATCATGGAATTCCGCAAAGTAACGCCTGCTTCCATTCAATACCAAGTACCTACTCGTCGAGACAAATCTAACTATAAAAATTTCAAATCAGAGTAAATACCCATTATACTTCTAAGATCCCTACTGCAGCTAAACGGCTGAACCGATTTTGATAAAACATGTTTAAGAACCATCCCAAGAAAACCTGCTTTCATATAAAAAACCGCATTTAAATCGGATCACCCGTTTAAGCGCTACGGTGCCACAGTCAGATACACAGACACACATAGCGGTCAAACTTATACCTAACACCCCTTCGTTTGCGTCGGGGGTTAAAATGGGCGCATCTGATATATTTTTTAAAGAGAACTTTAAAGAGAAAATTATTTCAAATCCTATAATGTGCAAATTTTAGACCAAAAAGACACTCTCAAGCTTATGTGGCAACACTGTAGTGATTAAAAACTGATTAAAAACTCCCAGAGAATGAAAATATTAAAAAAAACTTAAAAGTATGTAATCAGAAGGATTAAAGACATTTTTTTACATTTTACCCGACATTTTTACTGAATGTCCGTGATTAAAATGATCCTAGTAAATGTGGTAGATAGTTTGTTCTTGTCTTCTGACAATGCCTCGAATATCGAGCGCAATCTTCAACTCTATGACAAATAACATTAAGTTTAAAATTGCTCAGAACATTTTCACAGTATTATGCCGTGCAATGTTCCCAGAACACTTGCATGAATTAATTTGTACAGAACATTCTAGAATTAAACTTGGTTTAGCAATTTTGACTTAATTTTGTATGTTGGATCTAAATTATCATATTCCGTATTGCTGAGCGTTGTGAGCCCTTTCCACTTTCCATTAATCCACTTTCCACGCCTAACCCGCTATACCGATTTTGATTAAATTTGGTACAGAGACAGATTAGACCTAGAATGAAATTAAAAAAAAAAACACATAATATATAGTGGTAATAACCATCCCGCATATAATCTACCTATCTATTATTATCGGGTATAATTGTGGGCATGATTACCCCTCGACCTTAATGCGAGACAAGGACACGAAGAACCAAATTATATTGTTTACTCTCTTACCTTTATATAAATTAAGTGACGGGAAGCTTGTTGTTTTAATACATTTTCCTTCAAGGAAAATTGGACGAATGTTATTTTACTAAACTGAACAAAAATAGCTCAAAGACAACCTTTTTTTATGCTAACGGTATTTTGGATTGGATACTTTTCTACACGCTTTCTACTGATCTACGACTGCTACTGTTATGCACTACGCAATCGAACGGTCCCAGGTTCATTTTCGGTGGGGTGAATTTAAGAATTATTTCCAAACTATAATAATAATTCAATTTCTTTTTCTTATTTGGTCGAACCTTATTATGTATCCGCCTATAAAGAAATTTTAATTTATGAACTCTTTTAAATGTTATGACTACAGATTCTGGTAATTTGAAAATCATTCTCTGAGTAGATAAACTTTGTATCTTTACTATATTAGAGCTAACGACATAATATATCCACCGCGCAACCATAGAAGCGGAATGAAAAAGCATAGAGAAAAAAGCATAATAACTTGCGAAACAAAAACGAAACTAAACTGCCTGTTGTATCCACAAATATCTGAGTTAGAACAGGCACTTTCGTTGTAGTTTTTTCATTGGTAGGTAGGGGACCACATCTACGGGATATGCCATTGAGCATTGGGTCGGGTGGCGGTAAATTTTGGCAGATCAAAGAGGTTCAATGGTAGAGCGGTGGCCGCTCTACCATTGAACCTCTTTGACCTACGGTTATCGCTATGTTCAATCGCATATCCCGTAGATGTGGCCGCTATATCAAAACAATTACCTAATGGTCTGTCATTCCGCTGATTATTATAGTATCGCAGCGGAGATGCGCTAAATGTCTAAAAGCATATTAAAGTCCTACAAACTTATCTGACCCGGTGGCTGAAAGTGGAATTAATAACACGATTTTGATAGTATTTATTGGCAACAGAATGTAATAAGATCGACGCCTAGCGACGCTGTCACCGGGCTAAATAAGTTTGTGGGACTCAAATTGTACTCAAAGATGTTGTATTCTCTCTCTTGTGGGACTATAACTAAGAATTATATTATTTCTCTGTCATAGTTGGTAAATGCGTAGTCAAAACGTTCAATCATCTCTAGACACCTAATAAAGTGTATAACCGATGATATCTGCTGACTAATCCAAGTGTTTGGAGAATTCCGCACAATTGGATCCGAAAAACTCATCTATTATTTATACTATATATAGCTCAATTACCACTCACTCACTCACTGACTGACTGACTCATTGACATAATTGTTCTCCTAGAAAGAGACAGAAAACGATATAATGATGTATAGGAGATGTGTTCGGATGGAGGATTCGAGTAGGGAAAAATTATGACATTTCAGAAAAACAAGATGGCGGCCGATGTAATTTTTGTAACTCTTTTGTTTTCCAAGCGATTTTGTTAAAACTCGCAACAATTGAAAAAAATAGTAAACAATTAATAGAAAAAGTGAAAAAAATTGAAAAAACAAGATGGCGGCCGAGATTTAGATTTTAAAATTTTTGATTTTTCGACCCCAAACCGCGGCACCACAGCTCCAAAACGGGGTAATTTACGATAATATTTTTTTCCTGTTTCCGCCCACAATTACCCTTAATTTTGACAGAACGAAAGTGGTTTTAAAAAATTCAAGATGGCGGCTGTCGTGGCGGCCATTCGGTTTGAGGTACGAAAAAACCTAATTTTAAAATTCAAATTTCTCACAGTTGGCAACATCGGAGCGTTTCGACTTCTATGAAGCGATTGTATGTATAGACTCGTGGTATAAATTGGTGATAAAAAAATACCCCACTTTTGGGGAAATTTCAAGATTTACCCCAAAAATTAAAAAATCGAAATACGGACTTTTTGCGAAATGCGAGTATGAGCGACTACGTGATTTGCTTGTACAAATGACATTTGGGTATTTTTGTCGTCGGGGACTGACAACACTGGAATTTATCAAAGAAAAAGTTATTTTCGCGACATGGTCTTTCGTCAGGGGCAATCATTTCGCCTGGGTGCGAGCGAGATAAAAAATTAAAACGTCATCAGGAGCGGTATATACTGTATTTATTGAAAAAATTATAAAACTATGTGAATTATTTATATAAAACGAGTTGGCGGCCATTTTGTATTGTTGTTGGGTGTTTTTGAAAATTTTGATCATGTTTTTGAGGCAGTTGGCAACATTTTAGAAAGTTGACATGTATGAATCGATTGTGTAACTCAACTGGCAGTATCGAAGTATGTACACAGTGTTGCCACATTTAGGGTAGTTTTTAAGATTTCCCCAAAAATTTCCTCCTGTAAAATTTTGTATGAAAAATTTTTTTTTCACTAATGGTTTCACAAAGAAAACAAAAATTTATTCCGAAAAAAATATGGAGAGAGCTGATGATTGAGGGTTTCGGAGACGGGTGAAGGGCACGCTGAAAGTATTGAAGATAGGTGGAGGGTGCTCGAGCAAATGTCATTTGAAACGTCGTCCAATTGGGAGTGAACTGAAAAAAAATTCAAAATGGCGAAAAAAAGATGGCCGTCATACAAATTTCATCGGTATCCATCTCGGAGGGTATAAAAGATGGAAGAGTGGTTTCTTAGCAAAAGATGATCAAAATCCGAAGGTCTACTTGATGTATGGAAAAAAAATTCAAAATGGCGGAATTCATTTTTTCATAGAAAATGTATGGTGAATATTGAATTGCCTTTGATGCGGTTCTTCAGAGAATTCTCACAGAAAAATATGGGAAGACATGATGATTGAGGGTTAGTAAGATGGTTGGGGAGCCCGGGAAGGGTATTGTAGATAGAAAAGGGCTGCTCAAACAAAAACAAGATGGCGGCCGACGTGATTTTTGTAACATTTTTGTTTTCCTACAGATTTCGTTAAAACTCGCAATTCTAGAAGAAATTAGGAAACGATTAATAGAAAAAGTAGAAAAAATTCAAAAAACAAGATGGCGGCTTAGCTGTAGTCTTTCAAATTTTCGATTTTTCGACCCCGAACCGCGGCGCCACAGCACCAAAACGGGTTAGTTGAGGATAATATTTTTTTCTTGTTTCCGTCTACAATTATCCTGTATTTTGACAGATCGGGAGTGGTTTTTAAATATTCAAGATGGCGGCTGTCGTGGCGGCCATTCAGTTTGAAGTACGAAAAAACGCAATTTTAAAATTCAAATTACTCACAGTTGACAACATCGGAGCGTTTCTACTTCTATCAAGCTATTGTATGTACAGACTTGAAGTATAGATTGGTGAAAAAATACCCCATTTTTGGGGAAATTTCAAGATTTACCCCAAAAATTAAAAAATCGAATTACGAACTTTTTGCAAAATCCGAGTATGAGCAACTACATTTTTTACCTGTACAAACGAAATTTGGATATTTTTATCGCCAGGGACAGGCAACACTGAAATTTATCAAAGAAAAAGTTGTTTTCGCGATACGGTCTTTTTTCAAGGGTGATCATTTCGCCTGTGTGCGAGCGAGATGAATACTTGAAACGTCATCAGGAGCGGTATCTCCTGTACTTAATGGAAAAATTATTCAACTTTCTAAAATAAATCTGTAAAATGAGTTAACGGCCATTTTGTATTTTATTTGTTTTGGAATTGATTTTGAACATGTTTTTGGAAAGTTGAAATGTATGAATCGACTGTGTAACTTAACCGGCAGTAGCCACCTTCGGGGTAGTTTACGAGATTTTCCCCAAAAATGTTCTCCTGTATTTTGTATGAATTTTTTTTTCACAAATGGTTTCACAAAAAAGACAAAAATTTATTCAGAAAAAAAATATGGATAGAGCTGATGATTGAGGAACTCGGAGACGGATGAAGGGCACGCTTAAGCTATTGAAGATAGGTAGGAGG
Organism: Melanargia galathea; assembly: GCA_920104075.1. Lineage (NCBI taxonomy): Eukaryota > Metazoa > Arthropoda > Insecta > Lepidoptera > Nymphalidae > Melanargia > Melanargia galathea. Next base: position 17,253,636 of record OV049874.1, on the reverse strand, counting down.
TGCTCGAGCAAATGTCACTCGAAATGGCTTCCAATTGGCAGTGCGCTGGAAAATATTCAAAATGGCGGAAAAAAGATGGCTGCCATACAAATTTCATCAGTGTCCATCTCAAAGGGTATAAGAGATGGAAGAGTGGTTTCTTATCAAAAGATGAGAGAAGAAAGAAAAAAAATTAAAAATGTAGGAATTTATTTCGGATCGACTAGGGACCGACTGGGGACCGACTAGGGACCGACTTCGGACCGACTAGAGACCGCCTACGGAATGACTACGGACCGACTAGGGACCGACTAGGGACCGACTAGGGACCGACTACGGACCGACTAGAGACCGTCTACGGACCGTCTACGGACCGACTAGGGTCCGACTACGGACCGTCTAGGGACCGAGTACGGACCGACTACGGACCGACTACGGACCGATTAGGGACCGACTACGGACCGACTAGAGACCGACTAGGGACCGACTATGGACCGACTAGGGACCGACTAAGGACCGACTTGGGACCGACTACGGACCGACTAGGGACCGCCTAGGGACCGACTAGGGACCGACTAGGGACCGACTACGGACCGACTAGGGACCGACTAGGGGCCGACTACGGACCAACAACGGACCGACTACGGACCGACTAGGGACCGACTACGGACCGACTAGAGACCGTCTACGGACCGACTACGGACCGACTAGGGACCGACTACGGACCGACTACGGACCATCTAGGGACCGACTACGGACCGACTACGGACCGACTAGGGACCGACTACGGACCGACTAGAGACCGACTATGGACCGACTATGGACCGACTAGGGACCGACTAAGGACCGACTAGGGATAGGGACCGACTAGAGACCGACTAGGGACCGACTATGGACCGACTAGGGACCGACTAGGGACCGACTACGGACCGACTAGGGACCGACTAGGGGCCGACTACGGACCAACAACGGATCGACTACGGACCGATTAGGGACCGACTAGGGACTGATTACGGACCGACTAGAGACCGACTAGGGACCGACTAGGGACCGACTAGGGACCGACTACGGACCGACTAGGGATCAACTACGGACCGACTAGGGACCGACTACGGACCGACTAGAGACCGTCTACGGACCGTCTACGGACCGTCTACGGACCGTCTACGGACCGACTAGGGACCGACTACGGACCGTCTAGGGACCGAGTACGGACCGACTACGGACCGACTAGGGACCGACTACGGACCAACTAGAGACCGACTAGGGACCGATTACGGACCGACTAGGGACCGACTAGGGACTGACTAGGGACCGACTACGGACCGACTAGAGACCGACTCGGACCGACTACGGACCGACTTAGGTAGACCGACTAGGGACCGACTACGGACCGACTAGGGACCGACTACGGTCCAACTAGGGACCGACTTCGGACTGACTACGGACCGACTACAGACCGACTACGGACCGACTAGGGACCGACTACGGACCGACTAGAGACCGACTAGGGACCGACTATGGACCGACTAGGGACCGACTAAGAACCGACTAGGGACCGACTAGGGACCGACAAGGGACCGACTATGGACAGACTAGGGACCGACTAGGGACCGACTACGGACCGACTATGGACCGACTACGGACTGACTTGGGACCGACTAGGGACCGACTAGCGACCGACTAGCGACCGACTACGGACCGACTACGGACCGACTACGGACCGACTATGGACCGACTACGGACCGACTAGGGACCGACTAGGGACCGACTAAGGACCGGGGACTTTAGAGATTTCCCCAAAAATTTCCTCCTGTAAAATTTTATATGAAATTTTTTTTTTCACAAATGGTTTCACAGAGAAGACAAAAATTCATTCGGAAAAAAAATATGGCGAGAGCTGATGATTGAGGATTTGGAGACAAGTGAAGGATATAGAAAGGTAGAGTGCAGCCCCATGTTGTTGGTACTCAAACTTCTTATCTTCGTCTTTATGCTCACATGGTCAGATTTTTAAAAGCTTATATCTCCAAAACTATAGGGTACAGCTCCATGTTGTTAGTACGCAAAATTCTTATTTTCACGATGTCTGTGTGTCTACGTGGTCAGATTTTTAAAAGCTTATATCTACGGAACTATAGGGTCGAGCCCCATGTTGTTGGTACTCAAACTTACTTTCGCGATGTCTAGATGTTCACGTGAGATGTTCACGTGATCAGATTTTTAAAAGCTAACTTTTATCTCCGAAACTATAGGGTGCAACCCCATGTTATTACTACTCAAACTTCTTATTTTTGCGATGTCTATGTGCTCACGTGATCAAATTTTTAAATTCTTATACTTATCTTCGAAATTATAGGGTGCAGCCCCATGTTATATTATAATGTCGAACGTCCCCGCGAGCTGCTTTAGCAGCTCGCGCACCGAGCAACTAGTTCTGCTATAAAACTGTAGTAGTTATGTGTCTGTTTTTAGTAGGTATCTATTATATTGTGTTACTAGCTGATCCCCGCAACTTCGTTCGCGTAGAAATAAGGTTTTTATATAGGATCGGATCGGATCCCATGATTATTTTATGTACCTAAACTAAATGTAGTCTAAGTTACTCCTTATAACATTGAAAGTTCCATTAAAATCGATCCAGCCGTTTCGGAAATTAGCTGGAACAAATAGACAGACCGACAAACATAAATTTAAACGCACACCAGTTTAAAATAAGCCGTACGTACAAAGATCCGGGTCCCAAGTTATTGGAATCCAATAAATGCCTCTCATTTCTAAACTAAAATACCTATGACCTTGAAATATTTACATGACAATACTTAAAGTAGTAAAAAAAAAAAAAAAAAAGCGGTGATAGCCTAGTGGTTAGGACGACCGACTTCTAATCGGAGGTCGTGGGTTCGATCCCGGGCACGCACCTCTAACTTTTCGGAGTTATGTGCGTTTTAAGTATTTAAATATCACTTGCTTTAACGGTGAAGGAAAACATCGTGAGGAAACCTGCACGCCTGAGAGTTCTCCATAACGTTCTCAAAGGTGTGTGAAGTCTGCCAATCCGCTTGGCCAGCGTGGTAGACTATGGCCAAAACCCTTCTCACTCTGAGAGGAGACCCGTGCTCTGTAGTGAGCCGGTAATGGGTTGATCATGATGATGATGATGACTTAAAGTAGTAACCTTTCTAACAAAAAAAGAATGAGTGAAATCGAATAACGCGTTAATGAATTACAGCTAAATACACGTTTTAACTTTCATTCCCTCTCCCAAGGGAACCGTGCTGAATTTCAAGATAAAAAGTATCCTATAACCTACCTCGGAGTATAAACTCAAATCGTACCAAGTTTCATTCGAATCCATTCAGTAGTTTCGGCGTGATGCGCGGCCAAGATACAGACAGACAGACAGACAGACAGACAGACAGACAGACAGACAGACAGACAGACAAAAATGAAAAAAATTGCAGTTTTGGCTTCAGTATCGATTATTAGAGTGCCTTCCAATAAAAATTTTCAAAATATCTTCAATGTACAGAATTGGATCTGTTACAGTTTTATTATATTATAGATAGATGTATTTTTTCATATTATATTATAGATGTATTTTTTCATAGCTAACTAAAATATACCTAACATCAAATATTGAATTATTAATAGTAGTATGTAAACCCGCGATGCTTCTGGACGTGATGTATAATTTGGTGTTTAATACGTCGTCAACTTGGGTATGAAATTTTGCGAAACAATTCGTGACAATTTGCCCTTTGACAAGTTATAATCGAGACAATTCCCGGCAATTAAAGTTTACGTTAAAAACATTCAAATTATAAAATGCAATATTATATATTTTTCTATGTTGCCGTAAAGCTTCCCAGCTTCCCAATTACTTAGATACATTTTTAACCGCGAAACAAGCAACACTTGTCACAAACACTTACCAATTTAATATACATTGCGTGTGCGAAGTGTGGCGATGTCATACAAATTACGTGACACAAGATCGGCTAGGTACATAAATTCCGTCAAATGTGTTTTAGCCTTTGAGCTTCACATGAATGTTAACTATAAATGTTTTCATTTCGTACATAAATGGAGGCCGTTCAACAAATATCCGGGCAATTAAGCCTAATGACGGCAAAACGCGTCGGGTCGCTTTATAACGTCATGTGCGAACAAGTCACAAGATAACATTCACCTTTACGATGTAGGTAATGCGATAACTGGATAACATACAAATGTATTCATGAAGACTGACCGACTTTAGTAAAAGGACTAATAAGTCTAGCCCTTTTCAAATAAGTAGGTCAAAGATTCAACCTATTTACGCACCAACTAAGGGATGCTAAACACACACACTAAACACACACAGGGAACTAATACACACATGGGATGCTAAAGTAAAAAAACCGGTCAAGTGCGTGGCGGGCTTCGCGCAGTGTAGGGTTCCGTAGTCACAATCCTCGAAAAACAGATATAACTCCTTAACCTGAGAACCCTACTTAGCCATGATAGTTTTCCTTTAAAATTGATTATATACACTACTGCTGTGAATTTTTTCAAGTTCCTATATACTGCCATTTGGCTGATAGAGGGGGGGGGGACACTTCACTCTAATAAAAATTAGCCCTTTAAAACATCATATTTTACAAACGGATCTAGAAATCGAAAAATGATGTTCCCACACCCACAATATTTTTAAAAGACCTATTCAACGATACCCCACACTATGGGGTAGACGAGAAAAAAAATATTCATCCCCACTTTACATGTAGGGGAGCTACCCTAAAAAAAATATTTATGAAAATTTTATTTCACCACTTTGTCGGCGTGATTAATACACCCATGCCAAATTACAGATTTCTAGCACTAATAGTCTCTGATATTAACCGAGGACGGACGGACGGACGGACAGACAGACAGACGGATGGACATGGCGAAACTATAAGGGTTCCTTGTTTACTACGGAACCCTAAAAAGCAATTAGATATATACGATACAGTAAACTAATATATTAAAATGTATTTTATCCATTTTACCTAACTAAATCGCGCACCTTGTCCCACAGACAAAAGTAGCCCTCTCCATGGCATCGACAAATCGTTGGTGAGTGGAGTCTAAAACAGTGATTTCTGCATTTAGAGAGCGAGACGTCTTCAGTAAAGAAGAGTACTAAAAATATATACATAAATAAATAATAAATTAATTAAATAAATAAATTTTGCTTGAGATATCATGATTTTTAGTGAAAAACGGCAAAGTAAAAAGATGCAAATCTAGGTTTGGTATTTCGCCTATTTTAGCAAATATTTGGCAATTTTTTACATGAACTAAAGACATTTGTAATTGTTATGAAGTAACCTATGATAAGACTTCGGTCGTTTTTCACTTTTCTAGTTTTTTATATACTTAGTTTATTTACGCACGAAGTTGCCCCAAAATTTGCCCAAAAATAGTCATTTTTCAAGCGTCATAACTTTCAAAATAAATATAATTTTACTAATATTTTTATTTTATGGCATAGGTAATGGAGATATAAATTGATATCTGGCTTAACTTTAGACCTATTGCGACAAATATTAGAATAATAGGCGTAATACGTTTGTATGGAGAAGCGCGTGAAGAGAGCGGCCTTATGGCTACAATACTATTTTCTATTGAACTAAGTCCAATCGCTTTTTGCTATATATTATTGTAACTTTATGATATTTCTGATCTAGTTCTTAGCTAGAATTGAGCTTCTCGGGTCGTGGTATTCTTTATTTATCCATCCATTTGTAGAACTTAACTTTTGTCTCTCATAATAATATATTCAAATGATTGCTTATTTTTTTACCAGACTGCACGACGCAAAGGAGTGGAGTAATGTGTTTATCAGTCTAAGTATGTATGTATGTATGTATGTATGTATGTATGTATGTATGTATGTATGAGATTTGCCATACCAGCGCGAGTGTCATCAAGAACATGAAAATTTGAAAATGGCGGAAAAATTCAAAATGGCGGATTTTGACGTGGACGGAATGTGGGGTTAATTTTTTTTTCTTGAAATCCTATCGAGTGGGGTATCAAATTAAAGGGTTTAAAAGCTGATTGCGAAAATATATTTATTAGTGCGCTCTTTACTTTTCGTGAACAAGCATAATAGTAAAATAAAAAACTATTATGCTTGTTCACGAAAAGTATTTTGTGGCTCCCAGTTTATTGCGGGCTCGTGGACGATAATCGCCGAGTTTCTTACTGGTTATTCTCAGTTGGAACGGCATTCCGAACCAGTGGTAGATTCAATTGACTATTCAAAAGTACTTGTAAAAGTTTATTTGAATAAAAAACGATTCTATCCTATTCTAACGTGCCTCAAAATGCCAGACTGATTTTCAGATTTTGTAGCATAATGTGATACTCAGATAGATTCAGTATTCGAGTGTTCAGCGCTATCAATCAATGTAGATGTCACAACACCGCTCAAGATGAATGTTCACCCGTTCAGTTGATACAATTTATTGGCTGATCACTGTCAGTTGGCACACTAAGCCGACGAGTCGAGGATTTGAATCCACATTTCCAGATAGATTTACAGTAGTGACTAGTGACTTAGTTCCTATAGTCGGACTTTTTTCGAATAACAATATCAATATACAAACTTTTAACCGCTTTGGGGCTATCCTTAGGGATCGAATTTTCAAAAATCCTTTCTTAGCGGATGCCTACGTCATAATAGCTATCTGCATGCTTTTCAGCCCGATCCGTCCAGTGGTTTTTAGATGTGCGTTGATAGATCAGTCAGTCAGTCACCTTTTTCTTTTATATATTTAGAAGAAGATGAGCTCCATAAACACCCAGTTATTATGACTATTTAAACGACTTCACGAAATTTGGAATATAGTATACCACGGTAAGTAGTAAGAACTGCACAGAACTCAACGACAGCCTTTTAACATCCCACTGCTGGGCACAGGCCTCCTCTGTCATAGGAGAGAGGGATTTAGAGCTTACACGCGCCACGCTGCTCCAATGCGGGTTAGCGGCTTTAACGACTATTGTCACATGATAGTAATAATAACCGGGACCGACTGCTTAACGTGCTCTCTGAGGCACGGGCATGAAACACCACCAACTAACAACTCCGGACTGGCACTGAGAATTTCTTGACAGAAAAACCCAATAACCTAGCAATTTTTTGCGAGACCCGGGAGTCGAACCCGGGACCTCGTGATCTGCAGTCGAATATGCTAACTAGACCAACAAGGCAGTTGAACGAGAAACAATGAATGTCAAATGATTACATTTCCCTGAAAACAAGCGCTCAATGAAATATTCCCTCGCAGAGGAGCGGCTCAAATTGAACAAACGATCCCAGATTGTGAATTGGAATAATGCATAGATAAAGAGCTGAACGTTACCGTTCCGAGCGACGTGCTCCCAGCTTCCCGAATAACAAGGAAAAAAGACTTATATCATAGATAACTTTGAGAGGATTTTTAAGAGGATTTTTATTTTAAATTTTTAAGCTCCGGAATTTTTCTGAGAACATCGAGAAAGTAGGTACTCGTAGATACGCTGTGGTTGTATAATGACCTACATTAGCAATCGTTATTATATTATACTTATAAAAAATTGGTTGTCTGTATAGTCGTTTTATGGACGATACGTAAAATTATCTTACTTTCCATGTAAGGTGGTCAAGTGTGTGTCTATTATAAATTTAAAAAAAAATGTTATCTGTAAAGTCGGTTCACGGACGATAATTTCACGTGATAACGTCGTGAGAAAACAAAGAGAGATATATTATGCGTCACAATCACAAACCGAACGCTTAGTTCCGCGCTACGTGCTACTTGCTACGTGCTACGTTCCGCGCTACGTGCTACGTGCTACGCGCTACGATCCGCGGTTCGTGACAATGAGTCATGCTTTTTAGTGCGTGTAGCCGGCGTTCATCGATTTATAAGATGTTATCACGTCAAAAAAAAATTGGTTGTCTGTAAAGTTGGTTTACGGAAGATCATTTTACGTGATAACGTCATAAGAAAACAAAGAGAGAGAGATATTATGCGTCATAAGCCGAACGCTTAGGCTGATCATCCCTTCTCTATTGCTTGTTCCGCGCTCTCGCTTGCACGAGGTACGTGACAATGAATCATAATTTTCTTGCGCATAGCCGGCGTTCATCGATTTATAAGACGTTATCACTCCAAAAAATTTTTACTCTTAAAAGTATAAGAGGTCGTAACTCTTGGATAGCTGATTCTGGATTCATAGAAGAAAATACCAATTTTATGATGCCACATAGGTATATAAGCCTGTCTGTGCTTGCGTTTATTTTTATGGCCTCTGAAAAACAAGTTATCGTGACCAAAATAAACGATATTATATCACTGTAATCTGCCCCGCCCTTTGCCACTTCAGCCTCGCAAGCCGTTGAGCTGATGTCCGTGACTTTGGTTCTACGGATTTCATTTCTTATTTAATCTCGTCTGAGAAACATCCAGGTACGTACCTGTACGTTAACCTGTACGTTAACTAATAAAACGTGTGTTGAATAGAAGCATATACGTTACTTTGCGGAATTCCATTATTATACAATACAATGAAAACAAAATTACTTTGCTACAATGCGCCAACAGTGACTTTTAGGCACATCACCACAAAATAAACTCGATGATCGTTTCGCTCCGACACCGGAGCCATCTTCAGATGTCGACTTCACAACAGACTTTGCAATCATCCGTTCTGAAGTCGACATCTCCTGAAGATTGACACCATTTGACACCAAACAAATTGTGTGATGTTGTGCCTACAATTTGTCACCGATGGCAGATTGTAGCAAAGTAATTTTGTTTGCATCGTACATAATGAAACGTAATAATTAATTGAGCACACATTAATTATGATAAAAGCCAACGACTCTCACCTCACCTCACGTCGTTAGGGCGAAGTTGAATACTTTTTCTCAATTAATTCGTAGATAAGTATTTTGAATAGAATCGTCACGGCCATTGTGCTCATTGGGCACATTGTTTCAGTTATTGTCTACTTATTGTTCCTAATTGCGTATTCAGGTTTGCCAAATTGAATCTTTTTATCCCTAACAAAAGAATAAAAAGGCGGTGAAGCTGTGAGAAAATAAACATGTAATTTCTATCAAATCTTTAACCGTCTTTATTATTTTTCGCTTTCCAGTTACCAGTTTTTCTTTGGTGGAGCCCCAGCTTTATGGATGTCCTCATTTCTGATATGATCCCGCAGGGATATGCCGAACATAATTCTCTCCATCGCCCGTTGAGTTATCCTGAGCCTTCTTATGAGACCCATAGTTAGACCATGTTTAGGATCCATAAGTCACTAGCAACACGCACGGTTCAAAGAACTAAGGTGAACCAATTAACAAGTGTAAATTGAAAATTTAAAAAACCCCCGACATTCGCCATTTAGTGGCGGCGGCCATCTTGAATTTGCAATAGTGCTATTCTACTAGTCAAGCCCTTTCATTTGATACCCATATCAAGGGAGTTGTGAAAAAATATATCATCCGCCATTTTGTAGCGGCGGCCATCTTGGACCGATTTTCATCAAACATAGCTAAGAACACTCTCGACTAATTCACCTTTCAAACAAAAAAAACCGCATTCAAATCGGTCCACCCGTTTGAGCGCCACAGGGGAACAGACAGACACACACACACACACACACACACACACACACACACACACACAGACACGTCAAACTTATAACACCCCGTCGTTTTTGCGTCGGGGGTTAAAAAGAACGACGGAGCTCTAAGTAACAAGGAACCGAATAACAAGGGAGATCCCTAAATACTACATTTTTAATCCCGTCCGCAGCTCCGGAATTGATGAACTGGTGCTTAATTCACTCGTAGAATAATCCGCTGGAGCCAATTAACATTTGCTCCCAAAATTCGCGGAGTCAGCCAATTATCGCTGGGAATGTCCGCACAATGGATGTCGGAGATAATTGAATTATTCCCAGACATTCATTGCAATTGCTTAGCTCTATGTTATTTTAATAATACTCTAGTATCTAACGTTTAGTTTTAGAGAATATCATGCTGAGATTTATTTAGCTATAAATGCCAATGTTGCATGACAATTTTACAATTAATTGTTAATTTATTAGACAAAGCGAGTATCGCAGGAATGTCCACACAATGGATGTTGGAAGTAATTGAATAATTCCCAGACATGCATTGCAATTTCTTGGCTATGTTATTTTAATAATACTCTAGTATCTAACGTTTAATTGTAGAGAATAGCACGTTAGCTAGAAATGCCAATGATAATTTTATATTGTCATGTTAATATTTATTAGACAAAGAGAATATCGCATAATTTCCGCACAATGGATGTTGGAAGTAATTGAATTATCCCCAGACATTCATTGCAATTTCTTAGCTCTATGTTATTTTAATAATACTCTAGTAAGTATCTAACGTTTACTTTAAGCGAATAGTACGCCGAAATTAATCTAGCTAGAAATGCCAATGTTACATGATAATTTCACAATTTCATGTTAATTTATTAGACAAAGCTAATATGGAAAAGCGATAATAACTAATGTTACCTAACAGCGAATTGAATATAGCGCTGATGAAATTATTCCCAAACATTCGTTGTAATTTCTTTTTAATATAATTTTAATATGGTTGAATGCCTCGTTGGAGACATATTTGGATGGGGGTCGTGAGATCAAGAGTTCGGGTCCCGTATCTGTCCAAAAAGTAATTGTCTTTTTCTGTTAAGAGCCCTCTACATGGCAGCGACAAATCGTTGGTGGGTGGAGTCTAAAACAGTGATTTCTGCATTTAGAGAGCGAGAAGGCTTCAGTAAAGAAGAGTACTAAAATATATAAATAAATAAATAATAAATTAATTAAATAAATAAATTTTGGAGATATCATGATTTTTAGTGAAAAACGGCAAAGTAAGATGCAAATCTAGGTTTGGAATTACGCCTATTTTAGCAAATATTTGTCAATTTTTTACATAAACTAAAGACATTTGAAATTATTATGAAGTAACGTATGATATGACTTCGGTCGTTTTTCAATTTTATAGTTTCTTATATAGTTTATTTACGCACGAAGTTGCCTCAAAATTTGCCCAAAAATAGTGATTTTTCAAGCGTCATAACTATCAAAAGAAATATAATTTTACAATTTTTTTTTATTTTATGGCATAGATAATAGAGATATAAATTGATATCTGGCTTAACTTTAGATCTATTGCGACAAATATTAGAATAATAGGCGTAATACGTTTGTATGAAAAAGCGCGTGAGGAGAGCAGCCTTAAGAAATTCTCCGCAGCAGCCCAGAGTGCTTAGTCTCAGTTTGGAGCGCTCCAAAACTTTATATTATACTATTGATCGAATGACAATGACTTCAGAGTAAAATGAACCTAAAATGGCTTAAATTAAGGTTAGAGTTCGCCAATACATTCAGCATTCGAAAACAGCCAGCGCTCCAAGCAGAAATGTTGTAAAATAAATATTCGAACTATTGAATTACGACCTTAAAATAAGAATTTTTAGGTTCATTTTGCTCTGAAGTAGTTTGTGATTCGATCAATAGTATACTATAAAGTTTTGGAGCGCTCCAAACTGAGACTAAGCACTCTGAGTTGGAAAGTAATATTACCTGGATAATACACTGGTACCTCGGAGAGCGCGTAAAGCCGTTGTTTCTTCGATTTCCTCTCCGGTCGTGTCGTTTTGCTAAACTGCATATAACATCTCCTGCTTTATATCGGCTCCATTGATATTGGCCGCCGTGGCCGAATTTCAGTCGCGAGAACGTTATTAACGAGGTATTTTACCGTCACGTAGTGCGCGCTTAGCCTTACAGGGACTCCTTACATACAAACACCCATGCATTACATACGCATTATCGTTTTCCAAAACATACGAACTAAAAACGAGGCGGCCGAAACAAAATTCAAAAAATTCATAATTATTTATTTCACGTAGGCCAACGTGTGGCTCTTATGACATGTCAAGAATCTACCACCGCCGGTTCGGAATGCTGATTCTGCTGAGAAGAGCCGGCAAGAAACTCAGCAGTTGCTCTTTTCAAAACAAAATGTTACAAGAAGTTGCTTAACTATCTTGTGGACAGCTGAAGCAAAGCCGAATAGAATAGACATATTTTTTATTCAGATAAACTTTTACAAGTGCTTTCGAATCGACAAATGAATCTACCACTGGTTCGGAATGGTGCTTACAATTCTACACATGTTAAGAAGGGTAGACAAAAGTAGCCCCATTTCCGACGAAAAGACAGAAGACAAAAGAAAGAATTACTTTTATCGAACATACTTTCAAAACATTAGTAAGTATTATGTCTTTTATCGATTCGAAAGTCTTTTATCGAGAAAATGGGTATAAAAATAACGACTACGTATTCGCTTCCTATTTTTTTTTGACATAAATTGAAAGGCACGAGTAGGTAGATACTTTTCCGTATTTCCTTGCCACCTTTTACTCAGTGTTTGATCTTCCATCGCTGGTATACAATATTATAATTTAAAATACAAAAAGGGAGAAAATACAGCTGTTCCCTCGTTGTTTATGAAAACTTTGAAATAGAATATAGTAAATAAATAAATAGTTACGAAACTTTTTATAACTTCACTGCAAAATTTCAATTTTCATGTATTGGATATTATGTGTATGTATATCATATAATCCATCACCAAAATAAACTCGACGATGCTCCGGTGTCGGAGCGAAACGATCGTCGAGTTCATTTTGATTAGTTTGGTAGTTGGCATTCTCAGGAGATGTAGACTCTACAATGCACAATTGCGTCCGTCTATCTAGTAGGTCCGTCCATCTAGTAGACTCTACAATGCACAATTGCATTGTACAATCTACATCTCCTTAGGATGCTCCGGTGTCGGAGCGAAACGATCGTCGAGTTTATTTTGATTAGTTTGGTAGTTGGCATCCTCAGGAGATGTAGACTCTACAATGCACAATTGCGTCCGTCTATCTAGTAGGTCCGTCCATCTAGTAGACTCTACAATACACAATTGCATTGTACACTCTACATCTCCTGAGGATGCTCCGGTGTCGGAGCGAAACGATCGTCGAGTTCATTTTCATTTGGTGGTGGATTTGTGTGGTGTTACATGGTGGTGGTGCTTGGGGTTCGCTTCTTTGCTTGTTTTTCCTGCATATTTAACAGCACGAGAGCTGACAGGGCATAGCACATGCTGCTTGTTTACCATACTTTGACTGTTTTGCGGATTATAGCAAAATAGTTTTAATTTTTCATCAAATATTATATTTTGACAGATACCTATAAAATTTTATAAATATATCCATAAAAAGATCAGTTTAGTAATTATAAGGCTGCATTTGAACACTCTAACACAGTAATTGTCTTCCACATTTTCTTTATGTACATCCATGGCATGGCAATTAATATCTATGTTAATTAAAATCACAAAGCTACATACATACTTAAATAGGCCGTTAAAACGGAGGGGTTTACACAGCAAAGTAAATATAATATGAGTATGTTGTTTTAATTGAAAACCGCGCGATTCAACTCGACAAAGCCCCAAAAGTTTATCAGAAACTATGTACTTAGAATGAATTTCAGAAATTGCCAAATAGTGATCTATTCGCGAGCGAAGGTACACTACTATTAGTTCTCGATCGCTCAGATTTTCATTGTCGTTTCAACCAATAGACATCCACTGCTGGACGTCAGTCTCTTGCAAGGATCGCCACAGAACACGATCTTGCGCCGCTTGTTTCCAGCGGCTACCAGCGACTCGCTTGAGATCTAGTAGAGGGTCTTTCTACGCTTCGTTTACCGATGCGAGGTCGCCACACAAACACCTTGGGACCCCAACGTCCATCGGTTCTTCAAATAATGTTCAGTTTCGCGACTCGATGAGCTATGTCGGTAACTCTGGTTCTCCTGCGGATCTCCTCATGACTGATTTGATCCCGCAGGGATACTCCGAGCATAGCTCTCTCCATCGCCCGCTGAGTGACCCTGAGCCTTCTTATGAGACCCATTGTTAGCGACCATGTCTCAGATCCGTAAGTCATCATTGGCAACACGCACTGTTCGAAGACTTTCGTCGAAGGTTTTAGTTAGATATATTTACTCATTGATTCTATACAAGAACATTAATTACTTAAAACCTATTACACAACTTAACTAGAATGTGTGGTGTCAATGAAAGTGCCCTGACTCAGTAAAAATATTGTGCACAACTGCCCATCAATTTGACACGCGTTTTCTTCCCACAAGGCCGTTCTATACTTGAAAATATATTTATTTGGCGAGAGAGTTATGAAATTTAAACCCATAAACACAGAAATCTTAATAAACTCCAAAGCACTAGAAATGCTGTGTACGCGTGATCTTGTCGCCGTGCTGAGGATGCGGACGTCACGATGCGTGAAGCGGAAGATATTGCGGAAGCGCAACGATGTGTGAAGTAAACGAACGATGCGACGCATTTGCAACCTTAACGCGCTAATCCTACGGCTTAAATCTGTCTGCACAGCATTGAACGTAAATGTGTTTGCGTGGTTGCGTAGTTGCATGTGTTGCGTTCTGCATAGTTTGAAGTGGTACACAGCAGTTCCAATGCCTTATTATTAGGATTTCTGTGGCCATAACGCTGCTTCTCTGTGGTTTAGCGAGATATTTCTATAACAGAGTTTAATTTTTGTGAAGCAAATAGTAGAGGTTCGATATCGATGAGTAAACTTTGTACGTTAATAAAACTTGGCGCGAACACATGGTATCTACACTACCTACCTACTCGTAGCAATGTGCTATGTGCAATCCTACTGATCCTACTAATATTATAAATGTGAAAGTGTGGATGTTTGGATGTTTATTACTCAATCAGCCGCAACTAATGAACTGATTTGGCTGAAATTTTGAATGGAGATAGAATATGCCCTGACTTAAAACATAGGCTATTTTCTGTCCTAGAAAAATCCACAGTTCCCACGGGATTTCGGGAAAACCGAAATCTATAGCTACATCTATAGGTAGATTACTATAGCGAACTTCCTTGATAGTAGGTATACAGGTTGGAAAAGGAAGCGGGAACGGGAACCGGAAATCCACGATTCCCTCGGGATTTATTTAAAACCGAAATTCACACGGGCGAAGCCGCGGGCATTTTCTAGTTATTTACTAATTAATTGTGGATAGCTGATTTGAAGTGATTTTGAAAGACTGCTAGATATGTTTATGATAGTGATAGATTCCATTGACGATTGAAAAACATTAAGTAAAAGAATATTTGTGTAAGAAACTTTATATTTTATTGAGTTCTGTATTCTGTTCTTGTACCCAAAGGGTAAAACGGACAGACGGACAGCGGAGTCTTAGTAATAGGGTCCTTATTACTAATTGTAAGACTCCGCTGTCCGTCTGCCACCAGGCTGTATCTCATTGAACCGTGATAATTAGAAAGTTGAAATTTTCACTGATGATGTATTTCTTTTTCCGCTATAACAACAAATACTAAAAAGCAGAATAAAATAAACATTTAACGGAGCTCCCACACAAAAAAACGTGATTTTTTGCCGTTTTTATAGATGATGGTACGGATGGTGTGAACAAAGCCTTATACTGGCCTTGCGGCATTAGTATGAACACCACACCAACACGACTACAGCCTTTTAACGTCCCACTGCTGGGCACAGGCCTCCTCTCTCATAGGAGAGAGGGATTTAGAGATTAGACCCGCCACGCTGCTCTAATGCGGGTTGGCGGGCTTTTAACGACTATTATCACATGATAGCGATAACATCCGGGACCGACTGCTTAACGTGCTCTCCGAGGCACGGGGGTGAGACACCGACTACCAACTTTGGATCTCAACCGGAACCGGACGGAAAAAAAACCGGGCTGAGTTTGTTGTGGGCTCTTCTCAGACCAGGGCGCGTTTGGAACCCTCGTAGTTTTAGTTTTAAGTTTCCGTAAGTAATTATCACCATTGCCTGTTCCTTAATTGACGTTCAAAAAGTTTACTCACAGTGTACCAATTTTGAATAAAGTGTATTTGATTTGATTTTGATTTGACTCAAGAATTTCTTGACAGAAAACCTAACAATTATTTGCCCGACCCGGGAATCGAACCCGTGCTACCTCGTGATCTGCACGAGGTAGTACGAACAGATAAGTAAATATTAATAATATTCTACTCATGTGGCGAATGCTACGTTGACCACACCACAGAGAACACACATTTCAATTTACGAGTGGGAATGTATCATGTTGCAAGTGCATTATCTACCTTAGAGGTTCGTAAAGTCTAGACCTCGTCTAGACATTCCGTTGGTCCGATACCTAATCTATCAGAACAGCTGTCTGAACACAAAACAATACAATACAGAGTATCAAATTAAAGTAAACAAGTATACCTAAGATTTGACTTGTTTAGCTCGCTCGGTCTCAGGTCTGGTGTACCTAATAAATTGATTCAGTCTGATTCAAATATCAAGTACCTACCTAGTTTCAGCTTATTAATAAAGTTACTTGCTCTTAAATCTACTCTTGGAAGCTCTACTCTATCTATTCTACGCTTGGTTGGAAGCTGGAACTCTTTGCTGGCGGTGTTGTCACAACCGTGCCTCGTAGAGCACGTTACGCAGTCGGTCCCGGTTATTATCACTATCATAATAATATGACAGTAGTCGTTAAAGCCCGCCAACCCGCATTGGAGCAGCGGGTCTAAGCTCCAAATCCCTCTCTCCTATGAGAGGAGGCCTGTGCCCAGCAGTGGGACACGAAAAGTGTCCCACTGTAGTGGTGGATTAATTTTGTTTATTCGAGTCGCCCATATCCTAGCAGGTCTAGCTCATAGATAAATTAATTCCTTTATCTGAGTGCTTAGTCTAAGTTTGAAGCGCTCGAAAACTAAAAGTTAGAAGTATACTATTGATCGAATCACAAATGACTTCAGAGCAAAATGAACCCAAAGACTCTTACTTTAGGTCCATTTTACTCTGAAGTCATAGCGATTCGATCAATAGTATACTTATAGTATACTAAAAAGTTTTGGAGCGCTCCAAACTGAGACTAAGCACTCAGTGGTCTAGCCTATCCTATCCTAGCTTATTGGCCAGACGTTTACCTACTAGGTACCTTAAATACCTAAATATGATCACGTACCGTAATAAATTCAAAGGACGTGGCTTCTAAGCCGTGTCCGTCTGAACCGCGGGCGCTACCTCATAAAATCAAATGAAACCTTATCTATAATTTAGTAGTTTTTTAGTAGTATTTGGTAGTTAAGATAAAATATTTAGTAGTTCAATATAACCAAAATTAAATGAAAAATAAAGTGCGCCGCCAACCTGACGTCAGGTTGGCGGGTGGAATTTTAACGGCGTACAATACTTTGAAAATATATATGTCAAATTTTAGTAGTCTTTTGGTAGTTTAATAAAATTACGTTAAATCTTATTCACGCCTTTGTTTATAGACTAAAAAATATATTTTCTTTTTCTTCATCGGAAACGCCTGTGGAAATTATCATAGCAATCTTTCAGCAGAACTAATTATCAATAATTGTACTTGTTACATAATAGATGCTAATAAAATTATATTAAAATAGAATTAATATTATATTTTTAGACATATATAAAGCAAAAAAACATAGAACTTACAAATAATGACGTTATTAGGTTTGGGTAGTATTTAATCGTACACCTATTACTGTAACAAAATATTCCGAAAGTAGCACCTAAAATACTTACCTACACTCAAATTTTTTGTTCAACTACAAATTAGCCCTTGACTGTAGTCTGTAAATCTCACCTGATGGTAAGTGATGATGCAGTCTAAGATGGAAGCGGGCTAACTTGGAAGAGGTATGCATATCTACCCCTGATTGGTTTCTACACGGCATCGTACCGGAATGCTAAATCGCTTGATGGCACGGCTTTTGCCGGTATGGTGGTAACCAGTCACGGCTAATAAATTGTCTCTGGTCTGGTGGAAGGCTTCCTTCCACCAGACCAGAGACAATTTAGAAATTATAAAATCCCAAATTGCCTCTGCCAGGAATCAAACCCGGGACCTCCCACTTTACGACCACAGCGCTCAGAATGTCGGCCACGGCGGCCAATCTCAATAGTGGCAGGGCCAACTACGCAGAAGATATTATAGTGCACAAGTGTGTGCGCATACGCAGAGCACTACGCAGGAGATAGTATAGTGGACAGTTGTGCAATATAATACCTCCCATAGTGCACATTTGTGCACTGTAATATATCCTACAGTGCACACGTGTGCACTATAAAATCTCCCTTAGTGCACACTTGAGCAATATAATCTCTTGCGGTGTGACCTATGTACATATACACATATTGTGCACTTGTGCGCTATAATATCTCCTATAGTGCATACTTGTGTATAAAAATTGCCATTCCTGTACCAAAAAAAAATTACTGCCAATTTCCGGGCTGGCACCTGAGAATTTAGGGACCTGGGACCTCCCACTTAAAAGACCACAGCGCTCACCACTGCACCAGAGTGGTCGTAATAATAGTAAATCGCTAAATAGATGTTACCAAATGCAGGTGACGGAGCCCTTTTTCTGGGTGGTATAAAAATAAATAACAACGAAAGGGATCCATCGCCATCCCCTTTTCTCTATCTATTACCAATCCGAGTCTGAGTGCCGCAAGTCCCAAGCTCGCTTCGCTCGCTCGGACCCTAAGTGAGGCCTATTTTATTGTGCAAGTCAGTATACTTATTTAAGTACTAGCTTTTGCCCGCGGCTTCGCCCGCGTGAATTTCGGTTTTTCACAATTCCTGAGGGATAAGTAGATTTCTGGTCCACCCGCTCCCCGCCGCGCGGTGGCGTACCGCGGTACCGCGTACGGCAGCGCAGGGTGCAGGGGCGCGCGGCGCGGCGCGGGGAGTTCCGTGCAGCGCGAGCGTCGGCCGTCGCGCGCAGCGAAAATACCTATCAGGGCGTTTTTTAACATTTACATAGGTACTTACCGATTTCAACGCAACTCCTTTTTTGAAAGTCGGTTAAAAAAGTAGCCTATGTTACTCCTTGGTTAATCCTCTACTTGTCTGTGAACGTCCCGTCAAAATCGGTTCAGCCGTTCCGAAGATTAGCCCGTTCAAACAGACAGACAGACAGAAATTTTAAAAACGTGTGATTCGGTTATGGTATCGTTCAAATAACCATATGAGCTTAATATGTGGTAGTTATTTCGAAATTACAGACAGACACTTCAATTTTATTTATTAGTATAGATATAGATTAGTATAGATTATACGTTTAGTATTTTAGATGTGCAATATCAAATTGCACATCTAAAATATTAACTTTGTAATTAAATTAAGTATCCCATTAGGTTTCCCGCCTTTATTATTTTTTTACCCGACTGCTTCAAAGCCAAAAGGAAGGGTTATGAATTTAGCAGTCTATGTATGTATGTATGTATGTTTGTGGACGATTTTTGTATGAGATTCTGTGTGTACCCCCGTAGTGCCTAAACTACTTGGCCAATTTTGATGAATGAGGTGTCAATTTATTCTTTGTTATGGTCCGGGTGACATAGGCTACATTTTATGTATGAAACAAGTATAAATTAAAAAAACCCCCCGACATTCGCGATTTTGTGGTAGCGGCCATCTTGAATTTGTATAGTGCTATTCTGCTGGTCAAGCCCTTTCATTTGATACCCATATTGAGGGGGTTGTGAAAAAATATGTTATCCGCCATTTTGTGGTGGCGGCCATCTTGGACCCATTTTCATCAAACATAGCTAACAACACTCTCGACAAATTCACCTTTCAAACAAAAAAAACCGCATTAAACACAGACAGACAAACACACATACACACACTCACACACACACACACACACACACACACACACACACACCCACACACACACACACACACACACACACACACACACACACACACACACACACACACACACACACACACACACACACACACACACACACACACACACACACACACACACAGACACGTCAGACTTATAACACCCCGTCGTTTTTGCGTCGGGGGTTAAAAACACGTTGGGTAATACGGCGTTCCTGAATATTCTTCTCCTGAAGACAAGAGATTAACGTCTCTAAACGAGAATGAGATTTGCTATCTATTTCTTTTTATATCTGTATACTGTACTTTTTATACCTCAACCCAACCTCTCTAACTGTAAATGACTGTACTTTGTACGTGCGGTCGAGTTGACCATCAAAAAATATTAATAAAATTGAATGTGGACAACTCGACCATTCGGTCAATTTTATTGCGGTCGAGTTGTACCATAACCCCGTGTTGGGGTTTTAGGTATTTTGTAACTTGACATTAGAAGCTATGTTCCTGATCAATTATTAGGTAAGATATCGTTGATTTGAATATGAAACAAATAAAGAGAAGATATGCCGTTTATGTCGTAAAAATGTGCAAAACGCAGTTCGCTTACATTTCATTTTAGGAAGATGTTTTGGAAACATATTATCAGAACCAGGAACCTAGATAAATACAATTTGAATCCAATAATCGCATAATATTATGGTGGAAATATTCTCAAATTACAAATTATTTTGGTATTACGTTGTATGGGCAATCCATCCTCTGCTGGCCTCTTAAGTCAGGGCATAATCTATCTCCATACAAAATTATTTCAGCCAAATCGGTACAGAAGTTGCGGCGTTAAAGTGTAACAAACATACACATACACATACTTTCGCCTTTGTAATATTAGTGTGATTAATTCTATTTTAATATAATTTTATTAGCATCTATTATGTAACAAGTACAATTATTGATAATTAGTTCTACTGAAAGATTGCTATGATAATTTCCACAGGCGTTTCCGATGAAGAAAAAGAAAATATATTTTTTAGTCTATAAACAAAGGCGTGAATAAGATTTAACGTAATTTTATTAAACTACCAAAAGACTACTAAAATTTGACATATATATTTTCAAAGTATTGTACGCCGTTAAAATTCCACCCGCCAACCTGACGTCAGGTTGGCGGCGCACTTTATTTTTCATTTAATTTTGGTTATATTGAACTACTAAATATTTTATCTTAACTACCAAATACTACTAAAAAACTACTAAATTATAGATAAGGTTTCATTTGATTTTATGAGGTAGCGCCCGCGGTTCAGACGGACACTTCTAAGCCCGTTATAATTTATTCCGTTCCGCCGTCCACGTCAATGCCTAAACTGAGCTATTGCCGTTTTCCATAATCTAGCCACAATTTTTATTTTCAGTCCAGGCTTCGGCCACAATATTGCGGTTTAAACGTAGGTACAGGAAAATATAGGTACCTAGGTACTATCGGGCTAGAAAATAGAGCGAATCAAGTTGTTCAGAATTCGATATTTTATTCCTTTAAGTATATCCTTTTACTAGCTTCTGCCCGCGGCTTCGCCCACGTGAATTTCGGTTTTTCACAAATCCCGAGGGAATCGTGGATTTCCGGTTCCCGTTCCCGCCCCCTTTTCCAACCTTTATACCTACTCTCAGGAAGTTTGCTATAGTAATCTATCTATAGCAGTGGCGAAGCGTACCCTAGTAGCAATTTGCGTTGGCTGTTGGTTGGGCCTCTGTCCCTAGTTTGGTTGGCCAACAGTTAGGCTTGTCATCCCTAAAAAACGTGGTCCCAACCGTTGAAAAGCGGTTGGCCCACTTGACCCGAGCCAACGACTTTCAACCAACGACTAGCCAACAACGTAGGCTAGTCGTTGCTTTTCTCATGATGGCCCAACAAAAGAATTCATACTATATACCTACGTTGGCTAGTCGTTGCTTTTCTTATAATGGCCCAACAAAAGCATTCATACTGTATACCCACGTTGGCTGGTTGTTGATTTTTTTATAATGGCCCAATGAAAAAAATCATACTGTATAACTACGTTGGATAGTAGTTGATTTGCGTACAATGGCCCAACAAAGGAATTCATACTGTATACCTACGTTGGCTGGTAGTTTATTTTCTTACAATGGCCCAATGAAAAAATTCATACTGTATACCTACGTTGGATAGTAGTTGATTTGCTCACAATGGCCCAACAAAGGAATTCATACTGTATGCCTACGTTGGCTAGTAGTTGTTTTGCTTACAATGGCCCAATGAAAAAATTCATACTGTACACCTACGTTGGATAGTAGTTGATTTGCTTACAATGGCCCAACAAAGGAATTCATACTGTATGCCTACGTTGGCTGGTAGTTTATTTTCTTACAATGGCCCAATGAAAAAATTCATACTGTATACCTACGTTGGATAAACGTTAGTTTCCTTATGAAGGCCCTAGAAAAGAATATATACTACGAATTAATGTTGGCTTTCCTCACAGAGGCCCTATTAACAGATACAATATTTTATCTACCGTTGGCTGATTGGTTTTTATTAATAAATTGAGTTGACTTGCTGAAATCGTGGTTGAATTATAAAGTATGGCCAATCAGTCATAATTTATTATTCACCACGATCTCGGAAACACGTAAATTAATCAGCTAAGTGTAGATAAAAGTATTGAATCTTTAGTGGAACCACTGTAAGTATGGTACGCCAACATATATTCGCAGTAAACTGCCTTCTCAAAGAAAACTAGCGTTTAAACAACGGTGGTGCAGTATTTACGATGATATAAAGACGATGATAATTATTTTCCTGAGCAAAAACATTTGTACTTGCACTGAAATTTCCGTCCAGGAAAATTAAGTCATCGCCACATCTGAAACAAAAATCAGCTGAAATAAATATGATACCAACCAAGTTAAAAATCTATTGCCTGATAAAATCCAATTATTATAAACAAGTAAGAGACACCTAAGAGCCAACGTGGCAGTTTTCAACAGTTCCGTTGTATTTAGATATATTTTCTAATATATTTTTCCACTTAATAAAAAGAAAACAAAGTAACATTGTTCAATAAAACAATTTATTAATGATAAAAAATTAAAAATACAATTTTGTAATGAAGATTTTTATACTATACTTATTCTAATAACTGACTAGGGCTGACGTATTTTATGTGCAACGAATTGGCGTGGCTGCGTTTATCGCGGAAGTGTAGTAAAATTAGTATTAAAACTACTAGTACTTTTAATTTCAAAAATATCATATTACCTAAGTTTAACTCTAATACTTTTTATTTGATTATTATTTAGTACGTATACCTAAATGCACTTCCACGTTGAACAGCCATGCTGACTCTTTGCGCCCAAAAGCGAGTCAGCAATAGCATTAAATTATTACAATGTTATCTAATTAGCGAATCTGACGTTACAAACATAAATTTAACATGTAAAAAAAATGTAAACTGAGAAACGGTATACAAATAAAATAATTTAATTATTTTGAATTCAAAGTAGGGCATACATTAATTAATATTTTATTCAAAACTGAGGCAGTTTATGTTTTAACTTTAAACTGTAATTTACAGAAGGGTTATTCATTGTTACATTACAGAAAAATAAATAATCGAAAAAAGTTAATATTTGTAGTCACAAGAGTCGAAAGATCTTCGGTTGTCAGTATTTCCGATTTATGTTTTGATACTAATTCGAAAGTACGAGGCCAATAATTTTTTTAATATTTTGATTTTTTTAATATTCTGAGAACTGACACGACTTGGCCTATCACGTGTTTCCAGCTTGACATTGATTTATGGGACACCCTGTATATAATACGTAAATTGTTCATTTAAATATATAAGATGTTCAGTACGAATAACTGAGCTATTTTTCTAACATGTTAATTAATGATGTAATAATGTTAAACTGACAAACGTTACATAGACAATAGAATTATCTTTATAAAAGTTGGGTAAAAGCAAACATTTTTTGTGTAAATGAGATAATGTAATATACTATTTTATTCTCTTTGTACCTACCTTTTCTTTCAATATACCTAACTTACCTACTACTTTTGATTGATTGTTTATAACAAGTGTAAATTGAAAATTTAAAAACCCCCGACATTCGCCATTTAGTGGCGGCGGCCATCTTGAATTTGCAATAGTGCTATTTTACTAGTCAAACCCTTTCATTTGATACCCATATCAAGGGAGTTGTGAAAAAATATATCATCCGCCATTTTGTAGCGGTGGCCATCTTGGACCGATTTTCATCAAACATAGCTAAGAACACTCTCGACTAATTCACCTTTCAAACAAAAAAAACCGCATTCAAATCGGTCCACCCGTTTGAGCGCCACAGGGGAACAGACAGACAGACAGACACACACACACACACACACACACACACACACACACAGACACGTCAAACTTATAACACCCCGTCGTTTTTGCGTCGGGGGTTAAAAATTCGTTTTATTTAAAAAAATTATATTTCAAATTATAACTAAGTATTAGGTTTTGAACATCTTTCTACAGATTTGACCACAACTATATCACCATCTCAAGGCGAGGTATCAAGACCAAAATAAACATAGGATCCTCCAGCACTGTTTTCTTTGCTAACATACTGCGGCGTTCCCAATAATGTTCGTGCGTTTTGGCAAAGTAGGGGGATGCACTGCTTCTAAAAAAAAGGAGGAGGTTTATTTCCACGAAAATATGTATATAGTAGATACCTATCAAAGTAGAAGTTAATTAAGATAAATCTATGTAACAAAACAAGTTTTATAAAAAAAACATAACCACCGAAATAGACGTGAATGTACTAGACTGATTTAAAGAAACTTAATATGTAAGTAAATAAAAACAAAACGAAAATGGAGGTAAACGTCACAACCATAAAATTGTAAATAATATTATGATGGCGATAACTCACCTTGTATTATTTTAATATGTTTTAAGTCCTTTAGTGGTATTTAAATGTTTTGTGTTATCTCATCATGAATACCCATAGGCGTAGAAGAACATCTGGTTTTTAGCAATATTTATTGTGGTGATACTTGCAGCTCTTTAATGGCATTTTCAATGTAAGCCAAGTGTTTCGCAAAAACATCTATAATAAAAAAAAGTCTTAAGTACATAATATTATGAACATCGCAAGTTAATAAAAAGTTTATTTAAAAAATTTGTTAGAATCTATCTTTCAGCCTATAATTAACATCTACATTATATGCTAATGTTTAATGAATCAACAAATATGTATTAAGAATAATTTTCATACCTAAAGCTTGAGCATTCGAGTTAAGGCTCCAATCCTTCAATGACGGTGCTAATTTTAAATCCAGTGTAGGTACCTAGAAGGAAGTACATCATTAATTTTTAAATAATCACTTTACTAAACTGACTAAAAAAACAAGTTAAAGTTAAAATAAAAGTTTTAAGTACATAATATTATGAACATCGCTAGTTAATAAAAAGTTTATTTAGAAAATTTGTTAGAATCTATATTTCAACCTATAGTTAACATCGACATATATGCTAATGTTTAATGAATCAATAAATACGTATTAAGAATAATTTGCATACCTAAAGCTTGAGCATGCGAGTTGAGGCTCCAATCCTTTAATAACGTATTTTAAATCCAGTGTAGGTACTCGTACCTAGAAAGAGTACATCATTATTTTTTAAATAATCACTTTACTAAACTGATTAAAAAAACTTAATAATAAAATAAAAGTAAATAAAAACAAAATGAAAATGTAGGTAAACAAAAACATGAAATTGTAAATAATATTATGATGGCAATAACTTACCTTGCGGTATTTTATTGTTTTGTGTTATCTCATCCGGAATTAAAATTTCCATAGGCATAGAAAATCTGTTTTTAGCAATATTTCTTGTGGTGATGCTTGCAGCTCTTTAATGGAATTTTCAATATAAGCCAAGTGTTTCGCAAAAACATCTGAAATAAAATAAAAGTATTAAGTTTTCAAATTTATCATGAACATCGCAAGTTAATAGGATTAATAGGCTCCAATCTTTTAATGACAGTGTTAATATTACATCCAGTGTACCTACAAGTATAAATTAACAAGTATAAATTAAAAATTTAAAAAAACACCGACATTCGCGATTTAGTTGTGGCGGTAATCATGGATTTGCATAGTGCTATTAAATAGAATAGAATAGAATAGAATAGAATAGAATAGAATAGAATAGAATAGAATAGAATAGAATAGAATAGAATAGAAAAGTTTTTTATTCAAATAAACTTTTACAAGTGCTTTTGAATCGTCGATTGAGTCTACCACAGGTTCGGAATGCAGTTCCAGCCGAGAAGAACCTGCAAGAAACTCGGCGGTTGCTCTTTTTTAAAAATAACATTATAACAATTACATATTATTATTAATGTACATGATTGAAATGCCGTCTCGCGCATTGCTGGAACGAGTTAAATCCAAGCTTTTTTTATCGTTTATATAATCTTCAATTGTATAATAAGCTTTTTTTATGAGCATACTTTTAATAAAGTTCTTAAACTTGTGTAAAGGCAAGTCTAAGACATATTTTTTATTCAAATAAACTTTTACAAGTGCCTTTGAATCGACAAATGAATCTACCACTGGTTCGGAATGGTGCTTACAATTCTACACGTTAAGAAGGGCAGACAAAAGTAGCCCCATTTCCGACGCCGATTGTACTAGTCAAGCCCTTTCACTTGATACCCATATTGTGGGAGTTGTGAAAAATATGTAATCTGCCATTATGTGGCGGCGGCCATCTTGGACCGATTTTCATCAAACATAGCTAAGAACACCCCTGACTAATTCACCTTTCAAACAAAAGAATCCGCACTCAAATCGGTTCAGCCATTTGAGCGCTACGAGGGAACAGACACACATACTCACACACACACACTCGCACACATACACACACAAACACACACACACACAATTACAAACACACACTCAAACACACACAGACACACACAAACATACTCACTCACTCACACACACACACAAACACTTACACAGTCACACAAACACACAATCACTCACACACACTCACACACACACACACACTCACACACACTCACACATACACGCACGCACACACACAGTCACACTCGCATATTCACACACACAGTCACAGCAACACAAACACACACACACACACTTACACGCTCACACATACTCCCACTCTCACACATACTTCCACTCTCACACACACACTTACACACACGCTCACACATACACCCACTCACACACCCACACACTCACACATACATACAGACACACACACACACACACACACACAATCACACACACACACTCAAACAAACACACAAACACCTTACACACACACTCACACAAACACACACACACTCAAACACTCACACTGACACACATCACTCACACACACAGTCACACACACACACATAGTCACACTCTCTCTCTCACACACACACACTCACACACACAAACACACACACACACACACACACACACACACTCATCACACACACACACACACATACACACACACGCTCACACATTGTTCCACTCACACACTCACACACGCTCACACATACACCCACTCACACACACACACACACACATAATCACACAAACATTCACACACTCTCTCTCACACACACACACACACTCAAACACTCACACTCACACACACAGTCACACAAACACACACTCAAACACTCACACTGACACACATCACTCACACACACACAGTCACACACACACACACTTACA